>CM040241.1:66781712-67381712 GCA_022545495.1 Chrysanthemum lavandulifolium
TTTTGATTCGTTTGGTTGAATTCTAGTTTGGTTCGGTTTTGGGTTGACCTAAAAAATATTTAACCAAACTTTTTTTTTTTTTTAAACAAACTAACCGAACCGATCAACACCTCTAGTTTGTCACTCTATTGATTTGGGCTAGACTATTGTGGTTCAGCGGATTATAAGTCTTTGAAAACCTTTTGTTGTCGTTCATCTTAGATACATGCGTCTAAAAAAAACCTCCTACCTTTTTCTCGTATATGCAGTTATTAGCTTAGCCCGCCCGAATGGGCGGGCTAGCTTCATAATAATACATATTGAATCATAAATGTATATAAAGCAATCGTGAAGTAGCGTTGAAAAGTAAAAATGGGGCAATGTTGTTGGTATACATATCATATACCAAAATATATATAAAAGCAATGATGTCGTTTGAATACAAAAAGATAATGAAGTTGTACATCATAATAAAAAAGTATGTTGCCTATTCACATACGAAACAAAACTTCTTTATAAAATGACATTTTTGTCGAGTTTGAGTAGTTGTCGTCTTTGTCGGCAAGTGAGAACCTTCAATCCTTTCTACTAATGACCACAACTTCTAATGGTAACACCCGTTTTTGCACCATTTTCATGATTAACTGCTGGCCTTGAGACAGAACCTATCCAACATATTCAAAATATAGTAACTTATATAGCATAGCATGTATTAATAAGTGATATCAGCATTGAGTATATGAAAAGGGATCCACTTGTTGCAGAGAAAAAGGACCCAAAAATATTGGCTTCTCCAAAGCCAAACAGCCGGTAAGAAACAAAACTTTTCGTTAGTAGGAGGTATAATAGGGTAGCTTTGTTACAACATAAATTACCTTATAACGAAATCCGCACTATGTAATTCTCAAAAGTAAGCACTTAATAGCAACTCTACTTAATTAAACTAAAGTCTAACTGTCTAACTTCAATATTCACCAAATTAAAACAGAAAAAAGGTACCTGATCGCATATTCGAATCTATGAAAATAACTATGTTTGGAGCTACTTTGAACACTAAGCTTCGTCTCATAAGTATTTTTGTGCTAAAGGAACATACCTCCTGATTTGCATCTAATTCATATCCATTCTTTGCAGCCAGGGTTTTGCGATCCCCACAGATTCCTGAATTGCAGACATGAAAGTGAGAGAATTGTTAATATTAGGAAAGCCAATAAAGATTCTAGCTACATATGATAAGAATTCAGTTATTACCATTTTAGTCACTCCGACAATTAGATATGTGGTAGAGATTAATTCTTCACATGCCCAAACTCTTTAGGAATGGAAAATGACGGAAGGCCTTGAGGTATACTTCCTACCTCAGATGTTCGTTCACAGTCTCACTTCCATTCATCGCCTCACGTTCGTCATCATTGACTGAAACATGAATGTTATGCATGATACAATGGAGTATCACCTTTTTATGGTGTTGAATAGTTGTACCAATACCACCACCATTAACTTCAGACAAGCTACTATCTACAAAATGCCATATTAGAATACATTAAGCTTTAACTGCATCTAAAAAATAACTTCAGACAAGCTACTGTCCTTAACTTACTTTTGCAACATAAACTGTCTTTTGTCCAGAATATAGAAGGTATGTACGCAAAAAATGATACTTGGATTAACTTTTCAATTCCTTCCCAATCTGAAAGGTGAGCATAGGATTTCTGGTGCCTGCAAAAATTTAAATGGATAACCTATGTAACTTGCTATAGTTGTTCAAAGGATATATCAAGAAACATTTTTACATCGAGTTCAAACCGAGAGTCCCTAAGGAAAGGTGAGATAGAGAAAATACATACAATTTGGCGTGACTTCAAGGAATTCCTAAACTCGATCATAAAATCTCTGCATAATCCCAGTGAAGAATCTGTCACCAATCTTTGTGTTTTGAGTATTGAAGACAGGCCACAAATTAAAGAATCTTGAACATGGTAAAAGCATAATTTCACAAATTTGGAAAATGTAGCAATGCATACTAAATATACCTGATACAGTCTCTTTTTGTTGTTTTCGTCCCCCACATTGGCAAACCCATCACAGCAGCCACTTGTGAATGTCCCGTAGCTGCAAGTTTCAATAAATAAGATACTTATAGCAAGATATTTTAAAACTATACTTTTTCAAGTAAAAGAAGTAAAAAAAAATAAAAAATGCATATAAGTAGCAGCCTATTAAGAAATTTGTAAACCACATTGGTAGTGTTGTTTATAACTCCTTTTGCGATTAGCACCTTGAATTAGAAAAAAGTGTAGGCCTATATTTCTGCATATTGGTGCCCACCATGTCAAATGTTCCCCGGATGAAGTATTGAAAGTTTGCATTAATGATATCGATAGATATATAATCAACTCGAAGTTGGGACTTTTTGAACATGCATGCATACCTGATCCTCACAAAATATTCTTACAAATTTCTACAAAGTCTATTTTATACAACCTATATTTTTTATTCAAAGACTCGAAAAAGTATAGTAAGAAATGGACAAATTATTGTTCTTGGCTCAACCTAACCTGAATCCACCCTTTTACTTTTGGAAATTTTGAGGATGCAGATACTATAAGGATGCTAAAGAACTTACATGTATTTAATGATGATTTGGCTGCTTTAGATTACTCAGTTTGTGCCCACTCGTACAAATCTTTGATATGCGAAAGTAAAGACTCGTGAAGCATCTTTCAAGTACTTAGTTTGTGCCCACTCATACCTGGTTTAAACATAACAGTTAAGCTAAAATCGATAACCTCTATAAAGACATCATTCTTTAAGGCCAATGCATAAAAAAATTGCAACCAAAATGCGTTTTTCTCCATTAAAATTAAGCAACCATAATGCCAAATTTCTGCATAAACATTTAGCAATCAAAATGTCAATCCTCTGCATAAAATTTCAGCAACAAAAATGCCACATTTCTGCATAAAACATCAGCAAAAGAAAAGGCTTTTTCTGCATAAGGAATCGCACTACTATTTAAAAATCACTTTACTGCATAAGGAATCAGCAACCAAAACGTATTTTTAAAACCACTATTATGAACAAAAATTTAGCAACCAAACGGCCCTTTAAAGGTAGCTTTATTGCATAGAAATCAACAACCAAACAACCTTTTAAGACCACTATTTTGCAAAAAGTTTCAACAGCTAAACAGCTTTTTAAAACCACTATTCTGCACAAACTCATAAACAAATCGAGGAATGTGTTTTTTGTGTTTGATTTTCTTGCTGTTAGATACAGTAATGATATAAAATACACGATTTGAATTTGCTTTTGTATTATCCAACTTTACTAATGAACATGGATGTCTGGGTCTTATTCAACTTCCCTACTCAACTTCCAAAATAATGCATTATATATAGATCAAACCTAAAATCTCTTAGGAATTAATCGGACTCACCACTTTAGTTATCATTGCCATGAGCATGTCCAATAATCTCTTTAGCTAACTTTGTTTCGATTCCATGGTCATCTTTTCCTTCAACGATCTTCAATACCTCTATTGCACATGTGTGGCTCTCTAGTGATTCAATCATTGGTCATAAGCTTGCGAGGTCTTCCTTGAAGCGATGAAGCATCAATGCCCTGAACGTTCAGTGGCATACCCTCATTAGCACCATGTCAGTCGTCATCCATGTCCCTAACCATCTGTATACCAATGTCCCTAGATCTATCCAGACCCTCACCCTGCATACGAAAATTATCAAAAAATTCATTATTATACATCTAATTCTAACACTAAATCGGAAGTGAATTAAAAACAAAATCCTTTACAAAAAGTATATCAAGTATATGTAAAGATCAAACATACCTTACAATGATCGTCGATAGCTAACTCCAAATAATCAATCCCATCAGTGAGTCCTCAATCTGAACTACAAAAACCATAAACCTCATTAATTACAAATCATACGACCATGATTATGTGATTTAATAACTGAAAATCATACACATCATTTTCATTGAAACACCCATTGACAATAGCGTCTCTTGTACAAAGAAAAAATGGTAAATTCAATGAGACGTTTTCACAAACACTTGCTGCGCATTCAAAACTAAACCGCATTGTCCAACATTCATGGAAAGTGAGACACGTTCGATTAAATAATCCATTTGTTAAAAGATAAAATAATAATTGAAATCGAATTTGAAATTAAACATGAAATTGGGGATTGAATTATTTTATAAAAATATTTCACCAAACCATACAAAACATACCTGATCAAAGTTTATGAAGATCCGATGTTGTAATTTTACACCAAGTCAACAGACAGCGAAAAAACCCTCCAAACCGAGCCAAAATAATCATCACCCAAGAATAAGGGAATAAAATCAGAAATCCCTTACAACAAAGATTGGTCGATAAATCAAAAACAGTTTACATATGAAAAAGTAAAAAAAATATAATTGGATAATTTGTTAAGAATCAAACGTACATGGTAGGAATAATCTTGAATGCAAATTAATGGGAATGATGGAATGGGTTGATTGGGGGTTGTTGATTTTGGGGAATTTGAAATTTGGAAATGAGAGTGAAATGGGGGAGGGATGGGATATTGTTTGACCAGCATTGAAGATAAATTTGATTTAGAAGCGACTAAGTAGGGGAATCTGTTTTATGTAAGGGAAGATGGTAACTGTTCTTGATGAATATCAATGTGGGAATGCAATATGTGACACAACTTGTGTGATGCTTCAGTGGTTGAGTCCTATGTTTGTGGTATGATAGACCAGAGTTCGAACCTTGCACGGTACAATATTTTTTTATTATGTAAACGGATGTAGTGCCATGGTGGCATTTCCACCTCATGGTGTGCCATGTCAACATTAAAATGCCTAGTAAGCATTAATGATGTGACATATGTAGTCCCATATATATATGTATAAATGCTTATCCATTCTAAACTCACATCTAACACATTTTATCTTGCCTACAAACAAACCATCAGCGGTTTGACACTCAAACACAGATCCATCGCTCAGTTTGGCCGAATTGACCAAGTAGTCGCACAATCAAACTCTGAACTAGAATTTTATCTACTCTACGCGTGTTTCACATGAATTCGTAAATGACCAGTCTATTATTTAATTGGGGCCGAAGGCCAAATAGACGTCGCAAAGTAGGGTCTTACGTTTATCTTTTGCTCATAAAAATCTTCATAGAAACAAGAATTTAAAACAAAGGGTGGAAACAGATAGAAGATACTTTCTTCGTTTGTTGAGTATGCGTTTCTTCTTTTCTTATCAAGGGCAGCTAACACTTATTGATCATACGGCGTTGACTAGAATTGCATATTGGATCTTCTTGTTTTCTTTTGACTTTTTATTGGTATCATTTTGTAGTTGTGGACTTATTAGTCTTTATATGGAATAATATTGGGCTAATGATCAAAAAAAGTACTATACTTGCCATACTTTCCTCTTCAGGGTAACGAACAAATTTTTTTGCTTATGTGGGTATTATACTTTCAAATTCGTCCTCTTTAGGGTATTTTGCAAAAAAGTTAGACATTTTTGCCCCTCTTACCCACAAGAGCAAATGATGGCAAGTATAATACTTTTTTTTATCATTTGCCTTAGTTTTTATTAGAGTAAATTACACCGTTCGTCCTTGTGGTTTGCGTTGACCGCAGGGTTTCGTCCTTTGACAAAAAAAGTTGCACCGTCCGTCCTTAAGTGGGAAACGTTATGCACCGTTCGTCCCTCCATCCAACTGGGCCCACCAATTCCCACTAACGTCAGTTAACTGAGGTTTTTAAAAGGGTATTTCCGTCATTTCGCAAGTACATACCATTTATTAAATCCCATACAAACACAACCATCATCATCCTCACCACTTTTCTCTCTCTCCCTCTCTTGAAACCCTAGCCGACCGGAAAAACACACCACCGCCAGCACCCACCTCTCACCGCCTACTCCAAGAGACTCCCCACCACTCCCTCTTTTTGATTCAACAAAATAAAATCTTTATGTGTTCATTCCATAATTTTCAACTAATAAGACATTTAACAAGAAAATACTAAATGATTAAAGTAACCATATACAATCATTAATATTCACCAAGTTTTTCAGAAAGTTTCAAAAGAAAACTTTTACCCTTACAAAAGTAGTGGCGAGCAAGAGTGAGAACCCACCCAAGAGAGCTTGATTGACCACGATTCTTTTAGGATATCACCCTATTGGAACTTGAATTGCCTTGTATACACCTTGATTGCAAAACCCCAATTCAATTTTGAAAACCTAATTTTTACCCAACCCTAATTTTTGTAAAGATGGTGATAAAAATTCAATTGGTGCTTCCTCTCCTTCGAATAAGTAAATAGAAACATAATAGGGATGTTTTGACTCCACTTTTCTTCTTGGTTCTTGGTGGTAAACTATTCCAAGCTAAACTCTTCTTTCCATCTACCCTCTAGGCATGCTCATGGGAAAAGAAAAGAATGGATGATAGTGATATATGCATTTCCTTGTTTTGACTTGGGTGGTATCACGCGTATGGTGGCAGAAGAAAAGGGGTGAGGAGACAAATTGTAGCATGAACTTGGAAACGTGACCAAGAGATGAAGAAAGGTGATTGTCTCCTAATCATTTTGGGGCTTGATTTTTGCTTGACCTAGGCGATAAGCGATGAGAGTGAGGAAGAAAAGAAAATGAAAGGTTTTGAGAAATTTATAATTTGGTTTATCTCAAATATGTGTGTGACGTGCGTGGGTGGGGAAAACAAGAAAGGAAGAAACAGATAAATAAAAGAGTAAATTACACAGTACTTGCGAAATGACGGAAATACCCCTTTAAAAACCTCAGTTAACTGCCGTTAGTGGGAATTGGTGGGCCCAGTTAGATGGAGGGACGAACGGTGCATAACGTTTCCCACTTAAGGAAGGACGGTGCAACTTTTTTGGTCAAAGGACGAAACCCTGCGGTCAACGCAAACCACAAGGACGAACGGTGTAATTTACTCTTTTTATTATGTTAAATTTTGGATATGTATTAAGATAATTTATTTAATGATTTATAATTGTGTTAAATCTGTGATAAAAATGTTTTGTTTTAAGTTTACACTATTTACTTTTTAGGGCAAATGATAAAAAAAAAAGTATTATACTTGCCATCATTTGCTCTTGTGGGTAAGAGGGGCAAAAATGTCCAACATTTTTGCAAAATACCCTAAAGAGGATGAATTTGAAAGTATAATACTCACAGAAGCAAAATTTTTTGTTCGCTACCCTGAAGAGGAAAGTGTGGCAAGTATAGTACTTTTTTTTTTATCATTAGCCCAATAATATTTTGGTTACAAATCAATGGTGCTGCACACTCTTTCTGTTAATTTGGCCAATATATTGCATTTTGGCATTGTTCCTAATATATGACTGTGTATACCATAATCGAATGAGAATGATCTTATTCATGCTATAAAAATGCTTCTTAAATTGTTAAATGATTGAAATATGATGGGTGTATTTGCTTTGTTAAGCAACTTTTTTCTCATATTCAACTTTTGTTTTGAGTTTCCAATCCCACATAGGTAAAGAAAAGAAACTTGGCTTGCTTATATAATGTAATGTCTATGAATCACCTAAATTGAGATTAGTGTTATGTTGTTGCGTTGGATTCGCCATCTTGATAGAGCAAGTTATCAAGTCGGGCTTATCAGACGTAATAACCAATTTAAGTTCTCAATTTTTTATTGATAATATTCGTTTATTTTCCTTCTCTTGGCTTAAAAATAGAAGGCGTAAGATAAGTAGTTGGACTCAGTTTTTTCGATAATATTCGTTTATTTTCTTTCTCCTGGCTTAAAAATAGAGGGCGTAAGATTAGTAGTTGGACTGAGTTAGTTAAAATCCTTTACATAATTGCTGGCTACTTCCTAGTTTTCTTTTTAATAATATGCCGTTCCAAAAGAAATTACAATGAAATTTTAGATGTTCTATATTCATTTGAGCTCTCAATTTTTAGTTCGCTATATTACAAGTTCTCAACATTTTTTTTTCATCGTAAAAACTGTTGGATATCTTATCACTCTTTGCCCATTTCCATATAAGTAGGGGTAAAATCTGATTGAATAATTATTATGTCACTATTTTGCTTCTTTAGATTTATAAAACCAAAATTATAAAAGGTTTGAGGATGTAGCATTACTAATACGATATCCGCTCATCAAATATTTATGGATACATATATACATGGAATTTAATTAAAACAGATTCATAATCAGTTTTCTAAAAGGATGTGATTTTTTTTTTTGAACGGCCATTTTATTATTAAAAAGCTAGCAAGACGCTAGGAATTATAAATTTACAAGATACGGGTTTTTTAACCAATCTACCCAACTAAATGAAACCTTACAACGATACCGAATCCAAGAAAAAGAGTGTAGCACTACGTCTTCAAAAAGCTTCTCCTTAGGGGGAATTTCCGAGCCAAAAACACATTTGTTACGGAAAGACCATATATGCCACCACAACCCATAACAAACTCCCTCCAACACCGATTTATGCTTAGCCGAACCCTAATCTTATCCATCCAATGTAACCAATCTTCATATGAACATACCTCCGAAAAGTCCACATTCCACCATCGACATATCTTCTGAAAAGTATCTCTAGCCACATAACAAGCAAAAATATATGGCTCGATGACTCAACTACATAATCGCATATAGGGCATAGAATAGAATTAACATCCATACCTCTCCGTGAGATGTTAAGACGAGAAGGTAAAGCATCTAACTTTACTTTCCACGCATGAACATTGACCTTAATCGGCACCTCCTTTATCCAGCGAGTTTGGGAAGACACCTCCGCCAAATTTTATATGATTAATCGCCTTTCGAACGATGCTACCAAAAATCACCCGAACCTTCTAAATGCCAATACCACCGTCGTTCTTATCCACAAGAGAAATATTTCCCACCTTGTCCACCAATCGCAAGTGCGACCTTTCCAATACCACTTCTAGGCGCCCGACGAAAGAGGTTATAAGACCCGATTGACCAACTTTATCGCCACGCTTATCTTCTTATCCAACTCCAATGCATAAAGTCTAGGAAACCCGTGATTGAACGACTTATCTCCCACCCACATGTCCTCCCAAAAGGAAGTGTCGCGCCATTACCCACTTTTTCTCGCATATAAGCGAGAAAATCAAC
This sequence comes from Chrysanthemum lavandulifolium, assembly GCA_022545495.1. Classification (NCBI taxonomy): domain Eukaryota; kingdom Viridiplantae; phylum Streptophyta; class Magnoliopsida; order Asterales; family Asteraceae; genus Chrysanthemum; species Chrysanthemum lavandulifolium. The sequence goes on from CM040241.1 coordinate 66,790,882, forward strand.
TCCTTGGTTTTAACATTATCCATTTCGCAATATATCCTCCATATCGATTTATGTCCCGCTTTTAAACCCGAACCTATTTTACCATCTTTTCCATGAATAGCACAAATAAAAGGATGTGATTTACACACTTTGTTTTCTAATTTGCACACTCTATTGAACCGTATGACTATTTACTTTTCGGTAGTTATCAAACATAATAAGCACTAAGACACTTGAACCATATGGCATCTTTTTGTACTTGTCAAGCTTATTAGTCTTACTTTTCGAGAGTGTTGCTTTTACTTGAATTTGGGTTTTATATTGAATAATCTTTTGCCCACCCTTTATGTGAATATGAAAATGATCTTCTATTTTTCCTTAATCCTAATATGTATGATGGTGCATCACTCTGTATACTTGTATACCATAATAGAATTAGAAATGATCTTATTCATGTTATAAAAAAATTATTTTTAGAATAGTACTCGTATATGACTAAAATGCGTTGTGTGTATATCGTTATTAAGCAACTTTTGTTTTGAGTTATCTATCCCACATAGGTAAAGAAAGGAAACCAATGCTTGGTTATATACTGTTAGGCATATAGTTTCAATAAGATTGAGAAAGACATTATGTTGTTGCAAATGTTTTGTCACTATGATTGAACGTGTATCAAAATGACATTTCATATGCGACAACCAATTTAAGTTCTCATTTTATTTTATTTTTGTTATTTCACAAAATTCAGCTAGTTCACGAGTTAGGCTCAATATATGATTGTGGTATACTCGTATACATATTGCTGCATTTGTTGTTAGATTCCACAAGAGCAAAGTATTTTGAGTATTTGTCAAACACTAGTGATGTACAGATTAATTTGCTGTATTGTGGTCAATTTGACCTAAGAGTTGGTGTTGTTGGGATTGAATCATGGTAAGATGAGATGGGATGGTGTCAAAGATTGAGAAAGACATTATGTTGTTGCACATGCTTTGTCACTATGATTGAACGTGTATCAAAATGACATTTCATATGCGACAACCAATTTAAGTTCTCATTTTTTTTTGTTATTTCACAAAATTCAGCGAGTTCACGAGTTAGGCTCAATATATGATTGTGGTATACTCATATACATATTGCTGCATTTGTTGTTAGATTCCTCAAGAGCAAAGTATTTTGAGTATTTGTCAAACACTAGTGTTGCATGCATTAATTTGTTTGTGTGGTCAATTTGACCTAAGAGTTGGTGTTGTTGGGATTGAATCATGGTAAGATGAGATGGGATGGTGTCAAAGATTGAGAAAGACATTATGTTGTTGCACATGCTTTGTCACTATGATTGAACGTGTATCAAAATGACATTTCATATGCGACAACAAATTTAAGTTCTCATTTTTTTTTTGTTATTTCACAAAATTCAGCGAGTTCATGAGTTAGGCTCAATATATGATTGTGGTATACTCGTATACATATTGCTGCATTTGTTGTTAGATTCCGCAAGAGCAAAGTATTTTGAGTATTTGTCAAACACTAGTGATGTATAGATTAATTTGCTGTATTGTGGTCAATTTGACCTAAGAGTTGGTGTTGTTGGGATTGAATCATGGTAAGATGAGATGGGATGGTGTGAAAGATTATATCAATGTTTCAATAAGATTGAGAATGACATTATGTTGTTGCAGATGCTTTGTCACTATGATTGAACGTGTATCAAAATGACATTTCATATGCGACAACCAATTTAAGTTCTCATTTTTTTTTTTTTTTTTTTTTTGTTATTTCACAAAATTCAGCGAGTTCACGAGTTAGGCTCAATATATGATTGTGGTATACTCATATACATATTGCTGCATTTGTTGTTAGATTCCGCAAGAGCAAAGTATTTTGAGTATTTGTCAAACACTAGTGATGTACATATTAATTTGCTGTATTTTGGTCAATTTGACCTAAGAGTTGGTGTTGTTGGGATTGAATCATGGTAAGATGAGATGGGATGGTGTCAAAGATTATATCAATGTTTTAAAACCCGGGTTAACCCGGCCGGTTAAACCGGTTGAACCGGGAACCGGCTCGGATACCGGGCCGGATAGGACCGGGTTTTTGCATGGTTGAGAATCGGATTGAACCGCCGGTTTTTCGTTAACCCGGGTTGACCTGGTTTGATAAACCCGGCCGGGTCATTACTTTTTATTAAAAAAAGTTAATAAAATGATTTTTTTTTCCATTAACTTTTCTATGTTTAATTGAAAAGTTAAAATGTTGATAACTAATGTTTGTTAAAATCTTGTAAAATAATAAATTATAGTTATATATGATCTTAGAATCACCAATTAATATAGTTTTATTATAAACTATTTTATAATTTACAATCACCTTGAAAATTTTGGCTATATTTTTATAGATGTAGACTTAAAAAGCAAAACTTATTGGTATAGTCCCAATTTTCTTCATCGGTTTAATCGATTGTATGAATAAAAACGGATAAATTATTAGATCATACAATACTAATTATTAAATATAAGAAAAAGTATATATATCTATATAACCGGTTCGACCCGGCGGTTCAACCGGTTGAACCGGTGACCCGATGAACCGGCGACTAAACCGGGTCAATAAAAAAACCGGTTTTTAAAACATTGGATTATATGGAGTCTAAAAGAAAAGTCTGGGTGGTCAATGGTCAACTAGCAGGCTATGTTAAATAAATATGGGAACTTAATGAATGTTGTAGTGTTTGGTGTTGGTCATCTCGTGCCTAATGAAAAGATGACTTTGACCCACAATGCAAGTCAAATATAGTTGGTGCAGATTTGAAGTATATAGAAACTTGGTAGCATTGTGTATAGATAAAAAGTTATGTTGCTTAATTTACTTTGTGTAGGAACTTGGTAGTATTGTTTATGATTAAAGAGGTGTAATTCTAAATAACATTATACTATTTGAAATTGCTGCTTGTATTGATAAAAATAAGGAATAACTTTCTTTATTATATGCCAACCATGTGTGATGATGGGTGGTTAAGAAAAAATTGTTTTAAGTTTTCTGTCCCACATTGGGTCCTGAGAAGAAATCTTACTTTGTTATATGTTACTAGCAGGATACCCGCGCGATGCGGCGGCGGATACCTTGAAATAAAAAAAATCAATAAATCATGCTTTATAATCTAAAACGTTTTATGTGACGATAAATTTGCGGATGCCAAAGTTTCATGTCGATATTTCAACTCTTTAGAATATTATAGTAGAAGGTGCCGGCGTTGCGATGGAGGGTATCAAGTAATAAAATTTTCGGCAAAAATGTTTTCAATTTTATTTTCTCTTATAATAACTTTACCAATAGCGAAAACATAATGAGTTTGAGTAACTTAAAAAAGTGATGGATAATATCAAACTAATTCATATAAAAACAATTGAAAGTGGCGTGATTTTACGTTATGGTGAGTCAATAATGTTATGGGGTTATGGTCAAATTAGTTGATAGTGGTCCGCATCAAGTAAAGTTAGAAACATTTTTTATGAAATATATATATTTTTAACATGTTTGTATCATTAATATTGTTTATAACATTTGTCCCATATAGATAAAAGATATAAATAAAAGAGTACTTATAATGTATACATCTTGTAAAGTATATATTTATGAAAAAATGTTTGAATCATTAATATTGTTTATAACACTTGTCCCACATAGATATAAGATACAAATAAAAGAATGTTTATAATGTAAAGAAAACTTACATGTTTAAACAATCATTTAGAGTTATCCATGAAAAGTATAATAATTAATATACTAATATATTAATGGGTTAATAACCTATTAAAGCATCATACTTGTCACAAAAATCAGTTCGACATATCAAATTAAAAAAATACCTCTTCTGGCTATTTGACCCGATTATTTTGTCTTTTATACGCATTATACCACTTACATAACCGGTACCCGGTTATGTTCATCCTAGTTGTTACCAACTCATCTCCCACGCTGGAATCCTCGTACACAGCCATTTGATGAACACACGTTCACCCCGTTCCTGCACACGTGGAAGTTGCCGTACGACGAGGTACGAGGTTTACATTAAACAAGGATAATAATACCACTTACATAACGGTACCCGGCTATGTTCATCCTAGTTGTTACCAACTCATCTCCACGCCGGAATCCTCGCATACGACCATTTGATGAACACACGTTCACCCCGTTCCTGCACACGTGGAAGTTGCCGCACGACGAGGTACGAGGTTTACATTAAACAAGGACGATTTAAGATTACAAGTACATCCAAAGTGGATTTCCTTATCCATTATAAGGATTGACACTTAGCTTATCCAAGATCCCCAAAACACTTTTCAAACCCTAATCCACACACATTTATCAATTGCTTGTCTCTTTCCCCAAATTGGGTAGACAAAGGTATATTCGCTTCTTCATATTTAATGTTTTATTACCCGATTTGTGCTAGGTTTTAATAAAAACTATTTCTTATTTAGGGCTTATTCCAATTAGGGTTTTTAATTTTTTTCAAGTTATCTTGGTTTCATGGAAGTACCACAAGATGTGGTCTTCAAATACACTATAATGGTGTATTTATGTTTGACCCTTTAAGGCACGATTATGGTAGGGAGATTATAATGGAGGCCTCATCAAAAGATAGGATTAAGTGTAGCCCTCTCGTTAGATATCTTAGTTGCAAAGATTAAGAATAACATATGGGCTCTATACATGTGCATTCCTACATTAGACATAGACACCGGTGGTTTAAAGATAATTGAAAGGGATGCGATGTTGTGTATTTATATGAGCAAGCTAAACAATTTCGATAATCGAGTTGTTTGTTGCTCTTTCCCCACAAAACTTAGCACCATATTACCACGGAAACCTAAGACTAGATAGTTCGAGACTCGGGTTACGTCAAAAGAAAGAAACATAATAAGATGAAAAAGATCTTTGGGAATATGTCTTGTGAGGAGTTGGTTGCGTGGGTGAGGAAGAAGCAGATCACCTTATTTAAGGTCTCCTCCGGTAAAAGACATGCCACTTAGAAAGGATTTTGACGGTAAGGTTACCTTCACTAGAGTTTATAATGCGGACGATGACTTTACGATGATTATCCTATGCTAATCAAGAAGAGGTCTATAGGAGTACAACGTTGTAGTTGATAATGTAGTCGAAAACGTTCTTTGTTGAAAATGTATGTCGTTGGAGAATGAGGGTTGTCATAAGCATACGGAAACTAGTATACTGTCGGTGTTGAGGAGATTGATATGGCTTTGGACACTAATAGGTATCGGTGAATACACGTTGTTATAATATTGTTTTGTTTTTATTATATATTGTATGCCTACTAATGATTTATGTTGTTACACTTTTGTAAGGCCTGACGATAATCAAATAGTTGGCGACAGTGACATCAATGTGGATGACGAAATACTTTCGGAGACTGATACAGCCGCGGGTAATGATACATATGGGTTGCAAATGGATGGTGTGTTAGATGGTGACTTATCAGATGCCGTGCTTGCAAGGCAGAAGAAACTTGATAAGGGTAAGTCTGTCATGACACGCCAAAAAAAATAGCAAAGAAGACGCCTATACCCGTGCGATATCCGTGCAACCAAAGGTATAGTCATTACAGAGAACATGAATCCGTCTCGCTTCATCAGTTCAAGGTGACACCGGCGTTGATGAATACTATGACACTAACTCGTAAGGTGAAAGTGCAAAAACAAGGGTAACTCGCACATTATTCTTCGCTGTATGAGTCTTACGAGTGCGAAGGTGGAATCGATAAGTAAATACGATTACTTGAGCAATGGAGAGGACGAGGTTATTAAGCTAAGAAAGATGCGACAAAATTCCAATAATCTTTCTTCTGACGAGCAGAACGACCAAGATGTGGACGAAGAAAACGAGGATGATGCCGATCAAACAGAACAAGATCATGTGCTTGGAGATGGCCCAACGGTTTAGGACTGTTGGTTCGTGAACATGAAAAATATATGGCACACTTGTTGAAGGACATTAAAGGCAAAGGTCTTTGGAATAACCGACCCTTTGCGGCTCTGAAGCCTAACAAGGATGACAAGTACCCAATTTACGATTCCGAGACACACCGAGATTGAAAACCAATCGTAATCCATTTCAATATACCTTTTCACTTTTACGTTTATCAAAGATTACCATTTCAGTATGTTTATGTTGCTTATAACTAATTACAATTTATGTTTGCAGCTTGGGCAACAATTTCCGGATGCTGATAGTTTCAAGGAGTGCCTAACATACTACGCAGTTGCTAATGGTTTCTCACTTTGGTTTGAGAGGAGCACCAAGACAAAGGTTATAGCAAAATGTGGACAACGAAAGGAGACTCTAAGGGATCCGTCGGTAGGAAAACAGACTTCGTACAACAAGTACCCTTCGAGAAGGTGGGAATTGTATTGCCCGTGGAGGTGTTACTGACAAGATGCTCAAATCGGAGAAGACATTTGGTGATATCTTTGGTAGATAATCACACTTGAGTTCGTAGCTTCCATTACGGTAGGTTGGTTAACTTTAAGTGGATAGGTAGGCGGTTTGGAGATAAGATTAGGATGAATCCAAATATTACAATCACTAACTTACAAGAACCGGTCTTAAGAAAATATAAGTGCCACGTTAGCCATACCCAATGTCGTAATGCTAGGACATATGCTCTTAATGAGAGAGACGCAACTATCCGGGACCATTATGGTTTACTAAGATCATATGCTAAGGCTTTGGTGGAGTCAAATGTAGGTAGTCGGTTAAGGTAGGAGTCACAAGAACTCGATGAAAAGACATACTGACCGGTTTATGTGTGTTTTAGTGGGTTGAAAGAAGGGTGGAAAATAGGATGTAGAAGGATTTTGGCGTTAGATGGGTGTTTTTAAAGAAACCAAACATAGGGAGATTCTAAGCTGCGGTGGGTAGGGACGGTAATAACCACATATTCCCGTTGTTGGCTGTGGTAATGTGAGAAAATAAAGACAACTGAGTCGGTTTTACAACTGTTGGGTGACGACTTGGATATTCCACTTGGTCAAGGTTAACACGATGTCGGACCAACATAAGGTGCGTGTTAGTTTTACTCATTCAGTTTCATCTTTTGTTATTTGATGCCTTGCATACTTATCAATGTTTATTAATAATTGGATCAGGGGCTAATTGAAGCGGTGATGGAGGTCATGCCACTTGTAGAGCATAGACAATGTGCCCGTCATATTTACGAAGGGTTCTGGAAAAAGTTTCCTGGTGTTGAGTATTGACAACTATTTTGGGCAGCCTCAAAAGCATCGTACACAGCTTTACACAACAAGGTGATGGATAAGATAAAAAGAGCTAATCCAAGAGCCCATGATTACTTGATGAAAAAAGAGCCGAAGACATGGTCAAGGGCTTTTTTCAAAGAAGGTGTATGCTGTGAGGCTGTGGAGAATGGGTTTAGCGAGTGCTTCAATGCTGTTTTGGTAAGCATAAGACACAAACCGATTATAACTATGTTGGAGTCCATGAGAGTAATTGTTATGGAGAGGATGCATACCATGCGGCTGCTAATGGATAAATGGAATGGTGATATTTGCCCCAACATTCAGAGTATACTTGAACACTCAAAAGATCAACAAAGGTAAATAAATTCTTTAATAATACCTATAAACAAATGCTTATATTTGGCTCTAAATTGAGATCAGACTTGCGTCAATAACATTTTGTAATTGTCGTAATGTTGATGAGTTCGCATGTAGTCTCTTGTGGGGTAACATCTTTGAAGTGAGGAAAGGATATGAAGCATTCAAGGTTGATGAGCCAAATCGAACATGTTTTACGAGAATGTGGCAACTATCGAGGTTTGCCTCTACGCCACGCTATAGCATGTATATTTAAACTCCGTAGGATGGTAGAGGAGTATGTACCGATTGTTTTAGGAAGGAAAATACATGTCTACCTATAGTCGATATGAAACCAGTTGGTGGGATAGACTTTTGGCCCGATGTTAGTAATCTTTCAAGGATTTTAGGCCCCATTCCTAAGACTATGCCTGGTAGGCCTAAGAGAAAGAGGGTTAGGGCTTCACATGAAAAAAAATCAACAACTAAGATTACTCGAGCAGGAATCGTTATGACCTGTCAGAACTGTGGTGAAACAGGTCATAATAGAAAGGGATGCTCAAATCCACCAAAACCACCAGTTACTAAGGAAAAAGGAAAGCCTGGTAGGCCATTTAAGGAAAATAATGTTGAACCAGAGTTAGTAGATGACCATGACATTCCAAGGTTTGTTAACAATGACTTGAATGAGTATGAAATGGGAGCTTCAAACATTAGAGGGGTGTTAGGAGATGGTCGACTTTTTTATTTAGGAAAACAAAGAAAGAAAAGAGGAGGAAGTTCAAATAGGGGTCACTTGAAGATGAGAGGAGGGAAAACCCGGAGTGAAAGACTAATTCCAGCGCAGAGAGTTGCAAGAATGGGAAGTTGGTTGGCTGTCGATCCTGCAAGTTCTGATACGATTGAGGAACAACAAAATATGAACTCGGGTATGCCTGGCAGAACTGAAACAGCTAGTAATCAAGCTAACATACCAGGTACATTTGATGTCACATTACTTTGTAATGGGTTTGTTTAGTTAGTAGTGTCGATTTGACAAACATTTTACATTGTTTATAGTAATTTGCTTCACGTGATCAAGTACAGCTTTATCTGATATGTTCATAGGTACACAAGAATCACAAGTTGGAGGACCTAGTATAATTCCAGCACTGTTTTGACAAGAGCTAGGAGATTAAATCAATCGAGATTGTGGAAACAAGAAGAATAACAGGAGGATGTAGGGGTCAAGAGGATCAACGATTGCTAAAGGTGCTTGCTCGGAGGGTGGACGAACGACTAAGGTTGTTGAAAGACAAACAAGATCTGCTGACGCAAACCAAATGGAACAACCACGAAAAAAGGCAAAGCTGCAATGCTACCACCAAGGTTGCCAAGTCAAAGAATCTTGGGTAAAAAATTAGCTACACCAGCTACAGGACCAGGTTCAAGTGTGGACAATGAAATTGTCCTAGAGTAGAACCTTCAAACTCCTACAAACAATCAATGTGTATGTATAATTAGCTAGCCCTATTTTGTTCATCAAGGCCAACTTTTATTAGCAACTGAAACTTATATAGTGCTGCACTTATTGCCACTATAAACTTGTGTAAGATAGTTCATGTAGTGCTGCTGTTGATGCCACTACATAGCCCTATTTTGTGTCTTGAAGGGCATTGTAAAGAACTTTGCATGCAAGTGTTCTGGTTGTAACAATGTATGCTGCTGTTGCAGATACATTATCTTATGTTATGAAAGAACACCATTTATGCACATCCTTGTTTGTTCACATGAAAAAGGCCATTCGGTAAGTAAATGTTTTAAAAAAACCATTTGGTGCAGTAACTGGACACCAATGACATATCAGTGACAAAGATACAAGCATGATGCCCACAAACAGATAAGTAATACAATATGCCCAAACTCTGTAATTATCAAAGAAGCAACCATCAAGTCAAAATACGCTTAACATTAACAAAGAAAAACTAATAGCATATGGCCAATGTCACTCATACAAAACCACTTAACTTTTGTTCACCATGACCATGAGAATATTACAATAAGGCAATATTTGTCAAGAACGCAACAACACAACCTCGATGCTAATTCCTAACGGACACAAGAACAATAACAACAACGAAGATGAAAACAAGAACCATGAAACAAACACAACCAACCAAATACATGTCAGAACTTTGGCCTTCAACTTGAGTTCCTTCAATTCTTGGTAAATAGCTTCCATTGGAAAGTCATCTTGACGCTTGTTTGAAACCACCTTTTCGGAATCATCTTGCGGTGTTAAAGCGTCAATGTTGGACTCAAGCTTCTTGTTGTCCATATGAAGATTGAACATGAGGTCTTTGTAGTACTCCGATGGCATATACCTCACATTTCTTGTCTTTATTCTTTAGAAAAACATAAACACTTGTAAATATACAGTCAATATACAATACTCATCAAAACAAAATGGATTTGTGTATTACAACTTACACGGGTGGGACAAGCTTTGAAACTTCTTCCGGGATTCTCAGGAGTCCATGAAACCTGCTCATAGATTGGGAACTTACAAATACAATGCGCCATACGAGCAATTTCTTCTTTGGAATATCTCCTTCGATTATAACGGGAGGACGAGGACGAGGCCGCCATTTACGTAAAATAAAAGGGATTACAAGTATGAGTTACTAATTTAAGCTCAATTGTCGTGCGCCATTTTTAGGGTTCTTAAGGTTTTGATTTGGGGAAGAAGATTTGGGTTTGGGAAGAACATTTGGGTTTGGGGAAGAAATAAATAATGTGGTGTATATGTATTTGCTTGGTCCTACGTGGAAAGAGAAAAGACCAAAAAAAAATGATGTGGAAGGAATATGTGGCAAAGAAACCGGTGATGTGGCAGAACCCGGCCATCAAAGGTAATTAATGCCTATAAAGGACAAAATAGTCGGGTCAAATAGCCAAAAGAGGTTTTTTTTTTTAGTTTGATACGTCGAACTGATTTTTGAGACAAGTATGATGCTTTATTAGGTTATTAACCCTATATTAATCATTGAATTAGCACTTAGCACTTTCCACATTTGCATCATTTGTCTTAAAAAAATTGTCCCGACTTTTACAAAAAACTTTTTTTTACTTTTGTGGTTAATTTTATTTAAAAATAATTCAAAATTTATTTAGATTGGTTCTCGAAACACTCTTACGATATAATAATAGTTTTGGAACTTTGTAGTTTTGCATGCATTTTAAAATCATATTCATTTATATGTGCATTTTTGTATTAGAACTAAACTAATTCAAAAAGAAATAATAAATGAAGCATTAAAATGTTGTGAAAGATAAATTAGTAAAACTATTTATTGTGTATATTATGCATTAAAATTTGTAATGCTTAAAAACACATTAATGACATCTTAAAAAATTTAGAGAGAGGGTCATCCTCCATTATAAATAGTATAGATATGTGTAATATGTATAAAATCAAATAAATTATCACTTGTGAATTTACATCTTTGCATCATTTGTCTTAAAAAATTGTCCCAACTTTACAAAAACCGCTTTTACTTTTGTTGTTAATTTTATTTAAAATAATTCAAATTTTATTTAGATTGGTTCTCAAACACTCTTACGATATAATAATAGTTTGGAACTTTGTAGTTTTGCATGCATTTTAAAATCATATTCATTTATATGTGCATTTTGCATTAAAACTAAACTAATTCAAAAAGAAATAATAAATGAAGCATTAAAATGTTGTTGAAGATAAATTAGTAAAAGCTATTTATTGTGTACATTATGCATTAAAATTTGTAATGCTTAAAAACTTATTAATGACATCTTTAAAAAAATTAGAAGAGAGGGTAATCCTCCATTATAAGTAGTATAGATAATGGCAATAAATTTATATGAGCTCTTATTTTTTTTTTCCATTCAACAAAATTTATTGAGTTGAGCAATAGATTAAAAAATATTTAATTTGTGATTATGTTAGTTAAGAGAAAATGCGCTCTGGTATACCTCATTACTAGTTATAATGCCCGCGCACGCGCGAGGTATTTTCTAAAACTTTTAATAACGTATTTTTTTTTATTATAAAACAAATAGCATATTTTTTGTTTTCTGTTTTATTACGGTTCTTAATTTTGTTTTATAATTATGTTTGATGCACGTTGTAAAAGTTCATAAATATTATTTTCGTAGAGAGTAAAAGCTATAAAATAGCCAAGTACTTTTAAATTTTGGCCGACTTGAAAGAGTTATTTTTTTTTATGAAATTTGCTAGACCCACATAAAATTATTCACAAAAACAATTCACTCGCTGAATTGTCAGCGGGTGATTGGTTTTTTGTGGGATCCACATCTCAAAAACCAATCACCCGCCGACACCTCAGCGAGTGGATTGTTTTTGTGGATAATTTTATGTGGATGTATCATTGCTCTTTTTTTATTATCTTACTACACCACTCATTTATGACCCGTTTATATTAAACTATTAGCTAAAATAACTATGGTACCCTTGTTTTACTTGTCTAGGGGCTATCAAAAGCAACAAACACATAAAAACTACTAAAACATATCTCGTGAAGAGCACCGTCCCATTTACATACCTTGCTAACACTTTAACCATTAAAGGCTTAAAGCCCTTTATCTGATCAAGAATGAAATGAATGCTATAAATTAGTTTCGTACCTATTTCAGAATAAAATTTAGGAACTTTTACATTAAAATATTTACATAATCAAAACATTTTAAAGGAACAGAATGAATGGAGAACCTTGAAAAATATGTAGTCGAGCAACTTCCATGTCTCTCTTTCAGTTGGCTTCCAATTTAATATCAACTTGAGCTCGCCTTTGACACTTTAAGACGCAAAAATACCACTTAACTTATACATTAAAAATCTCCAATCATTGTTAATACCAATATCATCCCAATGGACATTGTGATGATGGCCTATTATGTCATTAGTAATGTACACAATAAAATGAAGGGCTAAATTCCACAACTTCTGTAAAGTTTACCATCATGTTCCTGCAGCACATCAATCTTGTAATTATTTAAACTATCATATACCAAATATAATTTTACAGTTCTGAATTATAACATATATAACTATGCTTGCTTAGAACTTTTAAGTAACCTTAGATTGTGTCTAAAAATAAGGGCCTTAGGCCTTAATGGTACATAACAGTAGGCATCGAACCATAACAATTTTTATATGGTATCTATCTTGTCTAATTAAAATAATGGGTCATGTTCCAATCTGTCACTGAATATGAACACGAACATGGAGGGGCTAAGATTTTAATTTAGAAAAACCTTCTTATGTGTAGTTGATTTTACTATAACTTTTCTTGCTCTTTTTCATGTTGTCATGTTTCTTAACATATACGGCCTCCACTTCTAAATTGCCAATACTATCGCAATTAATTCTCTTTCATAAATCGACTTCAATCTAGCGCGAGACCCCAAAACTTGGCTGCTGAAATAAGCATTTGGTCCAGCTTCTTGCATTAGCACCGCACCAATCCCGTACCCCAACGTATCCATTTCAACAATAAATACCTTATTAAAATCTGGTAAGGAGAGCACTGGTACTTTGGTCATAGCATGTTTAAAGGAAAGAAGCAGACCTGGGAGCGTAGAGCACGCAGACACGCACAACAATTGGGTTAAACAAAAAAAAATGAAGATATATGAGCACTTGTCAAAGATTAATGTATCTCGGATTGCTAAAGATTTGATAAGGGTATTCCTGTCCATTTGCTTACAACTTCAGCAATGTCGACTTTCTCACGCAAAAAAGATTTCCCAGAATGTCGAAAATCATAAAGATTCCTCTCAGCTTATTTCAGTTGGTGTTGAAGTGTCAATATGGTTCCATATTTGAGTTCAACAGCACGATTGAGATCATATTCACATTCAGTGGCTTCCATTTCTTGGTTTACCCAGATCTTACAAATAAAGAAAATAAATAGAAAAATAAACCAAAACAAATTATCAAATACCTTAGGAAATTGATGTAAATTACCTCCTCCTTGATTAACCATATTCGAGTTATCAATGATTTTCACGACCCCATTGCTCACTAAATTCTTTTTGTTTTTCTTTATAAGCTTTTATTCGTTTTCCAGCTTGGACAACCATTAATTGGATGCTTTATCCGCCTCATTCTTAAGAGACAACTGCTCCATCTCGAGCTTTAAAACAGTTTGATCTACCTCGTCCAATTATGTGGGCTTGAATTTGATTTTCATTTTTAGTTTTGCATCTGATACATACACCAAGTCTATTACTGCAATAATAAACCAGCATTAACATGTTCAATTATTACAAAGTCATTTGGCATACAATTAATTGATCAGAAAGAAAATGTTCTAACCTTTGCTAGGCAAAAGCACTATCTTATGTATTTATCGCAAGTATAGTCGCGAAACAAAAGCACCATCGAAATTTGGACCACGTGTTGAAGTCCATACCGCTCACGTGGGGCAAGAAGAATGAAATAGTGTCTTGACACGGTTGATCACAAAATACTTGTTGAAACCTACACTCAAGAGCCGGACACTTTTCAAGATACTGACTTATCCAATGTGGTTGCTCCAATACATCGAAGCTCACCTTGACCGAGCATTGGTTTCAACAGATTAGCGAGATCCATTTTCTACTAATGCGCCTATACATGCCAGCCACACAAGAAATTGACAATTCATTAGGCAAAGATCCATTGCTCCACTAATAGCTCCACAGGAGCACATTATATACAAATAAAGAGCATTACCATGTAGCCTTGAAATTAGGTGCCTATCTAAACCTAGGACACGATACATCGCATTATGGATTATCGGGATAGGAATATATTACTCACCGTGGTGTGAACAATGCATATCCGAGACCGGTTCCACCATGCCAATATAATAGAGTAGTTTCAAGAAATTATAATAGAATACCAAATGATACCATTTGTCCACATTGTGTGCTCGTAGCGTAGTATTGTAGCCAAACACGTGACGATCGCACAAACAAATGCAAAGCCACAAACAAAAATATGGGTTTACTTAGGTTATGTTTATCTCTAACAGGCAACCAGTGAAAAAGCGGAAAAACAAAGATGTACCGTAGCATTCTATAGAAACTCGATTCTCTAGTTGTCCTTGTTCCCGATATTTGTCCGTCTATACAAAACATAATAATCTTTTCTTGTACATTGAAATCTAAGGTGGTGTTTGTTTTTAAGAGGCTCGAATCAATCAACCGCACATCCGAATCAACTGGGCGTAAATGTCTTAATCGACCGCATCCGAACGGAAAAAAAACTCATGTTTGAACCGCACATTTGATTGCTCGTACTAAAAAATTTTGGTTATTTTGTGTCAACAAGAGGCATTAAGACACACCTCTCGGATCTAGACCATTAAGATCTTACGCCTCATTGCGTTTGAACGGGAAAAAAAAAAACAAACAGTGCGAACGGCCAAAAATGTCGACCGCATCTCGAACGAGTCGTTAAGAAGTCATAAGAGGCGTTTTCAAAAACAAACACCACCTAAGTGCATACCAAAATTATCAATTTAACTATATAAACACAAATCATATTTACCATAAACAAAACATTCGGTAACACAAAAGAAAATATTTATCGCACCTTTTCCTTTACTATTTCAAGCGAGATGTCCAAATAGTACTCCACGTCACATGAAAAACAATAATACGCTAATAGATCACGACACAAAGTAATAATCTCCAACAACTAACGTAATTCCTATTTCAATAATCTGAAAATAGTGACAATCATAATGCTAGTAGATGGATATTTTACTAACCTCAACACGGGCAAATATTGTGATAAAGCCATCATGGTTCCACTTCAACAACTCAAAGAGTTTAACGTTGGGTCGACCAAACCGACCCATGTTGTTTGACTTTAACCCACATTATCCTAGCAACCCAACTACCAATCTATTTTGACACCTCTAAAACTAAGTATCGATTGTCATGTTGTGTCAGAAAAATAATGAACTTACAAAAATGGAGTATGGGTAATCGAGTAATAAGTACCCTTTACGCTACAAATTATTTGTATGGAGGTATGAGAATGTCAAGTAGAGCACAAGAGGTGACAACAGTGAAGCAATAGATAGTCCCACAGGTTGGATGCAAAGCTCAAGTAGTAGACGGTGCTAACAAAGAACTTCTTTTACATTCAACTTCGCTAACCTTACTATTAGAGAAATTCCATCAATACTTTGCATTTGTAAACTAAAATTAAATTGTGACAATGCAATAGATAATTAGGTCGATGTGGCAAAGAATACTGGAAAATAAAGAGCTAAAGTTCATATAAAATATCATGCGATTAGTGGAGTTTAAAAGTAGAAAATCATTGAATTTTTTATAAAGCAGATACTTCAAAGTGTATTTCTTTTTTCAAAATATGCAATAAGATAATACACAATACACACTGATTTTAAGTGATTGAAACACCCTATAAAAGGCACAAAGTTAGCTTTAAAATTTAGTGTTGAATTCACAAAAACATAAGAGACGATGAGCAGCAACCTAAGAGCAAAAATAGACAAAAGAATAAGCAAAGCACAAAAAACACAAACCGAGAATAAAGATGCATAATACAACTCTACTTAACCATTAGCCTAGAAACATCACATACCAATTACAATCGGCAGGGATGAACATGATGAACAAACCATGGAAGATAAACGGTGAGGGAAATCGTTGTTGGATAATCTTTTTTGTGAAGTAGGGTTTTTTTTTGTCTGGAAGGGATATACAACTATGAGTAACAGGTGATCCGATTTTTTAAAACAATTTACCCTTTGACCCACAATTATAAAAAAAGGACATTATAAGTACATGTGTATATTTGGTTTTTCTCTTAATTTTATATCCATATAAGTAAAAGCTCGACTTTTTTTATAGGTTTTTCTCAAATTAGAAACAATTAGGCTTATTTTATTTTTTTTAATTCAGTAAAAAATTCAATTTTTAAAAAATATTACCAAATAAGGTATGGTTTGATTTTTTTGAAATGAAAAATTCCCACTAAGGGTTTTGTTTTATTATATAAAAGATGAGATGGATATTCTTCTACTTAGACTATTGGAATTACTTTTTAGAGTTAATTACATAAATCGTCCTTGTGGTTTGGTCAAAATTACGGATCTTGTCCTTACTTTTTTTTGGTCGTTTGTCCTGCGGTTTACAAATCTTACGGATCTTGTCCCCGATCCACCCGGTCCCAAAAAGGACCTCCGCACAAATACTCTCTAACGTGAGGACTAACATCATATTTTGGTTTTAACGATCGAGTTAATTACATAAATCGTCCTTGTGGTTTGGTAAAATTCGCATCTTGTCCCTGTGGTTTATTATAATATTTTTTTAAAGCTGCTTTTTCTTTTAAAAATTAATTTTATTAAAAATTAAATAAAATTAAAAAAAAAAACAAAAAAAATAACTCTTTTTAATTTTATTATAAAACGGATGAAGGCGTATAAAAAAAACGTTTTTATACGGTTTTCTCTATTTTTACGTTTCACTTGTTTTTATACGGTTTCGTTTGTTTTTGTATGAAAACATTTTTGTACAAAAATGTACGTTTTTGTATGAAAATGTATGAAAACATTTTTTATACAAAAACAAACGAAATGTACAAAAATGTACGTTTTTGTATGAAAATGTATGAAAACATTTTTTCATACAAAAACGAAAAAAATGTACAAAAATGTACGGTTTCGTTCCTTTTTGTATGAAAAAATGTTTTCATACATTTTCATACAAAAACGTACATTTTTGTACAAAAACGTACATTTTTGTACAAAAACGTACATTTTTGTACAAAAATGTTTCATACATTTTCATACAAAAACGAACGAAATGTACAAAAATGTACGGTTTCGTTCGTTTTTGTATGAAAAAATGTTTTCATACAAAAACGTACATTTTTGTACAAAAATGTTTTCATACATTTTCATACAAAAGCGAGCGAAACCGTATAAAAACAAATGAAACGTAAAAAATAGAAAACCGTATAAAACGTTTTTTATACGCCTTCATCCGTTTTATACAAAATTAAAAAGTTTTTTTTTTTGTTTTTTAATTTTATTTTAATTTTTAATAAAATTATTGTTTTTAAAAGAAACAACGCTTTTTTAAAATATTATAATAAACCACAGGACAAGATGCGAACTTTACCAAACCACAAACGACGATATAATTAACTCGATCGTTAAAACCAAAATATGATGTTAGTCCTCACGTTAGAGAGTATTTGCAAGATGTCCTTTTGAACCGGTCGGATCGCGACAAGATCCGTAAGATTAGAACCTATTGACGTAAACGCACCGAAAAAAACACGATGATGAAATCGTTGTTGGATAATCTTTTTTGTGGAGTAGGGTTTTTTTTTTTTTGTCTGGAAGGGATATACAACTATGAGTAACAGGTGATCCGATTTTTTAAAACAATTTACCCTTTGACCCACAATTATAAAAAAAGGACATTATAAGTACATGTGTATATTTGGTTTTTCTCTTAAATTTATATCCATATAAGTAAAAGCTAGACTTTTTTATAGGTTTTTCTCAAATTAGAAACAATTAGGTTTTTTTATTTTTATTTTAATTCAGAAAAAAATTCAATTTTTAAAAAATATTACCAAATAAGGTATGGTTTGATTTTTTTGAAATGAAAAATTCTCACTAAAGGTTTTGTTTTATTATATAAAAGATGAGATGGATATTCTTCTACTTAGACTATTGGAATTACTTTTTATAAATTACGTCATTATAAAATGTGCTTTGGAATTTTCGTGGAGCATCGGTGTTAGTTTAGTAAAGGTTTACTAAAGATGTTATAGCATCAACATTTGAGCGAAATAATTGTAATGAATAAATAACATAATTTTTTTTTTTTTTTTTTTTTTTAATTTTAATTTAATTATTGTTATTAATCAAAGCTATAATTACAATTCTAAACTTAGATTTCCCATCCACCTTATGAAAGATTAGACACTAAATTGATAGATAAACATATTCTAACTTACTCAAGCAATGTGTCATCATAATAGCAATTGATATATACAAGGTTTATATTGCTTGCACGTTGTGACGGGATGAGTTCATATTTAGTCCCGGTTAGCTTTATTCGATTCTTAAGCAAAAGAAAAAATGTCATGTTATCTTGCCTTTATTCTAATCTAGACATAAATAGTTGTATACTTTGGCTCAACAAATGTCATATTTAGTATTGTTTGTTTAATGTCTGAAGCCTAACGACAACCATGCTTGTAGCTTCTGTAACTAGCCATAAGCTATCAAATCTATCCCTTCTCGTCTCGAAGATAGTTTTGAAGCACAAACGAAGAGTGCGATCAATTGTGACTGTATTACTAACCCAAAGCGAATATATAACGTACGCATATGACAGATTAGTTGTTGTTGATTACGTGATTGAATATGTTGCTTGTTACACGCGAAGGAGTTAAAATACAACTTTATAATTAAAAGCAACATAAATCTTCCAACAACAAGGCATGTGGGTCGAATTACTAATAGCACATATTGTTGTGGATCGAATTCCAACTTTTGATTAATTTGTTCAATTTGAAACCAAAACAACATATGCCAAACTTGGCTTGTAGAGTTTCATATCCATTTCGAGTGAATAAACATAGTGATTGATGACTGCAAATAAAGAGAATCTTTTTTTAGTGAAGCGGAGAAAATTTCTTCTCATTTTGAAAATTGGAAATGACCTTTTAGGGACAATATATAAAAATGTTATTCTATAATAACTTAGTGTGTGCTTTATTAAGCAACTCTTTAGTTTTTGTTTCAAGTATTTACTCCCACATTGGGCACATAAAAGAAATTTTGCCTGTTTATATTCTGTGATGTTTATGATTCATATAAATTAATATTAGTACATTGTTGTTGCATTTGATATCTCAATTACGTAGATTAAATTACGTTGTTGGCATCTTAAAGCAATAATGTATATGAATTATTATTTTATTATTATTATTATTTTGTAAAAGTTAGCGACTTGAGCATTAGGTTCAGAATTTTTATTTTGAAAGTGTGCTCGAGTTTTCAACTTTTTGGTTGTTTTGTAGAATTTAGCCAGTTAGGTAGCAAGTCCAAAATATTTAAATTTGACTCGTTGGATATGTTGTCACTTTTTGTTCGTATGAGTAGTAATGGGTAAAAATATCAATACATAAGAATTTAACGAGTTGAGAAATAAGTTAGTGTTTAATTTGCATTAATCAATTTGAGTTCTCAATTTTTTTTTTTTTTTCTTTTCTTCTATTTCTTTTTCTTTTCTTTTCAAATGTTACAAATCCATATCAATTCTCAATTTTGTGTTATCTTACAAAATTTTAGTGAGGTTGCTAGTTGACTAATATGTTCAAAATATGTAATTACAAAAATTTGCATGAGTTTTCGAATTTTTGTCATTGTAAAAACTACATAACATCGATATTGTTGGATATGTTATCACTGTTACTCCGTTTTAATATTATTAGCTAATGGATAAAATACAGCTTATAATTTTGTTATTATAACGTTTTTAGGCCCATAAAACCTAAACTTCTAGAAGTTAGGAGGATATATCATTAGGAATAATTTACGCATTGTCTATAAAGTATCAAGAATTGAATCAATGTTATTAGTACATTTCGTCAAACACATGTTGTTGTGCTCCAATCGTGTAATAATATTTTATCATTTGCTTATTACCATATTATTGTGTTCGATTCCAACTTTTGATTAGTGTGGTCAATTCGAATCCAAAAAGAATCTAGACTTATGATTTTCCAGATCTATTTCAAAGTGAATGAACATGTTGAAATTGATCAGAAAAATTTGGAGTGTTATGGTAGATTTGGCAATCGATTTAAAATCAATTCAATAGAGAATAAACATAGTGATTGAACAATCAGTTGAATGAAATTAGACAATCGAGTCTAATAAGAAAAGAGACCTGAATCTTAAGAAGGGAGTTTGTTATCCTTTATTAAGAACGACGCAATATTAAAAGGTTTTACACATAAGTTTGGATACCTAACGGCCACATACCCATTTTCCCCATCCTATATAGCATAACGTGTAGATATGATATATAGACGAGAATTCTGGGAATTAAGTGTATGTAGGGGTGTAAACAAATCTACCTGAGTCATAATTTTGGCAGGGCTCGACTCGACTTAAGTGAATGAGTCCTTATATTATGAAGCATTTAGTCGGGTTGTGGGATCTGCCTTACACGAGGACCTAATGAAAAGTGTAAGGTATATGATAGAGTATGTAATTAAAAAGTAACGCAAAGATTTTGTTATGTTCAGGTCAACGTGACTTAAGAGTTGGTGTTGGTGGGATTGAATCATGGGTAAAAAAGATGAAGTCAAATGGTATTAAAGATTTAATTACATGAATGGTATATGTGGTTTGTCGAGAATTACGGATTTAGTCCCTAATTTTTTTTTTGCAGATTTGTTCCCTATGGTTTTGATTCGTTACGGATTTTGTCCCTTTACCATATTTTCTGTTAGTTGACCGTCAAATGGGTGTTTGAAGGCTGAAATGATAAAAATACCCTCGTATGTGTTTCATGAAGGGTCCCTATGGTTTGTGGGTTATCTCGAATTAGTCCCTGCTTTTTTATTTTTTATTTATTTAACTATTTATATAAAAAAAAACATTTTGTCGAAATGGGTGAACATGTTGCTTGTTACACGCGAAAGAGTTACTATAGAGCTTTATGATTAAAAACAACTAAAAAATATCAACGCAAAGATATGTGGGTAGAATTACAAATAGTATAGATACAACAGATGTGGATCGTAATTCCACCTTTAAAACCAAAACAACATATGCTAAGCTGGACTTGTAGAATTTCATATTTATTTCGAGTGAATAAACACAGTGATTGAAGATTGAGAATACAGATAATGTTTTTTCACTTAAGGCGGACAAAATTTCCTCTCACTTTGAAAATTGGAAATGATAATTTAGGGACTATTCATTTTATAAAAATGTTATTCCAAATATAGTGACTTACTATCTACTTTGCTAAGCCCTTTAGTTTTTGTTATAAGTATTTAGTCCCACATTGGGAAAGCAAATAAATTTTGCTTGTTTATATTATGTGATGTTTGTGATTCACATAAATTGAGATTAGTACATTGTTGTTGCATTTGATATCTCAATCAGGTAGAGTAGATTACCTGAATTGTGATCTTTTTGTGCAACGGCATATATGAATTATTAATTTTCGCCTATATGAATTCATAATTTTTCGAGCGAATCTTTAAAAGATCATGTCGTTTTCTTTTGTGGGTAATGAACAATTTTTTTCTTTTTGCGGGTATCTTTCTTTCAAATTCATCATTTTTAGGGTACTTTGTGACATTTTTGTCATTCGGGGAAAAAAAATTCTATTAGCTAAGAGGGGCAAAAATGTCCAAAATTTTTGCAAAATACCCAAAAAAAGAATGAATTTGAAAGAAAAGACCCACAAAAGCAAAAAAAAAATGTTCGTTACCCAAAAAAGCAAATGATGACAATTATGATATTTTTTAAAAACATTTGCCTTTTTTTTTATCTGTCATGTCAAAATTTAACGAGTTGAGCAATAGGTTCAGAATTTTAATTTTAGCGAGTTGAGTTGTATAAAATTGGTTGGTTACGTATCACTTTCTGTGCAAAATACTTAAGTTTGACATTGGATAAAATTGGTTGGTTACGCATCATTTTATGTGCGTTTCTATATAAGTAGTTAATGGGTAATATATGATTACATAAAAATTTAGCGAGTTGAGAAAAAGGTTAGGGGCCGTTTAGTTGGTGAAAAATTTTCTTATTTTTCTCTTTCTAAATTCCTAGAGGAGGGATTGATTTTTCTTCTCTAGAGAAGAGTTGATAATTTGGAAAACCCGTTTAAATGAATTTATATTTTTACTTTTTCAAAAAATGAAAATTTTCGTCCGTTTTTACGTTTTCGTCTATTATTTTACGTTTTCGTCTGTTTTTTTACGTTTTCGTCTGTTGTTTTACCTTCTCATATGTTTTTCTTATGTTTTCGTCCGTTTATTTATGTTTTCATTCTTTCTTTTATGTTTTCATATGATTTTTTACGTTTTAGTTTGTTTTCTTACGTTTTCATCCATTTTTTTAATACATTTTGATCCTTTTTTAAAGTTTTTCGCTTTTTACATTTAAATACATTTTTTTATGTTTCGTTTGTTTTACGTTTGGCGCCTTTTCTTACTCTTTCGTCTACATTTTCACGTTTCATCCATTTTTTACGTTTTAAATACATTTTACGTTTCATCCTTTTTTACGTTTTAAATGCATTTTTACGTTTTCGTCCATTTTAACCTTTTGTCCGCTTTCTTCGAAGATAACGTAGAATAACGTACAAAACTTACAAAATCATGTGAAAATAGACGAAAACGTAAAAAAAGGACGAAAACATAAAAAAAAGGATGAAAATGTAAAAAAAAATGGACGAAGACGTAAGAAAGCAGACGAAAAAGTAAAAAAAATGACGAAAATGTACAAAACGGACGAAAACGTAAACAAACAAACGAAACGTAAAAGCGGCGAAACGTAAAAAAGGCGAAAACGTAAAAACGGACTAAAACGTAAAAATGCATTTAAAATGTAAAAAAACAAGCGTAAACATAAAAAAACGGACGAAAACGTAAAAGAAAGGACGAAAATGTAAAAAAAAAGGACGAAAACGTAAAAAAAATGGGAAGAAAAAGTAAAAACGGGCGAAAACGTAAAAAAATGGACGAAAACGTAAAAACGAACGAAAACGTATAAAACAATATGAAAACGTAAAAGAAAGGACGAAAATGTAAAAGAAAGGACGAAAACGTAAAAAAAATGGTGAAAACGTAAAAAAATATTCACAAAAACGTAAAAAAAATTGGCGAAAACATAAAAAACGGACAAAAACGTAAAAAAACGGACGAAAACGTAAATAATTACAGAAAGGTAAAAAAAACGGATGAAAACGTAAAAAACGGACGGACACGTAAAAAGCGGCGGAACGTAAAATAATGGATGATAGCGTAAAATATGACGGCGTAAAACGCGAGCGAAACATAAAAATGGACGAAAACGTAAAAAAGGGGCGAAAACGTTAGAAAATGGACGAAAACGTAAAAGAAAGGACGAAAATGTAAAAAAAAATGACGAAAACGTAAAAAAAAATGGGAAGAAAACGTAAAAACGGGCTAAAACGTAAAAACACGGACGAAAACGTATAAAAACAGATGAAAACGTAAAAGAAATGACGAAAATGTAAAAGAAATGACTAAAACGTAAAAAAAAAAAAGGTGAAAACGTAAAAAAAATTGACAAAAACGTAAAAAATGGGCGAAAACGTACGTAAAAAATCGGACGAAAATGTAAAAAATTACATAAAGGTATAAAAAATGGAAGAAAACATAAAAAACGGACGGATACATAAAAAACGGGCGGGAACGTAAAATAATGGATGATAACGTAAAATAACAAACGAAAATGTAAAAAAGCGAACGAAAACATAAAAAAATGGACGAAAAGGTAAAAAAACGGGCGAAAACGTAAGCAAATGGACAAAAACGAAAGGACAAAACGAATAAAAAACGGACGAAAACGTAAGAAAACGAACGACAACGTAAGGAAACGGATAAAAACGAAAAAAACGTGAAAAACGGATGAGAATGTATTAAAATGGACATATAAAAAGTGAAAATGAAAAAAGTAATAAGAGCATAACGAGCTTTTTAAATTTGTAGTTAAAATTTAGAGAATGGGAATTTCACATTTTTTGAAAATTGTTGGAAAATATTGTAACTAAACGGCTTTTCTGTTTTTCCCCTTTCATATGAAAAATTTCCTGAAAAAATGAGAAATTTTTCACCAACTAAACGGCCCCTTAATATTTTGGTACATATTAGTATTAGTCTCTGTTGTGGACTTGTGGTATGACACATATACTGTGTAGTACACAATCATTCATGTGAGAATAAAATTCACATGAAGTTAATAAAATTTCTTTTCATACATTGTAATCAGATAGAGCGAATATTTTGTTTTTGATTTATTTATTTGAATAACACATATCATAAAAGCTGGAAATGATCTTTTAAGGACAATTTACGTAGAAAAAGTGTTTTTGCAAATATTAAATGACTAGCTATCGGCTTTATTAAGCAGCTCTCTTAACTTTTATTTAGAGCTTTCAATCCCACATCGGTAAAGAAACCAGATTTTGTTAGTTTATATCATGTGATGTATATGACTCTATAAATCGAGGCCTGTACCATTTTGTTCCACTTGAATCGAGCATTGATAACCGCACTATCAAAGCAAGAATTCAAATGAGATACATGTTATGTATCCCTAATTTATTTTTGTTTTACTTTTACAAAATTTAGCGAGTTGAGCAATAGGTTAAAAAAAAAAAAAAAAAAAAAATTGTATGTTTGCTCGAGGTTTTAACTTTTTTTTTTGTCATTTCATACGGTTTAGGCAATTCAAATATTTATTTTTTTCCCACTAGTTATAATACCCGTGCACGCACGGGATTTTAACATAATATTTTTAGATAGCAAATATGAAATACTTTTTGTAAGATATATGATTTTGGCTAACGTTTGGATATATTAATTTTGTTTAATTATATTCTGATGAAAAAGATAATTAAAGTATACTTTTCTAAAAGTTTATGGGTTTAGTTTATTAAATAATGGCGCATTTTTTCAACGTCACCGATATGGTGCACTTGACTTTTTCTGCAACCCTGGTTACAGTAGTGTCTTTTTTTTTTACGTATCGATATTACCACAAAGCGCCATACGTGATGCCAAGTAAATAGATCGAACCACGTGGAATTTTGTTGTTTTTTTTTTTAACCCTTTACATATGGTTCTTAAGTCACTTGGGTTTGTGTGACGATGAATGCTCAAATCGATTGAACTGCCTGCAATGGAAAAAAATAAAAAAAAATAAAATTTTAATTTGGAAAAAAAATTATTATTTTTAAAAAATTTACGTTTTAAAAAAAAAAAAACCTTTACGTTTTTCAAAT
The DNA here is from genome assembly GCA_022545495.1 of Chrysanthemum lavandulifolium. NCBI lineage: Eukaryota > Viridiplantae > Streptophyta > Magnoliopsida > Asterales > Asteraceae > Chrysanthemum > Chrysanthemum lavandulifolium. The sequence goes on from CM040241.1 coordinate 66,816,561, forward strand.
AATAGTTTCGCCGTTAGTCTCCGTTAATAATAATTTTCACGTTTTTGTCCATTTTATCCGTTTGTTCGTTTTTATCCGTTTCCCTTTTTACGTTTTCGTCCGTTTCGTTCGTTTTTATAGTTTTGTCCGCTTTTTCTTACGTTTATCCGTTTTTCTTATGTTTTCTGCTTTTCTTATGTTTTTATCGGTTTTCATTCGCTTTTCTTACATTTTCTTAGATTTTTGTCCGTTTTCTTACGTTACTTGCTGTTTTCGACGTTTTTATCGGTCTTCATCTGCTTTTTTTTTTTTAGATTTTCTTACATTTTCTTAGATTTTGTCCGTTATTCTTACGTTTGTCCGTTTTTCATGCGTTTTATCGGTTTCATATGTTTTTTTCTTTTTAGATTTTCTTACATTTTGTCCAGTTTTTCTTCGTTTTTGTACTATTTCAACATATTGAAAATTTTTTCCAAAAGAAAAAAAACAGGATTTTTTTTTCATTTTCAAAAATAATATTTCCAAACGTGTAATTTTTTCATTTTTATAAAAAACGTAATTTTTTAATTTTTTTCTGATTTAAAAAAGCGTAAAGGTTTTTTTTTTTTTTTTTTTTTTTTTTTTTTTAAACGTAAGGTTTTCTTTTTTAAAAAACGTAAATTTTAATTTTTTTTTTGATTTAAAAAAAACGTAAAGTTTTTTAACGTAAATTTAAAAAAAATAATAATTTTTTCCAAATTAAAATTTTATTTTATTTTTTTATTTTTTCCACGTAAGTTCCAATTGACTTGACAAGCCACGCCACAAACCCAAATATTTGGGCAATGCCACGTAGATTGGAGAAAGCATGCGCACCTATATCGACGAGAAAAAAAAGTACACTACCCAAGGGTTGCAAAAAAGTCTGGTCTATGTCGGTAAATTGGAGAAAGACGCATTATTTAATAATTTTAACCCAAAGTTTATTAGTGTTTGCCTAAGGGACATCAATTTTTTCCTACATTTCTGTTAAAGCTTGAAACAACTACTCCTAGCTCCTCACACAACATATGCTCCACAGTTTGTTCTTTTCTTTTTCATCTCGTTGACCCATTTCCAAGTCACCTGGTAATGAACATACAATCTTTTTAGTTCTTTATCTAAGATAAACCATTTGACACTCCAATCAAATTTATTATTTTGAAATTAAAGTGGTAAAAACATGAATTTCTAAAGTATTACTTGACTGAACATCGATCCATGTCACCAAATTTCCTCAATATTAAAGCATACAATAACTTATATGCTCTTAGTAACCACAACTATAATCATGTCAACCAATGAAATAACCAAATGCATTTATTGAAATAACCAAGGATGATCTATTACGAACTTTTGAATTTTTAATAGTTTAAAAAAGGCAGAAAACATCCCAATTGCACGGCCCTCTACCACCTTCAGATGCTGCTCCATCTATATGTGGATAAGTAGAAAAGAAAAGCTAAAGTGTGTTAATCACAAATCCATATTAAGATAATAAAATTCTCAAAAAAAACTAATCAACTGATCAAAACTCTCATTTGTGAGCAAGTAGTGATACACTAAAGGGGTAAGAATAAAGCACAAGTCAAAATAGGTCAAATGGGTTGAGGCGCAAAGGCTTTTATCATTTACTCCTATCAAGAAAGATTAGTATTTGAAGGCATGCATAGACTAACTACACCAACAGGGTCTAATGTGGTTTTCACATGTGAATACTTGATTTAAAATTTTAACTTAATATCAGATGTTCCTTTCATTATGAATCTAAAGCAGAATACTTTATCCAGACATTATACTTGATAACTGTGACTTCAAGTCACGATAATCAGTTTCAAAATTCAATTCCTAGGACCCATGAAAAGTTACTATCCTGATGCATGAGCCAAATATCCAATGTAATTGGGATATTGTTGCGTTAATATAGAAAATTTGTGCACGTACCGAAATGTCATTATCGATTGTCAATTGGATTCCAGCCACAATAACTTTAGGCCCACACCTTCTTACTTCCTGCACATATACGGGATTGTAAGGCGTGTAACATACTTTTGCAGAGCAGGGTTATTCATCATACTACAGTTTATGTATCTCCAGTTTAATATAATACATGAAGAGAAGAGAAAGGTAAAACGCGCACAAGAAACTTCTCTTCAGATCGTGATAAGGTTGCCATTAAATTACCTAATATATAACTGTTGCACCCATTTGAGTTCCATCCCCTCAATGATATAAACCTGATACACAAACAAAACCAACTAACGATTCATTATTGTATTATAGGTTACAATTTCTACCCAGTTCTGATTATGTTTTATCTTTAAAGGGTCAAATAGGCAATTACAGAAAATTTTACTTGAAAGATAATGTGTAGAATCTCTAAATTCACCTGAAGTGTCTTTCACATGCATTAAAACCTCCTTAAACGTCTAGATTACATTTAAAATGAAACATGTTGAATCCCGAAATTCACCTAAATGTGTAGACTTCAGTTTTTTGACAATAGTGTTTTGGGATAACATGATTTCCCGCCCCTAACTATAACTTATGTCGAATCATACAACCAAAAGCAATATGGAACAAAAAATACATGAATGAGGCCTAACAAAAAACGCAATGCGATGTATGTGACAGGTCACAAACCTGATTGATACCACGATCCTGAATATTGTCAACTATCTTTGGTTTATCGTGGCTCCCTCTAGAAGTACTAATAATTGTACCACCACGTTTCTGGATTTCATTCACGACCTTCGGTGTCAAAGTGATGGTATTTTTGGAGTAGAAGCCTCTGCGTCCTCCCTACGCAAAAATTATCAAGGTAAAAAGTTACTTAATAACTACATCTTTTTATTTATTTATTTTTTACAATAATAATTGAAGCGATAAAAATTAAGCACAACTTATATAATCTAAAATAATGTTACTTCATATATTTACACTTAACTACTTAGGCAATAAAGCCCTGGAAGGTTGGAACTTCGCTTAACGGCTTTTTTCGAACACTTGCATGATAGAATGCAAAAATGACTTTTCATGATATACTTAGAAAGGAGGTTATCTGATCTTAGTGTCATATCATGATATAAAACTTGCTTTCGACGAATATAAATCTCAATTTCATTGTCAAATCATGTGGAAATTAACTATGCAATTTCTTCCATTTATGCTAGAGTCAAATCTAAGGGTTCATACCAAGTATGCGTAAAGGAAGATTATTATCTGAACTACTGAATATTGATATTTAAAAAAAAGAAAAGAAAAATCCCTTACATCTATCTCAAGAACTCTGGTCACACCATACATGTTACAATAGCAACGCAAATTGATCCATGATTATGTAAAAGGGTCAATATATCCACCTACTCACAAAATAAAAATAAAAATTCTTAAATGTGGATAATAACCCCGGTTCCCAGATCATGAAAAGTTATTATCCTGATGCATGAGCCAAATATCCAATGTAATTGGGATAATCAAATAAGTATGTCAGTCATCACCATAGAGCCGAAACATGATTGCCATGAGACTGTTGCTCAAAAGAATAGCAGAACTTTAAAACTAAAATTTCACCTGGAGAATAGGAGGGGCCTTAAATATCACAATATCATAAACTTCTGGCTCCGAAAGATGTATGACACCTATATCATTATGAGAAAAAACTAAGATTCTTGCAAACAACTATCCGCAATTCAGAAAAATCAGAATTAGTTTTCTAATCTATCAAGCGATATCATTTATACTTGTTACTACGGTCTGCAAATATGTTATTGTACAGTAACAAATAACATAAATATAAGCCAAGCACACCATAGATTTAACAGGTTGTTTAATCAGATGAGTTGGTCTTTTTGTTTCGCGCACCAACAACTATTGTGTATGTGAAACGGAAAGAAAGACTTAGGCATAACCTTAATGATATATTGCCAACCTTATGAGACTCAAAATAGATCCACATGAAATTTTGTTCTTTTCAAAGATTCATTCAGTTTAACAGTATTGCTATAATTATTGGATAAAAAAATTACTTTAATAAAAATGAGTAAAATTTGTGGGTTTACACAATCTGGTCCAAATCGCCTGACCCAAACTAAGAAAATGCATGTTTTGGCCCGTAACTTTGAGACCGTAGCAAGACCACACCAACCTGAAACCAAATAATAGAAATCACTAACTTTGCACCACTAATGCTGCCTATAGGCATGGTGAGCTAACTGCACTCTGACTGATAGTTACAAAACAATTATAAAAATATATTTAATGATAACCATATATTGATCAAATAAAAGATTATAGCTTCAATCAAACCCTAAATTTGCCCAACATTGAAACAAAATTAACATGAAAATTACAAACCTTTTTGGAATATGAATAAAAGCCCTATATCAATTTTAAACAAAATCAAGAAATTAGGTATTAAAATTCATACCTTTAGACCATTGAAATAGTTTATGTTCTTCCATAAATAAATTATGAATATTTTCATCGGAATCATCATCTTTACTTCCTTTTGTTTTAAATTCGCTCAATTTTTGATTTAGGGTTTGGAAGTTTAGAACAGCGGGTTGAAAGAAAAATAAGGTTGAAACTGGAATGTTGGGTTGTTTTGTTGGTTTAAATTTAGTTTTGGACCCTTAAGTTTCTGTAAATAACTCCGCTTTTTTAAGTTTTCTTTCTTTACACTTTTGACACATATATTTTTATACTCAATTTTTCATAGAAAACGAATTTATGAATCTTATTGTCAAAATAAGAAAGTATTTATGTTTTTTTAACTAAACATGTTAAAAAATTAATAATAATAATAAAATTATTACTTAATAAGGAATGAATTGATTTTTTTAAAATGAAAAATTCCCGCGAGAGGTTTTGTTTTATTATATAAAAGATATATAAAACTGGTAGGATATGTTATCACAGTTTGTCCATTTTTATAAGTAGTTAATGGTAATATATGATCACATATATATTTTTTTTTCATGAAATATTCATTACCATCACATAGATACTAAATGTTGGAATCACTCCTAAACCTAAATCAAGTGTTAGTAATTCACATGTAATAGTTAGCTTAATTATGGCCTTTATGTATTATTATTAGCGCTTAAAACATGTAGAAGGCGTGAGGCCAGCCTGGCCCATGGGAGAAAGGAAGGGACTAGGAAGTGTTGCCCTAGCTTCCTCCTATAAATACTCTTGTATAACCTCTCTGCGAGGGTTGGTTGTTCAATTTATTTCTTTCACGCATATCCTACGCATAACTGTTTACTCATATCGTGTGTGTGTGTTTGATTTATTGTTCAACCAACTCTATCTCTTCTCTATTTCTTTCATTGATGCTTGTGTTGTAAAACTAGTAACCTAACAGTGGTATCAATCGCCAAATAGTTGGGTTAACACTTTCTTTTTTGAAGTTTTTGTTTTCGGTCTTACGCGTAAACGTGGTTAACACTTTGGATCGCTTAAAAACACGTTTTTTACACTTTTTAATCCAAGATTCTTATACTTTCAATGTTTTAAGGTGTTAAAATAACTGTTTTTGGCAAAAAGTTTCAAACTTTATGCGTGGATTATAGTTTTTAAGCTTGTTTTTGTTCGTGGGTATCGTTCTACGCGTAACCTGTTTAGCCGTTTTGATTCATCAAGTTTCACACTTTTGTGTTATTTTGGTGATATTGAAGCTATTCCATAACAAAAATCTGGTTTAGAAACAACTTTGGGCAAAATCAGTTTTACGAGTAAAGCTACGCGTATCAAAACCCTAGTTCTACGCGTAACTTTATCCGTGGTTTGATCTTCGAGTTTAGTGGTTTACTCGGTGTTTTCTTGCTTGGACAAGCACGAAAATCGTCGACTTTGGATATCTTTTGCCTTTGTGATAGTGTAAAGATCACTGAGATAAAACCACAAACTTACGCATAAGCATAAAGCTTACGCGTGAAATCCTCACGCATAAGATTCATCTTACGCTAAGCCTAGTCTTACGCATAAGGTAATCCTACGCCTAAGTTTCTCGCCCTAACTTTGTGTCACGCATAACTTTAGTGTCTTTTCCTACTTACGCGTAAGCTAAATCTACGCGTAACTCTTGATTGTTACAGCGTAACTTTAGTGTTTTACGCATAAGTGCTACTTGGTTTATTATGATTTCTACGCTAAGGATACTTCATCAACAAAGGTTCATTCGACTACAAAGATCCATTTTACCAACACAAGTTTTCAACATGTCACAACCACCATACTCTAACTATTTCCGCTTACACTTATTCTCAAGCGACAACAACAACTAAGTCTACAACATCAACAATGGAATCAACAACAAACAATTTATCAACAACAATTTAATCAACAACATACTCCACAACTTGGAGCAATTCCTCCACCACAAATGGTTCAAACACCACCAAGTCTTCAAGTTCAACCCTACACAAATGAATTCAATCAACATCCATCAAGGAACACTATGAAGGAACCCACTTGGTTTGCAAAGATGTGTGAAGCTTTAAGCGACCAACAATCAATTCATGAGGCTGGATCACTGATAGACCTCAATGCTCACTCCAGAAACTACGATCAATGGGTAATTAGGTTATTTAGGTTTTGTGATCGAAGAAGCCACATGGAAAGTTCTTAAAGAAGGTTATCTTGGAAGGACCATTTCGGATGCCTACCGTCATTGTGCGGAGATCAAATGCTAAACCACGAGATGAACAATCAAACATTGCTCTTCTTGCAGGACTTGAATCGGAAGAACTTCTACACTATGAGGCGATGAGCTTGCAATGCAATATATCCTTTAGGATTACAAACCCAATTCTTCAAGTGTTGATGCTCAAAAGATCGCAAAGAAAATGTGGGAACACATTCATCTTCTTATGGAAGGATGCGCACTCAATCGGGAGGACATGGAATCAAAATTTACTTGGCTTATGAACACTTCATGATTGAACACGAGAGACACTAGAGTCTTATCATCATCGATTCTCGGACATCATAAATGATTTGGATAAACACAACATCATCATGCCAAGAATTGCGATTAATACTAAGTTCTGAGTAGTCTTGGTCTGAATGGGAGATATGTCATTTTCTCCGTCGGCGAAGAACATGCATCATTCTACATACGAATTGTTGTACGATTACTTGAAGCCTCATCAAAAGGAAGTTGATAAGGAAAGGATTCTCCGTGCTCAAATTGCTTGACTACACATCAGGAAAATCAACAACTTGCCTTGTATGCTCAAGCGGTTATCCTCCTCGACGACAACTCAACCAAGCGCCACAATCACACCAAATGATCAATCCGGCCAACCTCAACAAAATCAATTGGTTCCTTACAACAACAACAATGATCGAGCACTTTATAGTCAAGCTAATGAGGAATCGATCCGTTCGACATTGCAACAAGGATTTGTTATGATTGCTAATGCTTTTAGCCGTTATACTAACAAATCCAACAATCGTATTCGTTCCTCATCTAACACAAGGAATCAATTTGTTGTGAACAATGGGCGAGTTGAAGTTGAGAATCGTGGTTATGGTCGTCGGATGGGCGGTGGTCGAGGGTTTAATCTTGGGTAGGAATAACAGCGAGCTCAGTGGTGGAGCAGAAATGCTGAGAATGGGTTGAATGGTCTTGATGCTACAAGCGCAATGAGAAGGACACACAGCTAACGGATGCCCAAAGCGAGGACTAAAGGCGATGCTTATTTCAAAGAGGCTCTTCTTTTGGCTCTTAAGGATGAAGGCGGTTGAACTCTCGCAGACAAAACGAGTTTTATGGCGAGATCACGAGACTCGGATGATGATATGGAGGACTTGCGGGCCAATCATTTATTATGTTGATGGCTAATATGCATGAGTTACACATGAGTGACACAGGCCCAGATGTATGACAACGATGGCTTGTCTCGGTGCCGAACAAACCATATTTATCTCTAATCTAATATCTCCGCCAACATCCGAATCCGCAAGGCTCGGAATGTTCAAAATGATTCATCTACATCTCATTCAGACAATTTTCAATTAGACCCGTAGTTACATTTGACGATCAAGGCGACCTTATGGTTTCCTTTGATAATCAAATTGACTCGTGATTATACTGAGGATCTAAATAATGATCATGTTGTGACTCCGTTGAACAAACCGAACTTTTGCCTCATCCGGATCTTGCTCTTTTACTTAAAGACCGGCAATCCCAAATTGAAGAATGTTGTGCATTAAATCGGGACTTAAAAGTCAAAATGCTTTGTTAACCAAGGATTTTGAATGTTTAAAATGCAACTCAACTTTTTCAAAACTCAAGAAACCGTGAAAAAGGTTTTGAAGCGCTTTTGCTAAATCTCATCAAAGCGAAAAATATTTAGAGACGGATCGTGATCTAGCCGCTTGAAGAATGCTTTGTTGTTTGAAATAGAACAACTGAAACATGAACATAAAAAGCAAATTAACGCTCTCGCCTTGGAAAATCAAAAAGCTAAGGGCGATCTGTTAACTTACCAAAAGCAGTTCTCTGCATACAAAAAGCATTCCACGAAGCAATTGATGATCATCTTGAAGAAATTATCGACACAGCATAAACTTAAAGAGTTTAAAGCGTTGTTTACAAACATGGTGGTCGATGCTTGCTATTGAAAAGTTTACTTTAAAACCCAGTCAAATGGATATGGACCGAATCTTGCCGATTACAAACCTAAGCTTTCAACCAAAACATTCAAACCAAATCACGAAGTTTCGGTGCGAGAATATAAAATTGATAATTACATTATGAGTGTTGTTGAATATCATCGTCAAGAGGAATTAGATCACGAGAAGGCGAGTCGATCAAAATTAAGCATTGTTTACAACAAACCTTTAATTACTCAAACCGGTCACTTTCACAACAACGAATTCTTCTAACACACCAAGGGTTATCATAAAAGCGTCTGAGTCTTCTAATGTTAATCCCCAACAGATTATGCACAAATTTATGGTCCTTTACCTTCCATTAGTGAAGTAAACTCAAAACACGAAAATCGCAAAATTCTTAGATATTTTGACATTTTCATGGTGACCTCAAAACTTTACAACATGAGATAGAATATCATTACGAAATCAAAGTTCAATATTTTCAATCGCCTGCAGCGCGAGAACAAAGAGACATTTTAGGAAAAATCTTTTACCAAATGTTAAAAATTTGAAAAATTGTGCATTGTCTTGGGAGCAGGACTTTCATAAGGAACTTGGAGTGATGAAGGTCGTTTTCGAGAAAACGAAACATCTATTTCTAATACTAAAAGTAAAAAGAAAATGTTGAGAAAAAATGTTGATCGACTCTTGAAAGATGTTATCTGTCTTGATATCCATAATGTTGTGTTATTCAATTCTTTGCCACATGCATCGATTATATCTCTGCGATCTTGTTGACTCTGTGATAGCGTTGAGAATCTTGATAATGTGCCCGGATCGAATCTTTAAAAGGCGAAAATGAGCGATTGCTTAACGAACTTTCCAATGCAAAGCGTCGACTTAATTGGTGTCAAAAGATATTCACAATCAACAACTTGTTTTCAAAACAAAATCGCTCGATTGTGTGCAAAATCTTCGATCCTAAAATTGAGCAGCTGGATGATCAAAGCGTGTCTTTGAAAAGTCAAATCTCAAAATATGAACAAGAACTTGTAAAAGTTAAGCAGAATATGGTGTCATATTTGATTTACTCAATAAGACTCGTCATGAAGCATCAACGAACTTGATCACTATCTTGCACACACTAGAAGTAATGCATTTTCTTGGTAACATTAGATTACGAAAATCAAGATTTGATTCACACTATCTTTAAGTTAAGAGAAATGTTAGGAAAGTATGAACAACTTCCGCCTACCGTGATTAAGAGAATAGCACGGTAACACTTAGTAATCGTGAACCTAGAATCCCTAACGCCAAATCACAAGTTGCTAACGTGCTTCCTTCTCTTGAAACATGAATAGTTGCATCTTTTCCAAGCGTCCGCACTTCACACCTAGGAGCACTACATCGAAGAATAGGAAGTTGCGACCTAAGAAAAGATCAATAAGGAATGCTAAAGTAGAAGAACACCTAGGACTATGAATAAGACTCACGTTGCTTCCACTTATAGATATTGCGTCGCAAATGTAATAGAAATAGTGATGTAACAATGCTAAACCTTTAAGTACTTTTGATATTGGTCGATGCACCTTGTGTTATTTTCCGTAAAAGTATGAATTCGATTGTCATGACAAATGTGTTGCTAAAGCTATAATCTCTCGTTCTGGAATCCTAAGAATCGAATACCTCAGGCCCACTACTCATTCTAAGTGCCGTGCTTGGTAGACCGCCTTCTTTAAATTCTAAAGCAACCATTCTTGTCCACAGTAGCTCAGTTTCACCTCCTAAGAATGTAGTACCACCTAGTGCATTCACTAAGACTAAAGCAAATACTAGTTGGAGATGGCGAAATGGATATATAACACACTAGGATTTAAATGGATGCCTAAAGTTATTGATGTGTGTATGTCTACTATAAGCGCTCGGAACCCTCTAACATTTCGGGTTCCATCTACTTCTATTCCATATGTCGTAAATGCGTATTGTAATCACGGTGATCTGATCATTCTCTGGATTGTTGATAGCGGATGTTCGGAGCATGACAGTGACCTTCATTGTTATCAAACTTTATTGCAAAGTTCATTGGCTTTGTCAGTTCGGGAATGATCGCCAGCGACTATCATGGGCTACGGAGACTATATCAATGGGAACATCGAAATTAGCGAGGTTTATTATGTGGAAGGCCTCGGTCTGTCTGTTTCGATGGAGTCGGGTTACGTGATGGAGATTTGGAGGTTGCTTCGAGGAGAAATCTTGTTTCATTCGTGATCTACAAGGAAGCGACCTTATGTAAAGCTTGCGTAACTCAAGTCTTTACACTATATCTATGCAAGACATGGTTGCTTCATCTCCCATCCGCTTACTTTCAAAGGCAACATCAACAAAATCCCGGCTATGGCAACGTCGTCTCTCGCATTTAAACTTTCAAACTATAACCAATCTTGCTCGACACAAACTAGTTGAAGGTCTCCACGATTCCGGTATTCTAAAGATCACCTTTGCTCGACTGTGAACAAGGGAAAAGCACTCGTGCTCATTTTCCTTCAAAGGTGGAACACTCTCGACATGTGCTTCATCTTCTTCACATGGTTGTGTGGCCCGTCTGCGCGTGCAAGCGATAAATGGCAAACGCTACATCTTAGTAATTGTTGATGACTATTCGCGTTGGACTTGGGTCTACTTTCTTGAAGCAAAGACCAAGCTCCCGAGATGATCATCACCTTTCTCAATCTGAGTTCGACTCAAAACCGTCGGACAAATTAGAACAGACAAAGGCGGAATTTGTTAACAAACCCTTCGTGAATTTTATGAGAAAGTGGAATTGACATCGAGACATCTATTGCACGTGCACGAACAAAGCGGAGTTGTTGAAGAGCGAAACGAGCGTTAGTGGAAGCGCAGAACAATGTTAATCAATGCTAAACTTCCGGATTACTTATGGGCGGCGTATCATCGCATGCTATACTCAAAACCGTTCTATGATTACTAAACGCATGCAACAAAACACTTGTTTGAGCTTCTCACAACCATAAACGAATCTCAAACACTTTCATGTATTTGGATCCTTTGCTATCCGAATAATGATCGTGATGATTTTGAAAGCTCAAAGCCAAAGCGACATTGGGTCTTTATTGGATATTGTGAGAATTCTAAAGGTTCTGGGATGCGGAATCGTCGTACAAAGCAGGTTATGGAAGCGATTCATGCTCGTTTTGATGAACTTACGGAGATGGCCTGCGAACAAAGCCCCCACTCACTCGTCAACAAATGAAAGGTTATTTTCTCCTCATTCGTTGACGATATTGATGAGCGTGCTTCGGTGTATCCATTGCTCAACCGATACTACTCTTATACCGATACACTGCTACAACAACTACTATTGAAGAAGCACCACCGGTTGACTCCACCACATGATTGAACAAACCGCTTCCAACAATGATGAACCGGTGATGATATTCTTAATGAAGTACCCCCACTGCGATTTTGATCCGTCGTTCTTTAACCCGTTTGCTAATGACATTCTTTTGCGCACGATGTCGCGGAATCATCAACAAACCATTTGAATCCTCAAAATCGCACAATGTATACCAACATCAACCTCTACACATAGATGGACAAAGACCATCCTCGGAAAATATTATTGGCAACCCGAATCAACCGGTCGTTACGATACAACGTCTTCACACGGATGGTGAACATTGCATTTATGCACTCACCGTCTCGCGAACGAGCCTAAAAACATTAAAGGCGCAATGACAAAGACAAGCGGATTGAATCCATGCAAGAAGAACTCAACCAATTCAAACGTCTTGAAGTATGGGAGCGGTTGAAAGACCAACAGGGTCTCGTCATTGGTCTCAAATGGATTTGGAAAAACAAATTGGATCTTTGAAGGGCGTAATCGAAACAAGTCATGTCTAGTTGCTAAGGGTTATCGTCGAGGAAGAGAATAGACTTTGAAGAATCTTTTGCTCGGTTGCTCGTCTTGAGGTCGTTCGGATATTTCTCGTTTCGGCTCATATGAATATGACGGTCTATCGGATGGATGTCAAAGCTGCGTTTCTCAATGGACAACTTAAAAAAGCAGTTTATGTCGACCAACCGAGATGGATTCATTGATCACGAGTTCCCGAACCATGTCTAATGAACAAAGCTCTTTATGGTCTCAAACAAGCTCTTGGGCATGGTACGATAAGCTATCATCTTTCCTCATTGCCAATAATTTCACCAAAGGTTCGATCGACCATACTCTTTTATACAATATCACGGGCACATATCTTAATTGTTCAAAATTCGTGGATGACATCATTTTTGGTTCTACACATAAAAAGTACTCAATCGCTTTTGCAAAACTAATGAAGAAAATTTTGAAATGTCCATGATGGGTGAACTTACGTTCTTTCTAGGATTTGCAAGTTCATCAATCACCCGTGGTATTTTCTTGAGTCGGTCAAATATGCCCTTGAATTGTTAAACAAATTTGGAATGAAAACACGTGACACTTATGCCACACCAATGACTCATACTAAAGCTAGACGCCGATTTACATGGGAAATTAGTAGACCCTACCAAATACAAGTATTATTGGGTCTCTCATGTATCTAACGACTAGCAGACGATATTGTATTTGCCATTTATCTATGCTCCCGTTATCGATCGCGACTAAGCCGAAACCCGCTCCACGAGGCTAAAAGAATCTCCAGGTACATCGAGGGAACCATTAACTTGGGGATCCGGTATCAGAAGGATTACGGTTTGAACTAATCGCCAGAGGCCGACCACGCAGGATGCTTAGATTCACGGAAAAGTACTTGAGAGCACTACAATTTCTTGGTGATAAGCGGTGTCACAGCAATCGAAGAAGCGAGGATTGTACATCGTCATCAATCAAGCGAGAATATGTAGCCATGTCGGCATGTTGTGCTCAAGTCATCTGGATGAGAACACAACTTAAAGACTATGGTTACGTGTTGTGAATCCCGATGTCTGCGACAATGGGAGTGCCATTTAGATCTCGTCTGACTCGGTTCAACATTGAAATCAAAGCACATCGATCTTGCTATCATTTCATCAAGGATCACGTGGAGCAGTGCAGTTGAATTATGCTGATGAGTGCGAATACCAATTGGCGATCTACTCACGAAAGCCTTGCCTCCCGCTAGGTTTAATGAGTTGGTCCACGGATTGGTATGAGGTGTTTGACTCAAGAGAATTGGATGACCTCTAAAAGCGATCTTAAAAACACATCCAACACCAAAATCTCTTTTGTAAATATTTTTCAAAAACAAAATATAAAAATATAAAACACGATAAAACAACAAAAATATTCTTCTATCTATATTTCTTCAAACATGGCAAGTACATTTCTTCGTCAACACTCAAATCTTTCAAAATTCGGTATTTTTTCAATCAAGTGTTGAGGGAGAAAATAAATATAATCGTTTCAAAACATCCGTGTACTTGCATGTTATCCTATCACAGTTGTTTCTTTAAAATGGTGGTCTCATTTACGGTTTCTTGACACTCCTCGGACTAATATTTATAACCTTTCATTATTTCTTAAGTCGAGGGGGAGTGTCGTCATGTTTCTTTCTTAAAATATTTTGTTTGGTAACCAAAATGGAAGTTAAATGGCTTTGGATGAAAAAGGAAAAGGTGGAGGGACTAAAGCGCCAAAAGCTCAAACTCCTTTTAATAAAACTCCCTTCACCTAACTTTCACTTCACATTTATTATCATCACCTAAATCATCCTCGCTCAAAATTGATCTTCATTTCCGTGTATTGGATCATCATTTTGTAAGTGGTTTAATAATCTTTACATGTTTTAAACAAGGGTTTTGATTTTCACTCAAATCCAGCGGTCGAAAGATGAGATTGAGTGTGATTCGTGTTCTCTGGCGTAAGCTATGAACACAAATCACTCATTCGTGTGTTTTTGGTTAATGTGATTGTGTCAAAGCGTTTAATTAATCATACTAAAACCATTTCTATCATCAAACGCACCGAAACACGAATTGAATGACTTTTGAAATTAGGGTTTATGCGTTGATTTGGGGTATTTTCAAATGAGAACGTTTTTGGTGAAAAAGATTGTTGTGAAGGTTGTAGTCAAGTTGAATTAATCATATCTAGGCCAGTACACCCAGAAACACTAATGATTCATAAAATGGAAATTAGGGTTTATGTTCATCTGATTTGGGTACTTTTGATTCTTGACACATTTGATGTTAAAACTTGGCTAAGACAACTCAATAGACATCTTAGACTTACCAGAAAAACTTTGATGCTAATCCTATGGCTAAAATTCATATGCGTAATTCTTAAACTATTAAGGGTGCGTTTGGTAGAGAGAAATTAAGAGAAAAGAAATGAAGTAGAGAATAGAATCTCGGAGAATATAAATCGATGAGAATTTTGTTCAATTCTAATGTTTGGTAACAACAGAGACTTGACCCAGAAATGAAATTTTTTATTTAAATAATATTTTGTCTAAATAAAATTCTTAAAATTATTTAAAAAATTATTTTAAAAAAATATATCTTTTTTAAAATTTATTTTTAAAATTTATGTACTTTCTTTAAAAAATTATTAAAAAAACTTATTTTTTAAAATCTATTTACTTAAAAAAACTTGTTTTAAAAAAAATATTTTTAAAATGTATTTATTTAAAAACCTTATTTAAAAAAATAATAATTTTAAACTTATTTTTTTTTTAAATATTTTTTTTTAAAATATTTTTAAATGTAAAAAAAAGAAAAAAAGAAAACATTTTTCAAAAATTAATCCATTTCTCCAATTTCTTCACAAAATTAATGGAAATGGGGCTAATTAAATTACACTACTCAACTCTCTCAATTTCCTCACCAATTTCTCCAATTTCTCCGCTTTTCCATTTCTCTGGCTTACCAAACACGAGAATTAAAGCCATTTCCATTTCTCCATCTTCAATTCTCTTAACCAAACACACCCTTAGGGTTTTAGTCTTACGCGTAATACTTTCTACGCTTAAACTATTTGATATGCTTTCATGCCATGATCTGTTATAGAATGAGTGTTAATGTTAATATTGATCTTATGATGATGTTATTTCAGGTTTGATACTCGTAAAATTCAGAATCAAGGTTGTTAACTATCTACGCATAAGGATCACCTTACGCGTAGCAATTTATGCGTAAGAGTAATCTTACGCGTAGCATTACGCGTAAGGTTCTACAAAGGGACTACGCGTATCCTGTGAAGGATATGCGTAAGCGATGAACTCGTATAAGGTTTACTCTTCACGAGTAAGCCTTACGGCGTAAGGTTTTATCGCCTACGGCGTAGCTCTACGCATAAGGTCCCCTGTTCCTCTCTGTAATATTTCTTCTGGCGTGAAGTCGGGATCTACGCGTAAGCTTTAGTCTGCAGTATACCACTCCTGCCACGCATAACTCTTCCACTTTTACGCCTAAGTCTTGATTGACCTTCATTATGAATTGTTACGCGTGCAATCTTGTAAATAAACAAATCATAACGTCACGAAACCAATAAATGTCACTAATAAACTTAAAAGTTTAATATGTTGTGAAAATTAAGTGATAACATAAACTTTAAAACTTAAAGTTAACTAACTCACAAAATTTATCTCGACGTCATTGGACTATTGAACAAACAAGTGACTTTGGACTCGTAACAATCATTGACATTGCACATTCAATAATTAGACAATAAAACCATCTGTTGACTAACATTATGTATTTTGATATGTTGGTTCTTTTGGCTAATGTTATTTCAGATCACGACATGGCTGCTTAAATAAATGTGGATGCACCGGATGTTCTCACAATTGCGATATCTTCCTAATGGCTATCCAAGGAAAATTGGAAAGAACAACCTTGGTTGACTTTGAAACCCTCACTGCCTCAGAATCTTCTGTTTGATTGCTATGGATATTCTCGAGAATCATCCCTACCGAACATGCTCTCACATTACGCTACTGATCGGAGATCTACATTCAACAATTCGGAATTCAATGCGGAGAGTCAAAGGTCAAAGTGCGTTGATGGTGACGCTCAATCACAAATAAGTCACCATCACACATGCAGACTTCACGGGCGTTCTTCTCATCCCCGACATCGAGCCAACCGACTTCTATGCCACACTCTTGAAGAGCAGTTTTGCGGTTCTTGATTGATATTGGCTATGATGAAGCTTGGGAATTATCACTAAGCATTCTCATGTGGAGCTTAAGAACATTTCTCAACCGTGGAGAACTCTCTACATCATCATTACCAAATCATCTCGGTCGTGATAGCGGCTATGAGCATCCCAAGCTCATAGAGCGCAAATTTTTGGTCATTAATCAACATGAAGCACATCGAGCTTGAAGCTCGATATGGGATGACATGATGTCATTTCTCAAAAATCTTGGCTCAAAGATTCCTATGTCGATACACTAAATGTTGATCCAGAGAGCACTTGGACTTCATCACGATATTCCCAAGAGGCTCAATGACCCGACAATCACGACATGTTGATGAGCCTATTTTAAGCTGCCGAGAATCAAGGAATCGCCAACAAAGAAACAAGGTGCTTTGTTTCTGATCTCCTTCTCTCGGATGAACTCAAGCGACTCTACTCTTTACAAAAGATATATGGTAGCCGTGAAAGAGAACAAAGTTGGCTTTCTTGATGAAAAATCTTACGTGCGCCTACTAGAAAACCGAGAAGAGGAAGTGCGAAGTCTTTGCAAGCACTGAGACTCGAAGGAAGTTCCCAAGAGGAATCCTCCTCGTAAAAGACTATTCCTTCTAAGGAAGTTGGTCCTATTCCCATTCCAAAGCTTGAACATAAAGAGAGCTTGTGGACGAAAGCTCAAGATACACAATCGATCGAAGAGATCTTCCACTAAACCGCTGCAAACATCAATACTTGATGGCAAACCTCCGGTCCTCCAATTATTCAAGGAAAAGGAAGACTCGATTACTTGTGCCTTATTTAGAAAGCTCAAGCTCGGATGAAGTGGCACTTGGATACATCATAGGAAGAAGTTCAAATTCATTAGACTCCAACATGTTGCTAAGGAATTTGCAAAGGATCAAATGGGTGGCCTGGAGGTTCAAGTGGTGCTTGCCACTCTAAACCAACTCCGATGCGGTTAATCGACCCGATAAGGGGCTGGTGCCACCACTCTTACGCAACAACAACAACTTTTGGAGGATTCTATTGAATATGAGTTTGAGGAACCAAAAGAAAAGCGAGGAAATACTGGCGATGAAACAAAGCGATGACAAGGCTATGTCTAAGGAGGAAACTTCGAACCGCCTAAGGACCCGAGTCTCCTCATGTCTCCTCCTCATCGGACTCATCTTCTCATTCCTCACCACCACCATAAAAGATCAACCAAATCAACATCCAATCGTGAAGAAACCAAGACTCTTGGTTATCCGGGCTAAAACAAGGATTGTTAAGGTGCCAAGCAAGTACGGAAGAAGGATGTTACCAACAAAAAGTGAATCAACTTGTCGATGAATCAACCTTCTTCAAGACGGGATAAAAGAATTATTGATAGAAAGGGAACAAATCCGAAGTTTATCGGTGGAGATTTCAAAAGGAATTGAAAAGACAAAGAAGAGAATATACTACAAGTTTCTTTCGACATCGTCCCGGTGTGACTCGAGAAGTATTCTCCGGACAACTTACTCCAAACATCGTTGCATTGGTTAAAAATATAATGAGCAAAGAATCGACCTTTAAAACCGGGTTAATCGCTAAATTGGTGATGCAAATGTCAAAAGAGTGGATCCTTCACTTGGATGAAGCTAAGTTTTTGAGACTCTATTAGACTATCAACTCAAGTCTTCATGCAAAGAATCAAGAACTCAACCAAAATGACCAAGAGGCGGCGATGATAAGGACAAAGACTCGCACCTAAATGCTGAAGAAGTCCGGTGAATCTTCATCAATGCCACCTCCACCCCTAAGGCCCTCTCCACCAAGGCGATCTCCTCCTCGCTCTTCTGTTGAAAACCTCGAGTTCTTCGAGTTCCCACCGAGACTCGAGCAGTGATCACTTTGAGTATCACGGGTGGTGAAGATGAGGAATTCCATGAGCCCCAACAATAACCCGCCTCTCCCGACAAAGTCTGAAACCGGAATCCTCATCTAGGCCTAAGAAAAGAAGAAGAAGGCGCCCAAGGGCGGCGATCGTATCATGGCTAGATAGAAGATAACATGAAGAATTTGAATGGTTCTCTACACTTGTCAACTCAACTCCTACCACGAAGAAGGTCAAGATCGGTGACGGTAATACATTGGAGCATGCTAAAATTCTACAAGAAAAGTTCCATGTAAAGAAGATGGCGAAATCCGAGTTGAAGCGAATCAAGAATGAAGCATTTCAAGCTGTTAAAAGATAGCTCGGAAAGTGCCCTCGAGGTCGAATATCACCTTGAAAACATTGCTCGAGCTATGTCTAACAACATGGATTGGCTCAACCCGAAGCAAACATCGACTTCACCAAAGCGGGACAATCCTCCATATTACATCGGCGGTCTAAACCTCTACCAACAATTGTGCCAACCAGATGAACCTAGGATTCCATTCGGATATTTCTTCAACAAAGACTTGGAATTTCTTCTACGGTGGCGATGGCTCAAGGAAATACGCTACATCTTTGACACTTCCATTCCCAAAGACCATATACTCAAACCGCATAGCCATCGAGAATAGGCTACCCACATGTTTTCTAACAATGTGGAATTGTATGACCGTGATGCAATGTATGGGATTCACCATTGGCCGGAGCGACGAATCTACTACGTGTCGCCAAGTTGAAGTCTCAAAATGAAGTGTTCGATTACTAAAGGAATCGTTCTTTGTTAAACATGTTGATCTTTCGTCTAAATGGGACTACACTTTTATCAAGAATATCGTGGTCAAAAGACAAGGCGAAAGAGATTATGCATTCGATGAAGCGGACTTTCGAGTTTGTCTCTCAACGACATTGAAGATCGTATCTTGCCAAAGTACGAGGACGCATGAGACAATTCTCGATCAAGTACAACGTGAATACCTCAAGTCCTTGCTAATATTCATCGAAGCATAGTCATACGAGGAACGTGTAGAAGATCTCCGACTGCGGTTGAATCATATCGGACCCGTGTCAACTTCACTCCACCTCGCCTAGATCTTCCCGACATCAACCGACTTCCACAATACACACTCATCGCCAAACCATTTGGAGTCGTTTATCGCATAAACTTCAACGAAATTGCTTGATGGCGTGTAGAGATCTTCACAAGTTCGGGATCACACTCACGAAGAAGGTTAGGGACGGATTGGCTTATCGGTTGAAGGCGATATATGAAGGCATAGGGTCTCAAAAGCGATGGAACTCTCGGGGCGTAAGGATGTGCGAGAGGATCATCGAATGATTGATGAAAGGTTGTATCGAAGGGATCAGTTCGAACATTGGAAAGCTTTGTTGGTGGTCGACCGGGATTAACATCACCGGCTATCAGCACGCCTGCTGCACTCACCGCAACATCATTGGACTTCGGTACCCCTTGAATTGTTTCTTTCATTATTACATTTGGATGTGTGATTATATATGTCCATGGCTTGTGCAAACATAACGATGTACAACCCGTAATTGTCAAGAAAGGACCACGTGGTACGCCTCAGTGCCACAATCCTTATAAAAGGAGCAAAAGCTTCTTACTTTTGAGTAAAACCTATCAAACCTTTCATCTTTCAGGTTTTGCTCAAAAGAACAAGTACTTCCCGTATGATTTTCAAAACCTCAACCGTTTATATCACTTGTTGAGGGGAGTATTTGAATTAAAACTTTGTTCACAAATTGTTCACGATGGTCATCTTCCATAACACTCAAAATGGTCATATTATTCTCAACTTTTCAAAATAACATTTATATATGCCATTTTGAGGAGGAGAAAATTATGTGATAAGAAATATGTTGTGTAAATGCAAATGAATCTTTGTGTAATAGACTTAACCAACGAATTGACGGTACTAAACTCACAAGAACTCGAAAAGACTTGTCTGGATGGGTAATAATTTCAAGCTAGTTCGCTAGTAATGTAAGCGTGTCTCGCAAAGGACTTATCCGAGTAGAATGTACCATTCGAGAAAATCTTAGTAGACATGAACTCGACGGGTTTGACAACCTTTTGAGGTTTGTCTACACCTTCAAGTAGTTATTAGAGCTAGTTGTCACCTAAAAGGCGACAATGTAACTCTTTAACTATGCAACGAATCGTGTCTCGGGGATTGTCTATCTTGAGTTGATCAATTCATAAAGTGCACTCTTTTCCTCACTATCGATTTACGTAAAAACTCTTAAGCACATGTGGAGGAGTATTTCTAAAAATCTAAAACTCTTGAAGTGTTCAAACATGTTTTTCATTCACAAACACTTTGAGAGATTTTCATGAAAAATGGTTTTATGGCAATGGAGTTATAAGGAGATTAAGGTTAGGATTAACCGTCCTATGATCCGCCAGAGCCGGAAGGATCTACCCAAGAACATCACAAATAGTTAGTACTTAGAAGTCCTTAGGTACGATTAGAAAAAGGAGAAAATCAGAATCGGAGAAAGAAGGAGTTGAAGAATTAAAAAGAAACGCAAAGAAAAGGGTGAAAAGAAATAGCCCTCCAAATTATTCAAATTATGGCAGACATCGGGTTCAATTCATATACTCTTGGTTGTCACTTAGTGACGCCGGTATTAAGATTAAAAGTCATCATGGACCCGATGGCGCATGCACTAAACCTTCTTAGCCACTCAAGTTTCTCTCAACGAAGCTTGTTTCATTCTCACAGGAACTCTACGTAAACTATTGGCTTTCTCTTAAAGATCATTGGTATTGAAGAAGGAGACCTCTCCTAGTCTCCGCGTCGGAAAACTAAAACGCACTATTGAGTCTAGAGCCACGAGATTCATCAAAAGATCTTTTAGGAACACTTGACATTTCATCACTTGATGTTCAACAATAAGAACATCGGTATCGTTATCGAGTCCTTCACGGATCTTAGCAATCATCAAGAACATTTATGAGAAGTTCACATCCGTGATCCTCGGTGATTGAATGGAAACTCTGCCGGTCAACATCAAACAACCCCGACAAAGCAGTCACTTCGGTAACTCCCGTGGATTACGCTTAGTGTGTCTCCAACGGTCTCAATCATGAGGTGATGCTTGGTGTACCTCAAATGACTCATCCGAAATGTAGGTGTACTTGACATCGCGTTATCTCACTTGTGGGACTCCAGTTCGAGAACGGCCTTTGTGAGAATTAGAGTTGTGTTTTCACACTATCTTTGTTAACACTCTCGAAGTTCAAACTTGTAAGTGCGGAATCCGCTTATTACTAACCATTTTAAATGTTTTCTTCTTATGGAAGCTCGGAGGCGGAATGATCGCGATTCTTCTCATGTTCACACCAACATCATCACTAATGAAAGTTCTATCATAAAGCAACACAAAGTCGAATGATTCTTCATCAAATCAAAGAATCTACAAAGTTAAAGACTTAAAGAACTTCATCGATACTATTATTCAAAGTTAAAGAGCGTGTGAGCATGTTGAAGAATGACGTGGAGACACTGGAGCGTGAAGCGTACATGAGGCGACTTGATGCGAACAACAACATACTATCACTTCCATCACAAAGAACAATAATCAAAGAACAAAGTTAAAGATGACGCCAAAGCGAACCGTTTAAAGAAAACAATTTCTACCATTGGGAGATTGTTCGAATCAAGGTAATTCTTCTCACCAGAAAGAAGAATGTCAGAAGACGTCAAAGCTACCATTACATCAACGCCTTCACCGTTTTCATCACTAACACTTAGGGGGTGATTGTTGGAATCACTCCTAAACCTAAATCAAGTGTTAGTAATTCACATGTAATAGTTAGCTTAATTATGGCCTTTATGTTTGTTATTAGCCTTAAGCTTATGTAGAAGGCCCATGAGCTTAGGCCCAAGCCCATAGGAGAAAAGAAGGGACTAGGAAGTGTTGCCCTAGCTTCCCTCCTATAAATACTCTTGTATAACTCTCACTTGAGGGTTGGTTGTTCAATTTTTTCTTTCACTCACATCTACGCATAACCGTCTAAGTCTAACGTGTGTGTGTGTTTGTTTATTGTTCAACCAACTCTATCTCTTCTCTATTTCTTTCATTGATGCTTGTGTTGTAAAACTAGTGACCTAACACTAAAAAAATGAGTGGATTTTGATGTTCGATAAGAACATAAAACCAATCATCCCAACAAATGTTAGTTCAAATACAAAGAAGATAACAAGTCAAAAGAATGCTACAAAGAAAGGCTTGTCTTAGCAAGGA
The DNA here is from genome assembly GCA_022545495.1 of Chrysanthemum lavandulifolium. NCBI lineage: Eukaryota > Viridiplantae > Streptophyta > Magnoliopsida > Asterales > Asteraceae > Chrysanthemum > Chrysanthemum lavandulifolium. Next base: position 66,839,513 of record CM040241.1, read on the forward strand.
CAAAGGTTATAAAAAAAATGGTAGGGGTGCAAACAAGCCAAGCTTTTATCAAGCAAATGGAGCTCGACCTTGAGCTTGACTCGACCAAGTCGAGCTTTTATCGAGCCCGAGCCTAATAAACAAGCTCGAAACACAGAACGAGCTGAGGTCGAGCTTTTAATAGCTCGAGCTTTTAATAGCTCGAGCTCCAGCTTTTCGAGCTTTCAAGATCATATACATTTTTAGTATACATATTTATATAAACAACTTAAAACTAACTTGAATATTGATATAATAATTAGATATTTGTAGGAAGACAATTTAAACTTTAATTCTCCTGAATATTTTGTATAAGTTCTTTCCTCTCGAGTTCATCTCGTATTTTCTTGAGTTTATTGATGAGTTTGACTATCAAATTTATGTTGGGACTCTATAAACATGTTAACCATTTAACACTACGAGTACGCAGCGGAATATGGATCTAGTTAATGTAATCAAGTTAACACGTAATTAATAAACATTAGAATATAAAAAGAAACAAGAAAAACTAACCCTTGTAGTCACCCGCAAGTTTTATCAAACAGCAAAACTAAGTGATCAAAACGATCACCTCTACGAGTTCTCACAAAACACGTTAAACAAATACGCCCGGAGTGCTAGCCGTGTACCACGTAAACCCAAACAACAAGTGTCGTCGCTCAAAACTGGATCAAAAACCAAACAGCCCAAATCTATGTGTTGTCCGAGATCTTCCAGTCTTCCCAAGAACCTGTTTCCAGTGTCGTCCGATATCGTACAAAACAACATCAAAGTTGATGTGCCTTTGTTGTCTGAGAACGATCAGAAAGAAGGGAAAAACCTTTTGTTACTTGTTGCGCCTGCTGGAACAAATGAACTATGAATCCTAATACTTCTTAAGAAGTTATAGGATCAATATAAACCTACTAACACGCCTTGGATTGGTTAGAATGCAAGTAATAGGTTTATGAGTGAAAAAACGATTATACAAGAACCTTAAAGAAGGTTAATAATCGGCTAAGATTGAAAGAGTTTTTTGTGTTTTGATTTCTGTTAGGTCGACCATAATGAGCAAGGAATGAGGGGTTTATATAACCTCTTAACCCTAGCTCAAGATAAGCTATAAAAAAAGTTTAAGCATTATCCCAAACACCCCTTTACTTATCAAAACTCTCCCTTTCAATCCTTATCACATCACCAACGAACCTAGACAGATTTTCCCCCTCTAGAACCTTCCATAGGCCGGCCACAAGGGTTAGGACAAGTGAGAATTATGTCCAGTTCATATTTTGTTGAAACGGGTCAAAGCGGGTCATTTTGAGCTTTTACGTGAAATAACGATAACCGTATTATAATGTTTTAGCGTGTGTACCCCCAATAAGCTCACACACCTTTAGCGTATTATTTCCTATCCAACTCTCATAATCCAACAACTCCCACTTGGGAGTTGGAGTAGCAGATAGCACAAATACCAACGACAGAAACGTCTAGCAACGCTCTCACTCGCTATTTAAACTAAAGGTGTCTGAGATGTAGTTTCATAAATCATTCTCAGTAGCATGGTCATTTATCTCTTGCTTTCATCCTTCGTTATAGATGCCGTTAAACCATGGATATGAATCTTAACTCATTCCATATAGTTTAACCATTTAAATTCTCGTTATAGAATTCAATTAGATATACCAAATGTAATCAAACATCATCTTTGCATTACCCTTTGGGTTCGGCCGAACAATATCTGATTAATTCAGGAGAGGGCCCATGGTATCTTTTTGCACATATCAAGTGGAGTAACAAATCCTTTGTTGACTACAAGTGTTGTGGATGCTGCTTCACTTCACTCCGAAATATAGCTTTTATAAATGCCTTATTCCGGATAGCCTTTGGCTTATACTTACAAAAGTTATATCCACAAATAACATAACTTATTTGTATCTTAAGTCTAAGGATGACTTTATAAACCATTTTCAACATCTTACTCATGACAAGGATCCAAAAGTAAATGTTCAAAAGTTGAGGTATCCAATATGCATCCCTTGTGAATACATATGATTTTGGCGGGAACAATCCACATTCACATGGAATATAACCAACACTCACATTTGCCTTACATAAACATATTCCCATATTGTTAACCGACAATGGACATATTTAGAACAATAAAACTATTCAAGGATTAAACATGCAAATATAGGATAACAATTATTATACGAATGAATAACAAATACCAGTATCTTTATTCATCATAAAGTAAAAATTGTCTTACATTCCCAATTATCCAAATACTAAAAACAGATATGCATGAGACTAATTAGCAAGTTGAAGTCTAATGTTTCCAACATTCTCAACTTTTCTTTACAAGAAAACTAAATAGTCATCTGAGTAAACTTTTCGAATACTAGTTTCAAATTTCACATATAGTAAGGGATTTGAAATATATGATGAGTGTCTTATCTCATATGCTCATACTGTTGCAAGTGTCATAGTATGGAGATGTCGCCCTACCTTGCATAAGGTATTTAGAAGTAAACAACACACTGAAATCATCTTTACAGTTTCTTAAAATGTAAAGTATTCTTATTCCTTAATGTGTAATGCAAAAATGCTCTACGTTGAACATATCTAGTTAGCAGATTTATCATAAATGATAAAATACTACTTTAACTAGTATTAATTATCCTATAGCATCATTGTACGTATACAACACCATGCTTTATAATTCGTAAACATCTGTATTAACAAAATCTAAATACTCTCAATTATATATTTTTGTTGTCACTCATCTTGCTCTTGTACAAAAGCAACAACCGTCTTATACACAAAATAATATATATATATATATATATATATATATATATATATATATATATATATATATATATATATATATATATATATATATATATATATATATATATATGATAAATCCTTAGCTAAAAACTTAATGTTTTCATTCATGTAATAAATTATTCCAAGTGAAATATACCATTTAAGACTTGCTTGAATGATATATTGCATTTGTGTTGGACTTAATTTTTCGTATTTGTTTATTCCAAATAAACATTTATTTTAATGTTGTTTGTTTTATTCCTAAATCCCAAGTGAAGTTTCATTGCAAGTTTAAGGATTAATATCTAGCTGAAATGGAATGATATCTTCAATACAACATATAAATTTTAAGGAAAAACACAGTGCTCCCACTTAATGTCAGATGTACTCAAGAGTTATCTTAATTCAGTAAATATCATATTGTAATTAAATTCAAGATCTCAGATCCTAGATGCATGATCCAATCCAAACTTGGATTTCTTAAATTTGTATACTACATAAAGATTATATAAAATTTAATTGCCTGATTTCTTAAATTTGTATACTACATAAAGATTATATAAAATTTGATTACACAACGTCCTCGCAAAAGGTAATCATAAAAGAAAGAGTTATAAAATTTAATTGCCTTATTTCACATACAAAGAAACATATATGACAATTAATTATCTTTATTTAATTAATGCGTGTATATATAAGTAAATCTAATCACAGTCAATTACTTAAGTATGATTAAAAACTTTTTATTAAATGCCATGCATTAACATGTATACAATTTTGTTCTTGTGATCCTTTCTTCAAAAGAAACTCATTCCAACCTCATAGGTTAACTATTAGGAGAAATAACAATCAAGCTCAAAACATTGATTTGCCTTTTAAGGACTGTATCTTATCATTCATAGTTCTAAGACATTTATCATATTCAAGATGTGATAATGTATTTTAGTAGTTAGCAGATTTACAATGATCTTCTAACTTATATCCCTCAGTATTGATACTAAAATATCACTCAAGTGATGAGGCATCCTTGCGGATTTATGAATGAGAGTAACATTATACTTCGCTCGACATTTACATGTTTAACCTTAGTATGACATTAATAAGTAGATTTTAGAAGGTTAAGTATTATGTTCTTAAATAACATTGAGATTTGTATTTGCTCCCACTTACTTTTGTAAGTAGAGACATTCTATAAATCTAAGTATTTAAGCAACAATAAATTGCTCTTTATTGGGAACCACATAATACATTTTAAGTTCTCATCTGTAGATTTGTTAATTAAATACTTCATAAGATTTTAACAAATTCAGAACTTAAATCAAGTCATAATGGAATTCCTTCCAACAACTCTGATTAGGGTTTGTAGTAAAACTCTAATTTTTGTATCACTCTTTAACCAAAAATCTTAGAAACGGTTTTTATGTTTCGTCAAGCTAGGAGCCCACCACAACTACAATCTTCAAGCTAGGAAGTGTAGAAAAATCATAAATCCAAAAGAGTTTAGGATTCGATTGGTTTGAGTGGAAAAACCGGAAATCCCTACGGGTTTAGGGGTTTCGGTTATGGGTTGTCTTGAATATATTCTTGGTTTGAACTATATTGAATGTATCAACGGCACACACAATTTTCTAACCTTGATAGATTTTGGAGGCAGAACAATTAAAGCTATCATGAATCAAACAATATGAATAAGGTTTGTTTCAACACATTAGACATACCATAATAAAGTGGTATTATATGAGTATTGGAATTTTGAGACTATATCAGAATTTGTGACAAATCGTTATTTTAAGTCATTTCTCAAATTTACTATTCATCTTGGGAATTTACTATTCATCGGTTACTATTCATCATTTTACTATTCATCATTTTTAAAGTCGATATGATATTTTGAGAGGTTATTTCAAAATTTTACTATTCACGAAACACTATTCATTCCCCGGAGAAAAATCACTATTCATGATTCACTATTCATAATTTTTCGTAAACTATGTTTACGAGTATCAAATTCGCGTAACCGTAATGGCTTAGCTACGTATTCATGAAAAATCATTAATGACATTTCATATAGACTAGAATTAGTCTACATATCATCAGTAATATCATTTTCATGTTAGTTCATGCATGAGTTTGCATATTTCATTTACGTATATTTTTCTATTAAATAAACGCTATCGCACGATCATTTATTTTGAATAATTGATCCGACACTTCCAAAAATTATCCAGATATATTTTTATACTCATTTTAAAACTATAAAAGTTATATTATTCACTCAATTATTGCGAGAAATGTATTTTTATAATTTTTATAACTTCGATATATTTTATTTTGTTTCGTTAAAATCTATTTCAAGCTAACGCTACACTAAATACCTATTTATACCTACAAATTACACATTATACTTAACAAATAGTATATTTAATTATCAAAACTACCCAAAACCCTCCCCATTTTTACCCTTGGCCGGCCCCTTAGTCACCAATTTAAAAAATATATATATCTTCCTTACTAGCTTAAACACATGATATTATCATACATAACACATAGCTACACATAACACAAGGTGTAAAACAAATCAAACCTCTCCATTTCCATCTCTAATGATCTGCCAAGAAGAAGATCAAGGAAGAAATCATAATTATTTTCAAGAGCAAGTAATAATCTTAACACTAGATTACTTCTATTTAGGTTTTGAAATAAAAACCTAGGAGTATTTAGGAAACCTAGTTACTTAAACCTCTTCATTATACTAGTAAGCTTTTCATGATCTTCTCTAATCATTCATAATCATTCTTGAGTTATTTTTATCATTTTAGTACAAAACATGCAAGTATCATATGTATTTATTCCACTTTTAATTGTTTTTATTACTTATTATAAGTTTTATTCATCCTATTATTAATCCCTTGAAACATATCATTGTTGATGATGTTAAGGAACCCATGACACCCTAAGAAGGTGTATGGTAGGTTTTGAATGGACTTGGTGTTGATTTGAAGTGATTGAAACAAGTATTACGCAAGAAAAATCATTTTCGACAACTTTGAATTGAGGTATGATAGTTTTTGTAAAATCTGGAAAACTCAGCAGGTCATGAAGTATTTTGGGTTATATTTCCAGAAAATATACTTTAAAACGAAACTGTGGTCGCTTGAACGGGTTAAAACGGATTTATAACGAAGGAGATACGCTATTTTCAAGTTTAGCGGCAAAAACTATATTTTCAGAAAATTACATGCTGTCCAGAATTTTTCATAGGTTAAAAATGAGTTTTAAACCTTATCTAAATGAGTCGATTTGTCAAAAATATACTAGTACACATTAATACGAAACCAAGGATATATAAAACGTAGAAAACGGACTTATAACGACTAAGTTATACACATTTTAAATAAGGATATCGTAACTATTTTACACAAGTATAACACTTACCTATTTTTACTAAACCAAAATGTTTATCGCAAGTGACCATGTTTGGAGTCATTTTTCATATCGATAGAATACTTTTGAAAAAATGAAGTCTTCAAGTAAAAGTGAGTTCGCCTATTCTATTTTTCAAAATATTTAACCGTTTGTCAAACGAAGGTATAACGAATAATATACGATCACTCAAAATTGGTCATTTTCATGAATTGTCAAAATGTATTATTTTGCGACGAAAAACTATAATTTCATAATAAATCAGAAAACGATTATCGTAGTATATTGTTTCAACATAAATACGCGTAAAGTATTTTATAACTTGACGATATCACATAAGCGTATATTTCGACGATAAACTCTATTTTCAAAAATGTCCAAGTGGTATAGATTACATGTGAATTTGCATGTACGATATAAATTCATGGCTTATTATAGATCATATCATTCATCATAGGTTGCAGTTAGAGATTGCACCTCATTTCAGTGTATCCACACTTGTCATCATAAACATTGCATCAGGTGAGTTCATAGCCCCACTTTCTATTACTTAATTGTTTTACAAACTCTTGGGGAGATACATGCTATATTTTAACCGAACACAAATGCTTTGAACTGTATGCTATATCCAAATGCTTTATTGTCACTAAGTATTCTATTGCCATGTTTGAAGTCCCAACATCATGCACCATTAGTCACTTGCGGTGGAGCGAATATCGTGAATAGGCCTATTGAATTAACACTCCGTTCTTATTGACCCAGTTAGGGGAAATCGAACGCACAATATTTGAATCAATAAGGTAAATTGGCAAGTTTACTTTCTAGGGCTGCGATGAAACGATTTTTACCAATTTCTATTGGTACGAGGTTTACGCTTTGGTTGTCATGAACTTAGTGAAATAAATGTTGTTTTGTTTTCAACGATGAGTGTGAAACAACATAACTCACACTACGAATATTGTGTTCAAACGATTTAATTAAACCTATGGATTTCACTCAACCTTTGTGTTGACTGTTTTAAGCATGTTTTATCTCAGGTATTAGCATATCATCAAGGCTTGCATGGAGTCGCTGAGTTGATGCGTGTCACCTATATTTTATGCACTTAACTATCGTTTGATTGTAACAAATTCATTTTGGTACTTTGGAAATATTTTGGGACCTATACTTTGTAATCTATGATTATTTTACTCAATCAAACGATGTATTTTCCAAGCGACACTTTAGGTCGTTCAATATAATCAGAATCGTGATGCTATGGCGGTCATCCCAGAATTCCATTCACCGCAACACGTGTAATTTGGGGTGTGATGAATTCCATAGATAACTTAATTCTCTTTGGACCAAATACTTATCAATTAGGTCGAGCCAAATTGCATATTAAGTATTTTCGAACCAAGTGCATGCTATAATGTATATTTCTTGAATAATACAAGAACCTTATGTTCACGTGTTCACAAGAAGACAAAACTGTTCAAGAATTATATGTTCATGTTTTTACAAGAAAACAGAACTTGTCAATAAAACATTATAAGGCTTTGAATAATTCAAAGGCCTCATATTTATGTGTTAACTAGAAGACATAACAATTTTACTATATACTTTATGTTATAAGTCATTGATTAATTCAAAGACTTTATAATTATGTATTAACATGTAAGCATAATTAGCAAGGTTGCAAAAATTGTGAATCGGTAGTCGGGCGGTCGACCCCCTGTAGCTTGTAATCGGTCAAGGCGGGATTAATCGAGAATTAATCGGATTGGCATTTTCGGCAAGTTTTGCGTATTTTCGATGAGATTTGGGTATTCTTGACAAGACTTTCCTTGAAAATCATCTTGTAACATATATAAACATAAAATATAATTGATTAAAACTTGTTCAAGACAAGTTTTGGGTATTTCTGACAAGATTTACAAGTTTCCGGTAAGTTTGACCACCGTTAACAGTCGTTGACCGCCGTTGACCGTTGTTGACCGATTTGTTTGACCCAGTTACACAAATCGGCAAGGTTGGTGGCCCAGTAGCACCTAATCGGTGATTAATCGGCCTTGTAAGCCTTGTTTTGCAACACTGATAATTAGACTAACAAAAGTAATCATGAACGCAAACTCTTGAGTTCTGTAGTAATTTCAAGTTAATTTTATACTTCAGAATTATGATTACTATCTTTTAACCATAATTATGTTGACTAAAATATGTAGTCAAAATGTTGAAGTATATTTACACTATATCATGACATTTGAATGTAGTAGGGCAACAAACATCTTGCGTGTTCAAGTCCTAGTAGAATTATTAGCTATCTTACCTTGTAGTCAAGAGATACCAATAATATGTTTTTCTTTGCACACACTTTGAGATTTTTCCCACTTGTGTAAGGTACAACATCATATTATGAAAACAAATAACATGTGATTGATTTGTGTAAACAATATGATAATGTCATAGATATTACAAGTAGTTTTAGAACCATAACCTTTAATAAGGAATTGTGGATTATTATTCTATAGAAAACGTTTCAGAATGCAACAGCAGAAAAGCAACGTGTTGTCTTATAAAATAAAATGCAATTTCCTTTAAGCAATGGTCGTTCATATTCTGAACATAATGAATTATTTCAAAGCAAGTTTGAAATGCTATGGGTGACTAACAAGAAAATAAATCTCGTAGCTCCCATTGAAATTGACAACATTACATGAATGTTATTTAGTCATAAAATGCAATTCTCCTACTGGATTTGTCAACATTGTAAGTGTTACATTCCCAGTAGCATATAGCAATTTTATACACTTTCCTATTCTCTTCGAATGCCTACAAGTATCAATGTACTTGATAAGGATTTAAAATGTACACTTTTAAGGGGTCATTTAAGCCCTTAATCGCCCACTTTTATATCCAATTCTTTGCTTAATTTCGTTCCTTTTCACTTTTAGGTCTCTTGAAAGCAAAATCTTGGAATGATGCATTTTTGACGAAAAGAGTGAATATATGAAGAAAATGGCTAAGTCAAGATCAAGACACTCAAGCTGCTGGAATTACACCTAACGGCGTCCAAAACAGAGTGCGACGCCATCCCTCTTTATGTAATTTGATTTATGACGGCTCAGTAGCGATTTTACTATTTTACACCTGAAGGCGTCAGGGTTTGAAGAGTAAGGGCGTCACGTAGAATTTCCTCCTCAGATGACCTAGATCCAGATTCAGACGACGTCATAACTGAAGACTGACTGCGTTACAACCACAACATGACGCCGTCCCAATGATGACTTGGCCAAGACGAAACCCTAATGATGGCGATTTAACGGCGTCCCATTTATAAGGTGACGTCGTCGCAGTTGTAAAATTATTTATAGAAATCGAAATTTCAGAATTTTAGAGAGGTAGACTTGTGGAGTAAAAACCTAAACCGATTTTTCTCTGGTTTAGACAACATCTTAGGGTTCTCATACCCTATTTTACATTAAGATAAGTAATTTACTTCATTGATTTCATTATGTCTTCAATTGTATGTGTGTATGCTTGCATGTTTAACATGTCCGACTAAATTTCTTCTGTGTTTGCTTAGATCTATGAAACCTAGTTATTAATTATAGATTGGTTGTCTCTTATCTTAATTGTAATTGGCTTAGGATTGCACTAGGCTATCGTTGTGTTTTTAATGCTTGAGTAATCTTTGTGAACCTTAGTTTATAGTCACTAGTGGAATCGTAGACTAAACATCCAAAGATAACCTTAGAGTTAGTTTATGAAACCTAAAGTTTTTGTAGGCAATAACCTTAAGGTAGTCTCAAAGAGTTAGGGATAAAAGCATACCCTACGACCTTAGAAAACATGACGCGTTAAGAATAAGGACGTGACAATTCAACCACCAATAAAAGATAATTAGGGAGTAATAGTATCTAGATAAACACATTTTTAATCATCATACGAGCACACATCAATAGATATAGACTACCTTTAGTTAAGATAATTAGATAAGTAAAGTAATCAGGTAGAAGTACCAACCCCCAAATCTAAACCCCAAGATTTTAGCCTTAGCTTTATAAAAAAAATATAAAAAGATAAAAAAGTAATCTTCCTCAACCTCAATCCTTAGCGTAGTACATCTCTGACTAGCATTCCTATTCCCCTAGAGAACGATATCAATACCCGAGGCTTACCCAATACTATACTACAACGATTAGGTTCACTGCCTAGGGTGTTGAAAAACTTGCTCGACGAAAAAGAAGTTCCTTTGACCCCGAACTCGTTATACGCGCATCAAGTTTTTGGCGCCACTGCCGGGGAATAGAATAGCTAGTTTGATTTCTATCTCGTTTAGGTTTTCTTACTTGATTCTTATCAAGTAAGATTTTTTCTTTAGCTTCCTCATAGTCTATCCCCCTTCTTCATTACCTTTATTAGTAATCCCATTACTTTTCATCATGGAAGGTGATAACCCGCCACCACTCATCAATCCACCAATCATTGACCCGCCAAGAGGCCGTACTCTTGGTGAATACTCTAGACCAAGCCACCAAGGCTATAGGAACACTATTGAGCTCCCGATCAAGCTCAATATCGACCGCCGATCCGACACCATCCGGTTGGAGCAAAGCGGATGTGCATTCCATGGACTTCGTTAGAAGATCCTAATCGACATTTCAAGGATTTCCTTAAAATCGTTGATTCCATCGACCTGATGCTACCACACGGAGACCACGTGCTTGCGTCTCTTTTAATTATCTCTACGGGACCAAGCTAGTAAGCGGCGAGCGACTTCCGCCGGATCCATCTCAAGTTGGGATGATATCACTACTCGTTTCCTTGCCCAATTTTTTCCACCGGGGAGAACAACCAAACTTAGGAATGAAATCTTGATGTTCCAACAATGTCAAGGTGAATCTCTCTACGAGGCTTGGACTCGATTCAAGGACTTGCTCCATAAAGTCCCTCATCACGCCATCGATCTTTGGCTTCAAGTCCAAATCTGTTACGATCATGTCAACTTCTCAACTAAGCAATACATCGACCAAGCGGCCGGTGGCAAACTTAGTGATCTCACCGTGGAAGAATCGTGGGGTACAATTGAGAACCTTGCCCTCTATGACAACGAAAGTTGGAATGACCCCCGTGAGTTGCCCAAAACCGTCAAGGCAATCTCCTTGCCTCCTATTGACTCAAAAACTCCCGATTGTAGGATGCTCGAACTTGATAATCAAGTCAAATTCCTAATGAACTCCTACAAAAATCCTAAGTCTTCACGCCAAGTGAACAAAGTCTCTTCCTTGTGTGAGCTATGTAGTGGTCCCCATGACACTTGTACTTGCACGAGACTCCTCGAACAAGCTTCCGTTGACTACGCATCCTCGCGTACCAATGGAATGGGAGGAAGATTCCCCATAACACCTGGACCTAGGACTTTCAATGATGTCCGAGAAGCATGGAGGGGAAAACCCAAATAAAATTAGTGACAAACCAAAGAATTCACCTATAATGATTCCCCATGGTCCCACGGTGTGACAACTCGTAAATTCCTTGATGCATCGTAATTGGAGAAATATCAATTAGAGCGATTGTTTTAACTAATTTGAGATACGAGTCATATTATATATCGTTTTTATTGGAAATAATATTCTAAGAACGTTGGCGTAACTCCCGTGTCACGAATCTTTCGTTTGCTAGCTCAAACGAGTCTCGAACGTAATATTACAAAAGTTTTATAAATTTTCATCTAGGGTCCTTGAGATATGTTTCAGTTTCGCCCTTGTAGTTTCACATGAACAACAATGATCCCTCCTGGTGTTATAAATACCCCACCTCCTCACCACTCTCCCATTTTTACCACTTCTTTCTCTCTCTACAAATCACACACACATCCTCTCTCTCTCTAAGATAAAATCCGGCCACCACCCTCCTTAGGGTTCTGGCGCCGTAAAAAATTCCGGCCAAAATTCCGGTGACCTCCCCTAACTACACCACCTATACTATCTTGTAGATCGGATAATTGTGGTTCCATTTTCGTGCAACACGCACCCTCAATCAAACCTACGCGCCCTAGATCTTAAAAAATAGGGTTCGGATTTTAGGGTTTCGAAGTTAAACAAGTTTCAATGATCTCTAGCTTGTGTTAATACAAATAAGCCGTAAAAACGTTTATTTATATTTTATGATCTTCTAATGTTTTGTCGATAACAAAAGTAAGATCATTTTAAGGAACAAATAAAATACGTAAATAGTTTGAACTAATAGTTTTCTAACACACTTACGCTTTCACATAAAACACTAAAACAAGTATAAGTGATTTTATGATTTAGATACATATGTACAACAACTAGTGTTTACATATTGGGTTAAACATATACTTGAACTAAGTATACTAAAATGGGTAAAAACTAAGTGTATGCTAAATTGGGTAAATACAAGTATATACTAAATGGGTAAATACTAGCAAATGGTTTTGACCCATAACCCATGGTTTTATATATACCACTTAACCAAGTTCATTGTATCCTTAAGATAAATTGTATCTAGAAAGAAAACCATGGATCAACCCATAACCCATGACCCATGACCCATAACCAAAATACCCATGGGCAAAGAGGAGCGGACCACGGATCCCTAGCTTTGTGCTAGCGGATCCCTTGTGGTAGGATCGATGGGATCCGGGGAAACAGTGAGGATTTTCTCTATAAATAGTGAGCCATTTCTTCATTATTTCTCACCCCTTTCTAACATACTTTCTCCCGAGTTAAATCTCACTAACCTTAGATCCAAGAGATCTATGTTTGTAGTCTTGTTTTTGTGTGATCTTTTAGGTTCCTCTTAAAGGCAAGATCACCACCTTTGAAGTCGAGCAAGCTCAAGTCCATGAGTTGCCAAGCTTCCTCATCATCAATACTATTGAAGTCCTCTTGTTGATGATCCCTTTCTTTCTTCAAAGAAGCGTAGTGTTAAAGACATTAGTGAAAGATGTATCAAGTGTCAAGACGAAGATATTAGTGAAGGGTATCTATCGTCTATAGGATAAGCACTTGTGGTAGGTGCTTAGAAGTCAAGACAAGAAGCATTAGTGAAAGGTGCTTAGAAGTGAAGACACAAGACATTAGTGAAAGGTGTCTTGTAGATCTAGTCAAAGGCATTAGTGAAGGTGCCTTAGATGTACATTCGATATGGTGTGTTTCGATGTACTAGATAGACTAGCATTAGATCCAAGGATATTGATGTCCTTGATGATGTTGTAAAGGAGTAGATCTCCTTTGGGATTAGTCGTTGGTGTAGTGTGGTAGTAGTTCCTCCATTGCAATGGAACTAGGTGCTTAGCCTAGTACCTAATAAAGGGTAGGCGACGTTGTGAAGGTGTAGTTCACCTAAGGTGTGAAAGAACTCGGTGGTTAGCCTAGCACCGTATAAAGGGTAGGCGACGTTGTGTAGGTATGGTTCGCCTTGGTGTGAAAGAACTCGGTATTTAGCTTAGTACTGGAAAAAGGTTAAGCGGCGTTGTGAAGGCTTCTCCGCCATAAGGAGATTGGTGTAGTGTTTACAAGCTGTCGAGTAGGTGACTCGGGGTGGAGTAGGGCAAGGAAGGTGTCCTTGTAGCGAACCACTATAAATAGTCGCGTTGTGGTTTTGTGCTTTTACTCTTATCTTTTCATTACATATCTTTATATGCTTGTTTATCAACATCCAACACACACAACCAAATAGATTGACATAAGTCGATCTAAATAGTTCAAAGGAAGTTTTAATTGGTAAAATATTCAACCCCCCCTTCTAGTTTTCCACAATTGGCATCAGAGCTTCGTTACCAAGTTTCTTGAAGTATATTGTACTTTAAAAACTTGATACGATCAATAGTTAATTGAAAATTACAAAGAAGTTTTTTTTATAAAACAAACACCATGTTTTTTTCAAAAACTATATGTTTGGATGTTGAGTTGATAACAACATTTTTTATATATATATCTTTTCATTTAATTGCACTAATCTTCTTTGTGATGTTGATTAGTCAAAGCTCATACCCACCAAGCTTAGGAGACGTTTGGTAACAAGAATACCTTCCTTAAAAAAGGTATCTTAAACGCTAGGGAGCGGGAATCGTCTAAGTGACATTTGTCATTTGTAAAGACATTCCTAAGTGCACTCGAGGTATGACTTTCCACTTATATCTGAATGATATTAGTTTAGTAAATAAGTGTTATATGTTAGGTATCTATTTGAGTAGATTTTTGTGTTTACACATGATCTACATGAAGCTTTGTTAGGAAGCCTTTTTCTCTCATACGTGCTATATTTCTCGTCTATAGTCATAGTATATATAGCTTATGTTTTATTTCTTTTAATCCTATAATAAAACAAAAACACGAATTTCAAAAATTCTTCCTTCCCTATTTATAATCCCACTCGACGCCCACTTTATTCAATCCTCACTTTTTCAAATTTTCCAATTTCAAAAAATTCCCTCTCATTTAAAAAAAAAAACCTCATCTTCCTCCTCATTCCATCTCATCCGAATCCAAGAAGATCCGTCATCAACATGGTTTACATCGCACTCGTGCTCATCGCCCTAACACTCATCGCACTTGTGTTTCCTATGATGAAGTTCACATACGGAGACATTTACTTTGTGTTGTTAATCTATATTGGGATCATATACCCAATCCTTTGTATCATCCTTAGTATTGAAATGCAATATTATTGATCTAGTTTATCTAGGTTACTATTATGTGTTTATCATTCCTTTTGATTTATATGTTTTATATTTTTGTGATACATTAGAGGTCATGTATTGTGACAATCCGTACTTTCAGGTCATTTCCCGACACCGTTCATGTCTCATCATTTCAACATTTTAGTAAACTTGGTTTACTTGTTTCAAATTCGCGTAACCTTGGAGGTTTAGCGGCGAATTCATGATCATGACATTCACGTACATTTCATATGGACTCTGAGTAGTCTACATTTCATTGACATCATGTGCATTTCATTAGTTCATGCACGACATTTCATTTCACCCTTCAACGCGTGATTTTTATGTTTATTAAATTTTATCGCGTGAGTTTTTATTTTGATTATTTAACCCGTTACTTTCAAAATGATCCGAGGTATTTTAAACTCACATTTGGTTTATAAAACTATACTTTTAGTTTTCCTAGTGTTTCTAATTCATTTGGTATTTTAATCGTTAAAGTTTAATTATTACGTCGTTTTTCTTAAAATCTTACGATAAATATTTTATCACCCGATTTTCACGAGGAAAGTATTTTTACAATTTTTATCACCTCAATACATTCTATTTTGACTTAATAAAAAGTTACTTGCACCAAAAATTTACCTTTTACTTACAAGTCACATTTACTTATACATTTACTCAAAAATTTCTACAAATTACACAAAATATCTACAACTTGCAAGAAGTAAAAAAAAAAAAAAAAAATATAAGGGAGACAACCCTCCCCCAAAAACCGGCCAAGGGGGAGGGAAGTCTTAATTTTGGGTATGGTTTTCTTATTAACTTGTCTCAAATAATTCACTTCATCACTCAAAAGTCTTACTTGATATTTATTTACTTCATTCTTCACATACACCTCATTTTTCAAAGTGTGAAAAACAAAAATCTTTCTCTCCTTCTTGAGTCCAAGAACCGGCCATCAACATACAAAACAAAGGGATCAAAATTTTTTCAACTTCAAGTGTTATTTACAACCTAGAACATATCCTCTTTGTGGTTTTGAAATAAAAACCAAGGATATTTAAGATAAACCTTTGTTACCTACACCTCTTCATATCACTAGTAAGCATGTTTTTATCATCCTTATGTTTCCTTATCATTTTTATATGCTTCTTGTCATTTTGAAGCTCATATGCATGTATTGTAGTTTATACCATTTATTCTTGATTTTAAGGTTTTATATACTTAATAGTCATCCTATAATTATTCCCAAGTTAATCTTTGGTCTTGATGGTGATTAGGAACCCATGACACCCTAAGAAGGTGTATGGTAGGATTAGATTAGCTTTGGAGTTGATTTGAAGGGATTAGAATAGGTTTTGTCCGAGAAAAACTATTTTCGTAAACTTTATTTTAGGGTCTGTCCTTAAAACGTATTTCTGGAAAAATCCACTGATGGTACGACCCTTTGGCCTTGAAAATTAGAAAATATACTTTAAAAGCGAATCCGTGGCCTTTTGAGCGGATAAAAGCGGAGTTATAACGAAGCCGTGGTGAATTTTTAAAGTTTGACACCGACAAGTATATTTTTCTGAAATTGACAGCTTGCTGTTTTGTACATTTCGGGTCAAAAGCAGCCTTAAGCTTCACAAATTATTTCGACTAGTCAAAATATATTAGTTTACTTGATACGAAGCTAAGGACATATTTTACGTGAAAGCGGAGCTAAAGCGACAAATATATGGCCATTTTCATAAAGTTGCCGTAAAGTATTAATTTCGAAAATTATATTATTTTGGCGTAACAAGTATTTTATTAGCTCTATCGTCCATGTTTGCGGCGGTTTTAACCATGATGCAAAACTTTTTATAACAAAGTGTCTTCTAGTAAAATCAAGTTCATCGGCCATATTTTTCAAAACAAAAAGCCGTTTGTCAAGCGGAGTTATGGTTATTTATTTACGGATGTTCAAAGATTGGCGAAACTCATTTTACGCACAACATTCACAAAACCACCATCTTGAGCCTTGGATATCTTTATGATCGAGACCTTTTGAGCGAAAACTCTGAACTGAAACTTTTAGATATCGATACAAACTTTCCAAAACCGTCGAGTTCGTTCTCTAACGATTGGCGTACACCGTTCGACTACTTTTCGAGTCATTTTGTTGATTTCATGGTTTTCCGGCGACATTGTTTTGCGACGAAAATGGTAATTTCACCAAAAGTCATTATAAAACCATTGTAGGATGACATTTTGGCGTAAAACATGTAAAGTCATTTTGAAGGGTCAAGGCGTCAAAGAGTATTTTTCGACGACGTATAACATTTTCAAAACCGTAAATGGTATAAATAACATCGAAGTGCATGCATAGCATTACATTGCAACTCATGACATATCATATCATTGATAATAGGTCCCGGTTGACGCATCATTATAAACCTCGGTGTACTCACTATTGCCGTTATTTCCGGTTTATCCAAGTGAGTTTTCATAGCCCGTTTTACATGCTTTCGATTATTTTCAAACCGGGGAGAATACATTGCACTACATTTTTTTTATGCGATACCAAGTATGTTAAATTCATTACATTGCTTAAGTTACCACATTTGCCAATTTGAAAGTCCCCGTACATGAACATGAACCGTTAATCTTTGAGGCGAGGATGAGTGGATAGATCTATCGAGGTGGCGCCTCCATCCGGGTTGGTGAATCGACCAAGTGAGCGGATGCATTTCATTTGATTACATTACGGAGTTGTCGGCAAACACTCTGCGGGGCATACATTATTGAGCAGTCTAGTTTGGGGTCATGGGCTTAGAGCAATTGTAACATTATTTTTACGTGACTTGATTGTCATGCATGGTCTATACTTGTGTAGTCGTATAAAACATTTACATAAACCTATGATTTCTCACCAACATTATTGTTGACGTTTTTAGCAATGTATTTTCGAGTGGCGAGGCACGTGCATCATGACATGGTTAGGGACCTATATTTTGAGTCATGGCGTCGACTTACATTATGTACATTATGGCTTTATCTTCAAAACATCGTTTGGATTGTAACATATTTGTATTTTGGCAAACTTGTTAAACCTTTTGGGACCGATGTTGTACTACGATTATGTTTTATGAAATATCCAACGATGTGTTTTAAAGCGACACTTTAGGTCGTTCAATATAAGCTGTGATGTGGTGCTATGATGATCGTTGCCCCGAGAATTCCATTCATTGCAAAGCAGTAAATTGGGGTGTGTGATTGGTACGAGCTACGATTATAGAGAACTAGGTTGCATCATTGACCCTAGACTATAGCTACATTATCATAGCATCTCATCATTTCATCATTGTACATGTTCATTGTTTTCATGCGGATTCACTTACACTTTGTTCGAGATTATTTACATTTATTTCATATCGGTTGTCACAGACATGTCTTGATTCTCACCCTATTACCATATCATCGGATGATGATCCATCACATTCCACGAGGTTGTATCTTCTATCGGATCCACTGCGGCCTTCCCAGCGATCATGACCGACACCGAGACCGAACCCCCGAGGAGGGTGAAGTCGCACCTACACCTCACGTTAGCCCGGTTCTTAACCCGTTGCTTGCACCATCACCACCACCACCACCACCACCATCTACCACCATCATCACCATCATCGTCATACTTTCTTAGAGATCCTGCACCGCATCGGACTTGCCGCCCAAAAGCGTGCGTTCGATATCCCGACACCACCGTCGGTGAGCCGAGCCGCCCGTTAGATTTGAGATAGGCGAGAGTTCGAGGCATTCTTTGCACGACTGACCTTCCACAGAGGCATTAGGTGCCCGTGTCGATGCCGCAGCGATTCTGATTGATAGTTTGACTCGGCAGTTAGGGAGTTGTCGGTTGATAGGATTGAGCCCATCGCCGAGGAGGTCGAGGGTTTGATATTAAGCGGGGTTAGTATTGACTTAGAGTTTCGGGGTCTTGACACCAAGCAGTTGAGGATAGAGGCACATCACGAGTTGAGGCGGGAGATGCCGTTGTTTGATCGAGCTGAGATGACTCAGGATGAGTTTCAGCGACAGTCACAGGAGTTAGCTTTAGCCCGTGAGCGTATTGTTTCTATGCAGGGTCAGATGGATGAGATGAGGAGTTTGGTGGATAGTTTGGTTCTTCAGGTTCGTGATCTCCAGGATAGGGCAGGCGGAGCACCATGAGGTGCCTTACGTAGACTTGTATTATGTATAGTTTTGACCATTATTATCCTAGTCACAAGGTGTGTGACGTAGTTTAAGGAACTTGTTGTATTTTGGTTGTTGTACAAACAAATTATCAAGTATTGACTCTACTATGTAGGAATGGTTATTATTATCTATGATATCGGTCCATGTAGGCCGAAATTTTCATGTATATTATCCACGTGTGTTGTGATTATATTTGTGATATTTCATTATTGTTCGTTGTGATTCCATTTATCTTTATGCATGTTGTGGTTGTGGATATATTTGCATGATGGTTGTTTCTACTTACGAGTTCTCATGATTGTTTCATCTTGTGATTTTGAAGAGTTATGGCACGAAGAAAGCTACGGTTGAGATGAGTCAAGCGACAATTGAAGTTAGTGAATGATAGCATTGCTAATGCGATAAGAGTCGAAAGAGAAGCGATGGCTGCTGCTTCTTCTTGAAGCCGTGATGGCTTCTTGAAGCCATGAGGCTTGCTCTGCTACTCGGTAATGCCGGAGGATCGGGGTTAAGAAATGCTCGTACAAAGATTTCAAAAGTCTTGAACCTACTAAGTTCCGAGTACCGAGGAGCAATGACAATGGTTAGATGGTTTGAAAAGTTGGAGTCGGTATTCTTGCTTTGTATGCTGTCCGGATGTGATGAGGTTAAATATGCTACGAGTACTTTACTCGATGGAGCGTTGTCATGGTGGAATTCATCGCTCAACCAATTGGTATGGAGAATGCTTTTAAGCATCGTGGGAGGAATTCAAGAGCTTGGTGACTAAGAAGTTTTGTCCTCGAGCAATCAAGAAGTTAGAGACGGAGTTCTATGAATTGGTCACGATTGGGTATGACATTGACACATACATTCGGAGATTCGAGAATTAGCCGCATTATGCCCGTCAATGGTTTCGATAATGAAAAGTTGCTAGAGGCATTTATTGGAGGACTTCCCGAAGTGATACAAGGTGATGTGACATCGTTTGATCCGCAAACTATCGAAGAAGCTATTCGTGTTACTCAAAAGTTAATGGCACAAGTGGTGAAGCGAGGCAAGTACACCACCACTAATCGAAACAACAACAACAACTCCAGCAACCGTTTCAACAACAACCGAGGCAACTACAACAAACAACAACAACAAGCGCAAGTGGGATAACATAAGGGGTAGGAATGCTACTCAACAACCACCCAAAAGGCAAGAAGTTGCTAAGGTTTATGCCGCGGGTCAAAAAGAAGGAAAAGGATATTCGGGGGTTTTGCCGAAGTGTAATAAGTGTTTGAGCCACCATAATCCGGGTCGTTGTCCTGATCCGTGTGAGAAGTGCAAGAAGATTGGTCACCGTACTAGGGATTGCAATGCACCACCAGTTACGTGTTTTGGTTGCGGGGAAATTGGACACTACAAGAGGGATTGCAAGAAAGGAAAGAATCAAGCGAATCCGAATCAAGGGGGTATGGCACATGGAAGGGTTTATGTTATTGGAGGCGGAGAAGATAAGGAGGACCCGAATGTCATTACGGGTACGTTCCTTCTTAATAATCGTTATGCTTGATCTTATTTGATTGGGTGCCGATAAAAGTTTTGTGTCTCTGCATTTGCACCTTTGCTCAACATTAAACCAACTACACTAGACATATCATACAACGTCGAATTAGCTAATGGTAGCGTAGTTTGCACCAACACCATTGTTCGCGGTTGCACATTCAATTTTCTTAATCATCCCTTCAACATAGACCTCATGCCCGTAGAGCTTGGTAGTTTTGGCGTCGTCATAGGCATGGATTGGTTATCTAAGCATCGGCGCAAAGATCATTGTGATGAGAAAGTTGTTCATCTTCCTACAATGGCGAAACTTTGATTATTCGTGGGGAGCAGTGGAACTCGAATTAGTATCATATCGAGTATCAAAGCGGAGAAGTACATTAAGAAAGGTTGTCTTGCTTTCTTAGCTCATGTAACGGAGAAAAAGTCGGAGGAGAAGCGACTTGAAGATGTTCCTATTGTCCGTGAATTTTACGAAGTATTTCCGAGGTTTACGGACTTCCACCGCGCGTCAAGTAGAGTTTCAAATTGACTTAGTGCGGGGCTGCACCGATTGCACGAGCACCGTACCGTTTAGCGCCATCCGAAATGCAAGAGTTGTCTAATCAATTGCAAGAGCTTCTAGACAAAGGATTCATTAGGCCGAGTTCCTCGCCTTGGGAGCACCGGTCTTGTTTGTGAAGAAGAAGGATGGATCCTTCCGAATGTGCATAGATTATCGAGAATTGAACAAGTTAACGGTGAAGAATCGTTATCCACTCCCTAGAATTGACGATTTGTTCGATCAGTTGCAAGGTTCAAGTATTTATTCAAGATTGATCTTCGTTCGGGTTATCATCGACGAGTTCGGAAGAGGATATTCCTAAAGCTGCGTTTAGAACACGTTACGGTCATTACGAGTTTCAAGTGATGCCGTTTGGATTGACTAATGCACGGCGGTATTCATGGATCTTATGAATAGAGTTTGTAAGCCGTGCTTGGACAAGTTTGTTATTGTGTTCATCGGCGACATTTTGATCTACTCAAGAGCAAAGAAGAGCATGAAGAGCACTTAAGGGCGATTTTAAGTCTACTCAAGAATGAGAAGTTGTATGCCAAGTTTTGAAGTGTGATTTTGGAACCACAAAGTGCAATTTCTTGGTCATATCATTGATAGTCAAGGACTACAAGTTGATCCGCAAAGATTGAAGCCGTGAAAGATTGGGCTACTCCAACGAATCCTACGGAAATTCGACAATTTCTAGGACTAGCGGGTATTACAGAAGGTTCATGAAGGTTTTTCGAAGATAGCGAGACCTTTGACCAAGTTGACACGAGAAAAACAAAAATGCAGTGGGGAAAGAAACAAGCGCTTTTCGGTTGTTGAAGCAAAAACTTTGCGGTCATGCCGATTTTGGCACTACCCGAAGGCATTGAGAACTTTGTTGTATATTGCGACGCTTCGCATAAAGGACTTGGGGCTGTTTTAATGCAAAATGAGAAGGTGATTGCGTATGCTTCTCGACAACTTAAGACGCATGAGAAGAATTACACCACACATGATCTCGAGTTAGGAGCCGTAGTTTTCGCGCTCAAGATTTGGAGACATTACCTCTACGGTACAAAGTGCACAGTGTTTACCGACCACAAGAGTTTGCAATACATTCTTGATCAAAAGGAACTTAACATGAGGCAACGTCGTTGGTTGGAGTTACTCAGCGACTATGATTGTGAAATCAAGTATCACCGGGAAAAGCCAATGTTGTGGTGATGCTCTTAGTCGGAAAGAGAGGCCTAAACCTTTAAGAGTTCGTTCATTGGGAATGACAATTGTTTCTCCTTTACCATCGAAAATCCGCGAAGCACAAGTCGAAGCACTTAAGGAGGAAAACCGACCAAGTGAAAAGCTTTATGGTATGCCCGAAAGCGCAAATGGTTTTGTGAAGAGAGCAGATGGAGTACTATGTTTCAAAGATAGAATGTGGGTTCCATTGTATGGCGGAATACGGGAATTGATTATGCATGAGTCGCATAAGTCAAAATATTCTATTCATCCAGGATCGGATAAGATGTATCAAGATCTTAAGAAGCTTTATTGGTGGCCGAACATGAAAGCGGAGATTGCCGCGTCGTTAGCAAATGTCTTACATGCTAAGGTGAAAGTTGAATACCGAAGCCGTCGGGATTGCTCCAACAACCGAAATTCCTCAATGGAAATGGGGCGCATTACTATGGACTTTGTTACGAAACTTCCTAAGACATCGGGAGGTTACGATGCTATTTGGGTAATTGTTGATCGCCTTACCAAGTCGACTCATTTCATACCGATTAGAGACTTATTCCATGGAGCAACTCACTAGACTTTATGTCAAAGAAATAGTCTCGAGGCACGGAGCACCGATTTCTATCATTTCAAGCAGAGATAGTCGATTCACTTCAAACTTTTGGAATTCATTGCAAGATTCATTGGAACAGTTAGAGATGAGCACGCATATCACCCACAAACCGATGGTCAAAGTGAAAGGACCATTCAAACATTAGAAGACATCTTTGAGAGCATGTGTGATTGATTTTGGAAATGGTTGGGCTAACCATTTGCCATTGATTGAATTCTCGTACAACAATAGTTATCACACGGTATCAAGATGGCACCATTCGAGGCCTTTGTATGGTCGTAAGTGCCGATCACTGTTTGTTGGGCGGTAGGAGGCACGACTTCTTGGCCCGAAATAGTGCGGAAACCACCGAAAAGATTGTTCGATTCGTGATCGACTTAGAAGCGCAAGGAGTCGTCGAGAAAAGTTATGCGGATGTTAGGCGCAAGGACTTGGAATTTCAAGTGGGTGACAAAGTCATGTTGAAAGTATCGCCTTGGAAGGGCGTGGTGCGTTTTGGAAGGCGTGGAAAGTTAAACCGAGATACATTGGACCATTCAAGATTTTGAGCCGAGTTGGTCCGGTAGCTTATCGACTTGATCTTCCTTGAACTCGGTCATGTACACAACACGTTTCATGTTTCAAACTTGAAGAAGTGTCTTTCAGACGAATCGCTCGTTATTCCATTGGACGAAGTTCATATTGACGACAAACTCAACTTTGTGGAGGAACTGTAGAAATCATGGACCGCGAGGTCAAGCGGTTGAAACAGTCGTATTCCTATTGTGAAAGTTCGTTGGAATTCTCGGCGAGGTCTGAGTTTACTTGGGAGCAGGAAGATCGGATCGACGCAAGTATCCACATCTTTTCGCCGACACCGTTAGACCTAACAACGTTTGAATTCAGGGACTGAATTCCTTTTTGGATGGGCGAATGTGACAATCCGTACTTTCAGGTCATTTCTCGACACCGTTCATGTCTCATTATTTCAACATTTTAGTAAACTTGGTTTACTTGTTTCAAATTCGCGTAACCTTGGAGGTTTAGCGGCGAATTCATGATCATGACATTCACGTACATTTCATATGGACTCTGAGTAGTCTACATTTCATTGACATCATGTGCATTTCATTAGTTCATGCACGACATTTCATTTCACCCTTCAACGCGTGATTTTTATGTTTATTAAATTTTATCGCGTGAGTTTTTATTTTGATTATTTAACCCGTTACTTTCAAAAATGATCCCGAGGTATTTTTAAACTCACATTTGGTTTATAAAAACTATACTTTTAGTTTTCCTAGTGTTTCACATTCATTTGGTATTTTAATCGTTAAAGTTTAATTATTACGTCGTTTTCTTAAAATCTTACGATAATTATTTTATCACCCGATTTTCACGAGGAAAGTATTTTTACAATTTTTATCACCTCAATACATTCTATTTTGACTTAATAAAAAGTTACTTGCACCAAAAATTTACCTTTTACTTACAAGTCACATTTACTTATACATTTACTCAAAAATTTCTACAAATTACACAAAATATCTACAACTTGCAAAAAAAAAAAAAAAAAAAAAATATAAGGAGACAACCCTCCCCAAAACCCGCCAAGGGGAGGAAGTCTTAATTTGGGTATGGTTTTCTTATTAACTTGTCTCAAATAATTCACTTCATCACTCAAAAGTCTTACTTGATATTTATTTACTTCATTCTTCACATACACCTCATTTTTCAAAGTGTGAAAAACAAAAATCTTTCTCTCCTTCTTGAGTCCAAGAACCGGCCATCAACATACAAAACAAAGGGATCAAAATTTTTTCAACTTCAAGTGTTATTTACAACCTAGAACATATCCTCTTTGTGGTTTTGAAATAAAAACCAAGGATATTTAAGATAAACCTTTGTTACCTACACCTCTTCATATCACTAGTAAGCATGTTTTATCATCCTTATGTTTCCTTATCATTTTATATGCTTCTTGTCATTTTGAAGCTCATATGCATGTATTGTAGTTTATACCATTTATTCTTGATTTTAAGGTTTTATATACTTAATAGTCATCCTATAATTATTCCCAAGTTAATCTTTGGTCTTGATGGTGATTAGGAACCCATGACACCCTAAGAAGGTGTATGGTAGGATTAGATTAGCTTTGGAGTTGATTTGAAGGGATTAGAATAGGTTTTGTCCGAGAAAAACTATTTTCGTAAACTTTATTTTAGGGTCTGTCCTTAAAACGTATTTCTGGAAAAATCCACTGATGGTACGACCCTTTGGCCTTGATTTTTAGAAAATATACTTTAAAAGCGAATCCGTGGCCTTTTGAGCGGATAAAAGCGGAGTTATAACGAAGCCGTGGTGAATTTTTAAAGTTTGACACCGACAAGTATATTTTCTGAAATTGACAGCTTGCTGTTTTGTACATTTGGGTCAAAAGCAGGCCTTAAGCTTCACAAATTATTTCGACTAGTCAAAAATATATTAGTTTACTTGATCGAAGCTAAGGACATATTTTACGTGAAAGCGGAGCTAAAGCGACAAATATATGGCCATTTTCATAAAGTTGCCGTAAAGTATTAATTTCGAAAATTATATTATTTTGGCGTAACAAGTATTTTATTAGCTCTATCGTCCATGTTTGCGGCGGTTTTAACCATGATGCAAAACTTTTTATAACAAAGTGTCTTCTAGTAAAATCAAGTTCATCGGCCATATTTTTCAAAACAAAAAGCCGTTTGTCAAGCGGAGTTATGGTTATTTATTTACGGATGTTCAAAGATTGGCGAAACTCATTTTACGCACAACATTCACAAAACCACCATCTTGAGCCTTGGATATCTTTATGATCGAGACCTTTTGAGCGAAAACTCCTGAACTGAAACTTTTAGATATCGATACAAACTTTCCAAAACCGTCGAGTTCGTTCTCTAACGATCGGCGTACACCGTTTCGACCACTTTTCGAGTCATTTTGTTGATTTCATGGTTTTCCGGCGACATTGTTTTGCGACGAAAAATGGTAATTTCACCAAAAATCATTATAAAACCATTGTAGGATGACATTTTGGCGTAAAACATGTAAAGTCATTTTGATTGGTCAAGGCGTCAAAGAGTATTTTTCGACGACGTATAACATTTTCAAAAACCCGTAAATGGTATAAATAACATCGAAGTGCATGCATAGCATTACATTGCAACTCATGACATATCATATCATTGATAATAGGTCCGGTTGACGCATCATTATAAACCTCGGTGTACTCACTATTGCCGTTATTTCCGGTTTATCCAAGTGAGTTTTCATAGCCCGTTTTACATGCTTTCGATTATTTTCAAACCGGGGAGAATACATTGCACTACATTTTTTATACGATACCAAGTATGTTAAATTCATTACATTGCTTAAGTTACCACATTTGCCAATTTGAAAGTCCCGATTACATGAACATGAACCGTTAATCTTTGAGGCGAGGATGAGTGGATAGATCTATCGAGGGTGGCGCCTCCATCCGGGTTGGTGAATCGACCAAGTGAGCGGATGCATTTCATTTGATTACATTACGGAGTTGTCGGCAAACACTCTGCGAGGGCATACATTATTGAGCAGTCTAGTTTGGGGTCATGGGCTTAGAGCAATTGTAACATTATTTTTACGTGACTTGATTGTCATGCATGGTCTATACTTGTGTAGTCGTATAAAACATTTACATAAACCTATGATTTCTCACCAACATTATTGTTGACGTTTTAGCAATGTATTTTCGAGTGGCGAGGCACGTGCATCATGACATGGTTAGGGACCTATATTTTGAGTCATGGCGTCGACTTACATTATGTACATTATGGCTTTATCTTCAAAACATCGTTTGGATTGTAACATATTTGTATTTTGGCAAACTTGTTAAACCTTTTGGGACCGATGTTGTACTACGATTATGTTTTATGAAATATCCAACGATGTGTTTTAAAGCGACACTTTAGGTCGTTCAATATAAGCTGTGATGTGGTGCTATGACGATCGTTGCCCCGAGAATTCCATTCATTGCAAAGCAGTAAATTGGGGTGTGACATGTATGCATGCTAAAAAGAAAATGTAGGATAAAACATATCTCGTGGTATAAAAGCGTAAAACCTTTTATCAAATCATTTACATTACTCTTGATCCACGGATCCCGGAAGATGTACTATCCGGATCCCTTTTGTAAAGGAACCGTGGGATCCGTATTCTTTGAAAAAAGCAGTTTTCATACAAGATTAAAAACTACTATCTTTCTAAAAGTAATAATCACTAAATTTCAAAACCATGAGTTAGCTAAATGCTAAAAACCATTGTTAATAAAAATCTAGTAAAACGTTAGATTATTATAGGTTGACCATAAACATCACCTCTTATTAACCCATCACTTCTATAGGTTCAACTATGACGCATGAATCGAGTTTGATTTTTCACTCACTAACGTCTACACCCGAACATCTCCTTGAGCCCAACACACTGCAATCATGTCCGTGGGTTCAATAATCTCGAAACCGTCACTTCCATGAAGGATGTATTGTAGACACCTCTCTACAATTCGAAGAAGGTATCAATACCTCCTTCCGAGCCATAGGACTAGAATGTCTTCTTGAAATCAACGAGAAGATATGTCCAAGGTTCATAATGGAATTCTTCAGTCAAGTCGAACTCGTTCGTAACGAGGATCGCTCTCTATCTCTTTGGTTTTACATCAAAACCAAAATTCACTCTAACCCTTGGGCATTTGCTCACATTCTTGATTCAAATCATGGACAAAGTGCCTTCACGAAGATTGGTCTCTTGATTCTCTCTTCAACTTCGTGAAGAAAATAGTCCATATTGTTCACACATACCCTCTCGGAAGATTTAAATCGCATAATATGCAAACCTCGACCATATTACTCCAATCCAAATATTATCCATACACGGGATATCCGAGAAGAGTACAAGCCTCTTGCTCTCATTCTACGTGAAAATGTTTGGAGTCTTAGGAAATCGAGATATTCTTCCCGCTTGTTGTGCTCACATGTTGTCTTGTTTGCTAACACAACAACCATACAATCTCGCCTACTTCTTCGCAAGGCGAATTGCAAATCTTCAAGGCTCAAGGATAAACCCATCCCTTATGGAATGTTCTTGACACGCCTCTATCACAATGTTATGCACTTCCATCCTCAATTTCAAAGTCCGTTATGCGTGCTTGTGAACAAGATGATGGAACCGCTAAACATATCTCTCATGAAGACTTTCTTCATTCTTGATTCCACCAATACCCATCAAACACATAATGATCCTCCTAGCGAAGACACTCAAGGAACCTAGAATAGTCAAATAGGATCAATCCTACTCTACTCATTAGTTATCAATGTAATCCTATCTCTTTCATGAAATAAAACATCTTACATTTGATATCCTAGTTTTAGAACTCCTTTAAACAAAACTTGGAATATAATGCATTGTCAAGATCATTGCATACCTTTAGTAAAGGTTACATCTAGCGAGATAGACGGATCCCAAATGTTGTACTAAGCGGATCCCTACATCTAGGGAACCGTGGGATCCGCAAAGCAGAAAATGCAATTGCAAGAATTGTATGTCAAACACATCCTTAGAACACCTCACACTAAGCTAAACATAGTGTCTTAAGGTAGATTAAGACTTTATCAAGATAGGTTGATCTTTCCTACTCATTCCAACTCACATAGAACACACTCTAAGATATTCATAGATCTATCACTTTGTTTTAATCCATCACTCTTCCGCTCTCAAAACTCACACTTCATATTTTTTTTATCCTTCACATCTAAGTTAAAAATCTTTTATAACAAAATTGATCATAAATCAATCTCACCTCAAAATTGTTCAAAGTTGATCAAATCCTAGTTTTCCCATCTCAAAACCATTAGGATATTTTTCAAAACATAATCCTAAGTCACAACCTCATATCTAGGATCATTTAGCTTCAATTGACACTCTCTTCTTTAGTGACATCCTTGCTCATTCATTGGTACTCATGAAAGTTCCAAATTCTTCCACAAAAGACAATCATTAGCTACATCACTCACCACCTTCAAATACTTAAGCACCCCTTCATTTAAGACACTTAGGAAGACTGAAACACTCAAGATGTTATAGGTTTTAGATTTTAGAAACATCATTTCCACTCTCTCATAGCTACTGATAGCCGGATCCCTAGGATTAGCCTAGACGGATCCCTCTAAGAAAGGAACCGTGGGATCCGGATGACAGTATAGGTCAAATCTTGCTAAAACAATCATTTCAACTCATCTTCCTAACTCAAACACTCCATCTCATCTTAAATGAGTTCCTAGATCAGTCCAACCTCTGAAGTTGACTCTTGTGCATGTCAATCATCACATTCCAATGAATCCTAGTGACTTAAAGCTTAAATGCACTTGCCAAATCTCTTAGTTTATAAACCACCTTGTTAGGACCTCCATAGTCATCACTCTCACTCTAACTTTCAGCTCTTGAAACCATTCCATCATGAGAAAAACCCCAAGTAGTAACTTATCCACCAAAGAACCACCCATGAAAAAGGCTCGTGTTATACACGAAATCTCCTCAACCGAATCATCTCCCGTCAAACCAACAAATGAGAGAATCCTTCATCATCCAATCAAACCAATTCCTAAAAGGATAGTACCCATAAAACTACCTATGCCTACACCACCATACCTCCTAGGCCAAACAATATCATCTCCACTAAACCATCACCATTAGTTCATAGAAATATTTCATTTACTTCACCACTATCATCACCACACCTCTACAATTTAGAGGACTTGCCTCCTAGGCCGTCTCATCCGCTTCCGCCGACAACATTCTCCTCATTAGGAGGAATAATGGTTCAAAATCAAGGTGTTGAGTCAACACTTGTTCCGGCTCCCTTTTCGCCGTCTCCATCATATAATCCTATATGGATTATGAGAAATCATCAAAGTCAACCACCCGACCATATGGAAGTTGACACTTCCTTACCACCACCATCATTCTTGGTCGAGGCATTCTCAAATGCACTCCACCAATCCTCCATCGTTTGAAGCTCCATGAGCCGCTTCAGCGATCCTTCGCATCAAGCCATTTTATTTCCTCCACCACCACTACCTAGCCATGACAAAGATTGCTATCATTGTCAACATGTTGAAAGTTTGATACATGAAGTGCGAGAAGACCAACGTTTCATGTTCTATCATCTCCTCGAGCGTTTCGACGAGATCAAACCTAAACAAAACTTGAGCTAGAAGATTTTAGTGGTGTCCTAGCATCAAGCGTTGGATAGTCTAGAAATTCCTAGTCATGTATTGTCTATTTTCTTATTTTTAGAGTCATGTATATCATAACTCTTGTTTTATTAAATGGAATTACATGCTACTTGTTATTTTTACGAGAATATGTATGCATATCTCATTTATGTGATAACATTACTTGTTATATCACCTTTCTTGATTTTAGTCATCGGCCAGACGGATCCCTCGATATTGCCTGAGCGGATCCCTACTAGGAGGGAACCGTGGGATCCATGAAGTCGAAAGTTTTTTTTTCTTTCTAACTTAAATCACATTTGCAGGAAATTGTGAATTATAATTGTTTTCTAACCCTTGTTTTGCGGTTATTCAATTAACACATAAAGAATTTGACATCCTAAAGCTAGGGGAGCTTGGTGTCAAAACAATACGTTAAAATTACTTGCAACCTTTGATTTAAATTTCATAACTTCCCATTGCAAATATTGAAATCATCTAGGGGAGCACACCGTCACATAGGCGTAATCTTTTGCATAAGTTAGTTGCAAATGAACTAGATTAGAATTAGTTTCTTGGCGCCTTACTTAGGGATGGACTCGTCGAGGGGAGTATGACGAGATCCTTTCCGTTACTTGCTCTCTATTTTTTCTTTTCTTTCCTTTCACATGTTTTTCTTAAAAGCGATGTGTTGCTTTCTTTCAAACACTTTTGTTTCGACAAAAAGGGAGAAGAAAGTAAAACTACAAATTCAAACTTTTACAATTTTGGCTTTTCCTTAAAATAATCTTATGTTTTGTCATCAACAAAAGGGAGATTGTTAATACAAATAATCCGTAAAAGCGTTTATTTATATTTTACGATCTTCTAATGTTTTGTCGATAACAAAAGTAAGATCATTTAAGGAAACAAATAAAATACGTAAATAATTTGAACTAATAGTTTTCTAACACACTTACGCTTTCACATAAAACACTAAAACAAGTATAAGTGATTTTATGATTTAGATACATATGTACAACAACTAGTGTTTACATATTGGGTTAAACATATACTTGAACTAAGTATACTAAAATGGGTAAAAACTAAGTGTATGCTAAATTGGGTAAATACAAGTATATACTAAATGGGTAAATACTAGCAAATGGTTTTGACCCATAACTCATGGTTTTATATATACCACTTAACCAAGTTCATTGTATCCTTAAGATACATTGTATCTAGAAAGAAAATCATGGATCAACCCATAACCCATGACCCATGACCCATAACCAAAAATACCCATGGGCAAAGAGGAGCGGACCACGGATCCCTAGCTTTGTGGTAGCCGGATCCCTTGTGGTAGGGATCCGTGGGATCCGGGGAAACAGTAGGATTTTTCTCTATAAATAGTGAGCCATTTCTTCATTATTTCTCACCCCCTTTCTAACATTATTTCTCCCCTGAGTTAAATCTCACTAACCTTTGATCCAAGAGATCTATGTTTGTAGTCTTGTTTTTGTGTGATCTTTTAGGTTCCTCTTAAAGGCAAGATCACCACCTTTGAAGTCGAGCAAGCTCAAGTCCATGAGTTGCCAAGCTTCCTCATCATCAAGACTATTGAAGTCCTCTTGTTGGTGATCCCTTTCTTTCTTCAAAGAAGCGTAGTGTTAAAGACATTAGTGAAAGATGTCTCAAGTGTCAAGACGAAGATATTAGTGAAGGGTATCTATCGTCTATAGGATAAGCACTTGTGGTAGGTGCTTAGAAGTCAAGACAAGAAACATTAGTGAAAGGTGCTTAGAAGTGAAGACACAAGACATTAGTGAAAGGTGTCTTGTAGATCTAGTCAAAGGCATTAGTGAAAGGTGCCTTAGATGTACATTCGATATGGTGTGTTTCGATGTACTAGATAGACTAACATTAGATCCAAGGATATTGATATCCTTGATGATGTTGTAAAGGAGTAGATCTCCTTTGGGATTAGTCGTTGGTGTAGTGTGGTAGTAGTTCCTCCATTGCAATGGAACTAGGTGCTAGCCTAGTACCTAATAAAGGATAAGCGACGTTGTGAAGGTGTAGTTCACCTAAGGTGTGAAAGAACTCGGTGGTTAGCCTAGCACCGTATAAAGGGTAAGCGGCGTTGTGTAGGTATGGTTCGCCTTGGTGTGAAAGAACTCGGTATTTAGCTTAGTACCGAGAAAAAGGTTAAGCGGCGTTGTGAAGGCTTCTCCGCCATAAGGAAATTGGTGTAGTGTTTACAAACTCTCGAGTAGGTGACTCGGGGGTGGAGTAGGGCAGGAAGGTGTCCTTGTGGCGAACCACTATAAATACTCGCGTTGTGGTTTTGTGCTTCTTACTCTTATCTTTTCATTACATATCTTTATATGCTTGTTTATCGACATCCAACACACACAACCAAATAGATTGACATAAGTAGATCTAAATAGTTTAAAGGAAGTTTTAATTGGTAAAACTATTCAACCCCCCCTTCTAGTTTTCCACAGCTTGGATTAGTCACGAGTAGTACTCGTGAAAGACACCACCACCTTCGTTTCTCTTCCCTTTCTTCTTGGTAAAAACTCATCTCGTCTCATTTGTGTTTATTTTCTATTTTTACCAAAACGTATGTATATATACGCGTTAATTCATGTGTTATTTTCGTGGATAAAACTCGTATTAAAACATCTTTGATAATAATTCGTGTGGTAAAGAGACATAGTAAAATGGTCATGTGATTTCTGTAGTTGCGCTCGAATTGACACCATATTGGGTGTCGAGATAGGTTGTTATTTTTGGTTCTCGGGTTAAAATCGTGGGTATAAGAAATATAAAAACGAGTTAGGGTTGAAACATATTAATAAAAACGTTTATATGGTTCTCTTGAATAAATCTTGAATGACTAACAAGTTTGAAACAAATTTTACAAATCCTTGATAATGAGGTCGTGTGATAGACTATGTTGTAAAAATTGGCCCAGGCGTCCGATTAATCCTCGCATAATCGTTGATCGCTCAGTAAGCGCCTTGATTTATCATAATCGGCCTATTTAATCGGTTTGGTCAAAGATCGCTTAAAAATCGGTCAACAAACTGATTAATCGGACAAAAGAGAACAAAATCGGTCTAATCGGACAAAATCGGTCTAATCGGACAAAATCGCTTAAAAATCGATCAACAAAATCGCTTAAAAATTAGACAAAACCGCTTAAAATCGGTCAACAAAGTGATTAATCGAACAAAATAGCTCAAAGCTCGCTTAAAAATGGTCAACAAACCGAGTAATATCTATGTTTGACTTTGAACTTTGAATAATTATGTATTATATTTATATTTGAACACTTGTAATATTTGAACTTTGATGCACTATGCTTTCTCATACATATAATATAATACAATATCTAAAATTACAATTTTGTGCATAAAAATTCTAATCCGATTAATCCCCGCCTAACCGATTAATCGCTAGGCCCTACCCGACCGCCTCACTAGCGCCTAGCGATTTTTACAACCTTGGTGATAGAGTGTTGATTGATTGATTTTGCTGTTTTGGATGAGTCGGAACAGTGGGGTAAGTCACGAGTCGGGTCAAACTCGTTTGGGTCAATTTCGGTTGGAAATGGGTCGGGTAAAAACCGATGCGACCGGTTTGGATCTTGGGTTGGTTGACTTTTACTTGAATTGATTGATGTTCATTTTATGGTCTTGATTTGAGTTACATGTTACTTGGTCCTAGAGTAGTAAAAGGGGCTTGTGTATTGATGTTTACGTGTTAGTACTCATTTGAAACAAATTGTGCAAGATGGGTCATGATTGTTAATATTGTCGGGTCACAATATGTTAATTAGAATGGGTATGAGTCAAAGGGTTTACGGGATATTTCGAAGACACTATAATAGTTATACGTTATAATTGGTTATTAAAATGAATTAACGGTTACTAATGAGATGTTTAAATTATAAAAGTTAACGGGTATACTTTTAATACTCCCCATTTAAATTGTGTTAAAGATACAATTAATTGTGGTAATGGAGTTAACTTGATATAATTAAATAAATCCACATTACTACTCGACTATGTAACAAATCAATTATACGACGATACCGGAATAGAACCATCGAGATAAACGATATTGAACTTGGGTTAATAAAGAATAAGTACATATAAAAAGGGATGATAAACATTTGGAACTAGTTATGTGATTTATAGTTGATATCGACTATTGCATATACGTTATAACTTATAAGGTTCAACTACGGTTTATAAAATTTAAATAACATTTGATATACAAGACATATTAGTTAAAAGATGTACTTTATTAACTATTTTAAATTAACCGAGTACAATATATTGGACTCGGAAATGAGTTTAGCATATTTGACTCGCGATAAGAGTAAATATTCTATTTTCACATTTTTACTAATAGCAAGACATTTATCTATGTAATATCGACAAATATGACTTATTTAGTATAAACCCTCATCAACTACGATGATAACTCATTTTTTACTGCGATAATAACTTGAGTTTTATAAATATATGTTAGTTTCTATAAACTCATTGAGGCGGTTATTTTGATAAGTCAACTTGTTAAAGTCATAACGATTTGGTAGCATTGAATAAACAAACGCGTGATTTATAATATACTACACTTATTAGAGGTGCTTTAGCATAAACTCGTCTAAGTACGAGTAATGATTTTGAGACCCTTATTAACTAAGCGATAAATGAAACTTATCTTCTATAATAAACATGTACGTTTGGGATCATGGGGAAATTATCAAAGGTTAACCTATTTACGTGTCATAAATAGTCGTTGTCATTTCCTAGTCTTTGACTAGCTTGAGTATTGTCAGTATTTCTTGACCTTGTCGATGTCTTTTCCTTTTTGGCATGAGTCATGGTCTGAATGTCTTGATTTTGTTAACGTCTTCTCCTCTATCGCGTGAGTTATACGTTGCGTCTATGTTTCTTACCACCACACGAAAAGTTTAAACTAAAACGTCTTGTCCTCTGTCATAATGTTAGTGCAAATATTACGATATTTAATCTATACAGTCTCGTTTGTTTTGATTGATGACAAACATGTAACTTGTAATACATAACGTAAAATGTACAAGTTACTTGTAATCACACTTTGTCTCAACATACATTCAACACCTCTCGATGACTCAAGTCCTCATATGTTACAACACATGTTCGTACATGTTTGTTATGTGGCATTATGATCAAACCCATTAACAAATCATTCGAATGTTTAAAATACATTTAGAGTCACTAAGTATTTTAATAGGTTAACCATTCTATTTGAACCTCATTTTACATTTTGCATTCACAAGTATTTCAAAGGTAACTAGACATTTTATTAACTAGTTACATAATACATTTACAAGTTTACCTTGATAAACCTTTTAATCTAAAATGGAAATACATGTTACATCATGTCATGCATCATCTTTGAAATCCTTGGAAGATCACTTAAATATTTTGGTTAGATTGATACTCGATATATCAAATGTGATCTTAGTAAGATTTGGTAATATCTTGGAAAGATTTGAAGAAAGATTTTTAGATTTTCATCGGCACCCACGGAACCCTTTTGTATAGCAGGCGGAACCCTTTAAAGGGCTCCTTGGTCCGTGGGCGCTCGACCACTTTTGGCTATAAATAGAAGCCCATTGTTTTCCCATTTCTTCACCACTTGAAAACACATCTTCTCCACCTTCTTGCATACATTTAGATCTATCATTAACAATGTAGTAATATACATTAAACACCCTAATGATCATGATCATAATGCTTCCACTACTACACAAAAGGGTTGGCTTTGCGTTTTTGTCTTTCAACCGACCTCTTTCCAAATCTCATTTATGCTTCCATTTTCCAAAAATCACCTCCATCATTACTTAGTTATAACAATACTCTAATCCTCTTCACTTCCTATTAGGAAACCACATGCCTCATCATACGATCATCTCGTATTAATCGAGAAGAGGTACGTGACTTTAAGGATGAAGTTCATTGTATGCTAACCATCATCCAGAAAAAACATCACTAAGCTCATCTCTTTCGTTAGACCGAATAACCTCCTAAACACTTTGTTGTCATTCCTTATTTGATACATTACACATTATGTTGGATGTCCACCAATTAAGGGTGAGAGAAATTCATTCACATAATTATCTTTTGTCAAATTTTATGTCTCTTAGACTCTACAATACCAACACATAGGTAAACACCACTTAGCTAAAACCGGTTCATGAAACCACAACTAGTTCAACCTTTTCGCACCAATACCTCATCAAGTGAAAACGCATCATGTGTTTTACAAAGCGTCTTCATCTCCACATATAGGATTTTCCTTAAACTAGCACCTTACAACTTCACTATCTAGAACACCATCATAAGATCTTATCCTTTTCTCGCTTATCATGCATGTCCTTGTCGGTGCAAATGATATATTAATCAAAACGACCATCTCCAACACGTTGGTCCATCCAACTCTCACTCATATGATGTCATTCTCATCCTCATATAGGTACTCATTATTAGTATTTTCCATATTGTCTTCACTTCTTTTCAAAGTGATAATCATCCATGTCGGTCAAAACCATGCTAATACTACCTTTCCCATTGTCACCTAGAATAGGTCATTTTTATAATTCGTGTCAATCAATGAGCAATTTATTTCATCACTTTATATCTTTTGTATCTTCATTATAATATTCTTAGATAGAATGCATTATTGATTACTCTTGGGTTGAAGCATATGAGAACTTGCTCAAAACAATAGATTGTTAGCATCAATAAATCATTCAAATCATAACCCTTATGCATCATTGAAATGCAATGTCCATTCACATTTTTTCCCTCTTAGCTTTGGTCACTTGACATGACAAAAGGATTGCATGAGTCCATATTTTTATATTTGCTATACATACGAGTTTCTAACTCCTTAATAGCTTCCTACCTAATCACCACCACCTTCCATCACCACTTTCACTAATCATCACCACCATGGATTAGCGAAAACTTGCTTTTGTAAATGTCAAGTCATCTACCATCACCACATGAATTCTAGTAGTAAACCGACACCAACACTAGCACCACTAGTAGCACACCCGGTGGAAGACTTCATATCTTCTTTCTAGGAATTATTTTGTAGGCTTTTATCATGTTATATTCTCACTTTTCTTATGATTGTAATTAGGAGACTATACTTCATGAGATCTTTGATTATATCATTTATCACATATATACATCTTATTTTTCTTTGTGAAAAAGATGAAATATATTGCACTAATGTTTTTCATTGTAGGTTCATCATCATATACACTCGATTGTATATAATTTACTCATCTAAGGATGAAGTTTGCATCAATTATTTTTCTTATTTTAGGTGCTTCTTGACACCCTAGAACATATTTGTCTAAAGACAAAGCTTCTATTATACTAATATTTATTTTGAAGGTTCATCTTGATGCCCTAGAGCAAGGGAGCTTCCGTCAGAAATTCTTGAATGCATCTTATACACACTTTGTTGTATATCACTTACTCGTCAATAGCGAATATAGTTTTGCACTAATATTTGTTTTGTAGGTTTTAATCATACCACGGCGCCTCAAACAAGGCGGAGCAACCGTCGAGGGAGCATGCATGCATTTATCATCATTCACACTTTTCAACAAGCATTTTTGCTTCGATAAAAGTGGAGAAAATATGCTAACATTGCTATATTTTTCTTTTCATATATTTCTCATAATTTTGTTGCACAAAACTAACCTTGATGTAGGTTAAGCCTCTTAATTTGATCCATGGATCCGCTACCTAACAAGGAGCAGTTGAAGTAGGCGATTTAACTTCACTAGGGATGATGCAAGCTCGCCTTTTGGGGAGAAATGAAGTTAAACTCAAGGACACGCCCTTTTTGTTTCGACAAAGGGGAGAAAAGTGTAAGCGGAGAAGGTAATGAAAAGGTAGTAAGGATACAAGTAACCTTTTACATTTTACTTTCTATTACGTTTATATATATTTGTCATCATAAAAGAGGAGATTGTTAGTGCAAATATTACAATATTTAATCTATCTGATCTTGTTTGTTTTGATTGATGACAAACATGTAACTTAATACATAACGTAAAATGTACAAGTTACTTGTAATCACACTTTGTCTCAACATACATTCAACACCTCTCGATGACTCAAGTCCTCATATGTTACAACACGGTTCGTACATGTTTGTTATGTGGCATTATGATCAAACCCATTAACAAATCATTGAGAATGTTTAAAATACATTTAGAGTCACTAAGTATTTTAATAGGTTAACCATTCTATTTCGAACCTCATTTTACATTTTGCATTCACAAGTATTTCAAAGGTAACTAGACATTTTATTAACTAGTTACATAATACATTTTACAAGTTTACCTTGATAAACCTTTTAATCTAAAAATGGAAATACATGTTACATCATGTCATGCATCATCTTTGAAATCCTTGGAAGATCACTTAAATATTTTGGTTAGATTGATACTCAATATATCAAATGTGATCTTAGTAAGATTTGGTAATATCTTGGAAAGATTTGAAGAAAGATTTTTAGATTTTACATCGAGCACCCACGGAACCCTTTTGTATAAAGGCGGAACCCTTTAAAGGGCTCCTTGGTCCGTGGGCGCTCGACCACTTTTGGCTATAAATAGAAGCCCATTGTTTTCCCATTTCTTCACCACTTGAAAACACATCTTCTCCACCTTCTTGCATACATTTAGATCTATCATTAACAATGTAGTAGCATACATTAAACACCCTAATGATCATGATCATAATGCTTTAATTCTAACATTCATCTTTGTTGTAAGCATACTCTACATTGATCAACCAAGGAAAGCTTGGAGATCTAGCCATCCCCACTCACCACAAGCTGAAGATCTATGACAACAAGTTTAGGGAACTTGTGATCTTCATCATGAAGGCTTCCTAACAATGGAAGATCATTTAGAAGTAGTTA
The DNA here is from genome assembly GCA_022545495.1 of Chrysanthemum lavandulifolium. Taxonomy (NCBI): domain Eukaryota; kingdom Viridiplantae; phylum Streptophyta; class Magnoliopsida; order Asterales; family Asteraceae; genus Chrysanthemum; species Chrysanthemum lavandulifolium. Next base: position 66,878,809 of record CM040241.1, read on the forward strand.
TTCATATCCATTAGACATTTGTGTCATGGATCATTAGTGTAGAACATCATTGCATCATAACAACACTTTCACCAAACTAGATTAGATGGTTTATGTGTTTGTGCCATAAAAACACAAGGTTTGTTATGTTGGGCCATAAAACATATTGGGAGTGGTTGTACCCTTGTAAAAGAACTCGACATCTAGCTTAGTGTCGGAAATATTGTATAGGCGACGTTAGGTTGGTTCTACCTCGAACTAGAACCCGGTATTTAGCTTTGTACGGAAAAAGTGTAGCGGCGATTGTAAGGTTTTCTCCACGAGAAGGGAGCTTGTTGATTTAGTGAAGTAACTCTCGAGTTGGGTACTCGGGAGTGGAGTAGGCGGAAAGGAGATTCGTGACGAACCACTATAAATTATCGTGTTCGGTTTGCACTTTCCTTTCTTTATCTCTTTACTTATATAGTTGCACTATACTATTGCTTGTGATATGGTTTGATGTTAATGCTTGTGTGACAACATGGTTTACTATGATTTACATTGGTCACAAACAGTAATTGGAACTTTCATATTATAACAAGCTTCATAAGCAATTTGATACTAAAGATCTAAAGTTTTTAAACGGTAACGTATTCACCCCCCTCTACGTTTCCACACATAAGTTTCCAGAAAATCTGTAAACATCCATTCCACAAGCATTATATCCTAGTTTAGTAGAGTCAAATATAATTTTACCGCCGATTTTACGCGAAGGTTTCGTCTATTTTCTTAAAGTGTGCAGGTTTTATTTATCAAGAAGAAGAACCATACGATTGGATAGAGCTTTTCACGCATACATTCTTCTTGGAAAGAATTTAACCACTACTTCACACACGGATCCTACCGAGCTAATCAGGGGAGTATTAGTTTCTTTATCTTTTAATTACCTTCCGTTATCATAACTTTGATACTTTCAAGGAACATTGGGGACAATGTTCAGTTTAAGTGTCGGGAGGGAGAATAAAACGGGAACTTTGAAACTATGTTTATCCTTGATCATTTGTCTTATCCTATTTCATTTGTGTAATAAATCATGAGAGATATTTGTTAGGGCAATTTTAGTGCCAAATTTAAAAATTTTCATGACATATGCAGGTGGGACATTAGTCTTAATAAAGCGTCTCATGGATAGGGTTATATGACTAGCTCAAAAACCTTTACCACTCAAATTCCACCCAAAAAGTGAGGTTAGCCTAGATCTATAGGAATTGAAGCATTCACCTTTAATGCTTCGAGAGTGTACCGGTAGTATAATAGATTCTAGAACTTGTTTTGTGATGCATCCCGAGATCGCTAGTGAGACTACACTTGTGTAGTTAGTAATAACTAAATAATAAAAGGCATTAGGATAACCCTTGTTTGATACCCGTATTATAATTACTTCTTCCACATCGGTTGCGATGTACTCATCTGTAGTACACGATACCCCTAGTTAACCCCTCAGAGCCTATCCTTTTCGCGGTTCTCGTGATGTTTTGGTTTTTCGGAATATCAATGAAGAGCATTGTTTACAATCCACCCCCAAATGTACACCCAAATCGCCTTAGCCTACCTTGTATGCACTCACTTTTAGTGCATTATTGTTATCATACTAAACCCTTAGTTCAATTATCTTATTACTTGCATGGTTGCTAAGTCGAGTCATATCTTTTGTACACAGTTTTGGGATGATTAAGACTCATGGGTAAAGTTAAATTTTATGAAGTGACGGGAAAGAATGTTAAATTCAAATTCCATTTATTTACGTAATAATGTACTCCAAGTGTTTTGATCTTTTCAATTCGGGTCAAATTAGTGTTAGAATAATAAAAACTCAAGTGTAAGGATGCTCCTATAAATCCCTAATATTTTGATGTTATCGTAGAGGATGGTAGAGTAAAAGTGATTTAAAAAAGAAAAAAAAAATTAGAAAAAAAATAGAGAAAAGAGAAAAGAGAAAAGAAAAAAATAGAGTGTTGAACAAAAAAAAAACAAAAAAACATATGGGCTACCATCCGATATCTATCTTTATATTTATGTTTGTATGTTTCAAAGTTATCTAGAGTTTAGAGAGTTTAGTCTTTGCTTAGCAACGTCATTCTTCTCATGCTTGTAACATAAAGATTTTTGACTTGCCACCACTAAATCGCTTATCCAACCAAACCCTTTGTTTCCCTAACCGTAAGCCTAACGTTACAACCCTTTAAAAGACCTCTTAGATAGTTGTTCCTAGGTGCTTATGCCAAAGCGGTGGAGGTTTGATCTAGTCTCAAGCCAATGGTAATCTATGTACTATGACCGGTTAATGAGTGTTTATCTTCCATTTCCATTTACTATATTTCATATACACCCGAAAGATGAGAGAATCCAAACACCACTTGTGAGGTGCTAGTATATAATTTCCGTGCTTGTTATGACTATTGCGATGCTTTTACTTGCTGTGAATTTTGTTAAACCAATGCTCTATGCCCCCTAACTTATAGATTGATTGGCCAAAAGCACATTTGCTTGAGGACAAGCACACACCAAGTGTAGGGATATTTGATAAGGATTTAAAACGTACACTTTTAAGGGGTCATTTAAGCCCTTAATCGCCCACTTTTATATCCGTTATTGCTTAATTTTGTTCATTTTCACTTTTTAGGTCTCTTAGAAGCAAAATGCTGGAATGATGCATTTTGGACAAAAAGAGTGAATATATGAAGAAAATGGCTAAGTCAAGTTCAAGACATTCAAGTCTTTGGAATTACACCGACGACGTCCCAAAGCGGAGGCGCCGTCCCTCTTTATGTAATTTGATTTGTGACATTTCGATGCGATTTTGCTATTTTACACCGACGTCGAGCTTTGAAAAGTAAGGCGTCACGTAGAATTTCCTCCTCGGGCGACCTAGATCCAGATTCGACGACATTATAGCGAAGGCGGCGGCGTCACAACCACAACGTGGCGCCGTCCCAATGATGACTTGGCCAAGACGAAACCCTAATGACGGCGATCTGACGGCGTCCCATTTATAAGGTGACGCCGTCGCAGTTGTAAAATTATATATAGAAATCGAATTTTCATAATTTTAGAGAGGTAGACTTGTGGAGTAAAAAACTAAAATGATTTTGGTTCAGTTTGGATAGTATCTTAGGGTTCTAATACCCTATTTTACATCAAGATAAGTAATTTACTTCATTGATTTCATTATGTCTTCAATTGTATGTGTGTATGCTTGCATGTTTAACCTGTCCGGCTAAATTTCTTGTGTGTTTGCTTAGATCTATGAAACCTAGTTATTAATTAATGATTGGTTGTCTCTTATCTTAATTGTAATTGGCTTAGGATTGCACTAGGCTATCGTTGTGTTTTTAATGCTTGAGTAATCTTTGTGAACCTTAGTTTATAGTCACTAGTGGAATCGTAGACTAAACAACCAAAGATAACCTTAGAGTTAGTTTATGAAACCTAGAGTTTTCGTAGGCAATAACCTTAAGGTAGTCTTAAAGAGTTAGGAATAAAAGCATACCCTACAACCTTAGAAAACACAACACGTTAAGAATAAGGACGTGGCAATTCAACCACCAATAAAAGATAAATAGGGAGTAATAGTATCTAGGTAAAAACATTTTTAATCATGATACGAGCACACATCAATAGACATAGACTAACCTTAGTTTAGATAATTAGATAAGTAGAGTAATCAGGTAGAAGTACCAACCCCCAAATCAAAACCCTGAGATTTTACCCTTAGCTTTATAAAAAAAGTATAAAAAGATAAAAAAATAATCTTCCTCAACCTCAAACCTTAGCGTAGTACATCTCTCACTAGTATTCCTATTCCCCAAGAGAACGATATCAATACCCGAGGCTTACCCAATACTACACTACAACGATTAGGTTCACTACCTAGGGTGTTGAAAAACTTGCTCGACAAAAGGAAGTTCCTTTGACCCCGAACGCGTTATACGCGCATCTGTACTTAGGTATTGAACATAGTATATGAGGTCCTACTTATGTAGATGAGGGACTAGCCATTCATGCTTTCATTTAACTTAAATCTTTAGCGTGCAATTCCTCCTCTATCGTCTACATAGCCCCCAAGGGTATTTAGCATTTTAGGAATAATAAGAGTTCAAGAAAATTACCTAGCAAATATTTTAGTAATTTCCTTACTCTTTGCGGTTTAAACTCATACATCGTGACAAGTGCAAGATGTCATTTATTTTGGTAGCTATAGACAAAATGTTTTCTAGTTACACAAAATATTTTATCTTTCAATAATTTCTAGACCATAAAAGGGTAATGAAAGATCATAAGTGAGTTTAACAATTTGTAATCCTATCTTAGTTTGTCAACTAAGGAGAAAAGATAGGAATAAGACTCACTATTCTTACTAGGAAAAGAGACTAAGTTTGTCCTTTTAAGAAAAAACAAACTTTTGTTTACGAATTATGTTGCAACAACACAATTTTAATCAGAACATAAAAAGTTCAATTTTAGTATTTTCGATAATTAAATTCTTAAAAGAATTAACTACCCAATTAATTACTAATTAAAACTGAGATCCATCTTGTCGTCCCACTTATTACCGGAGGTCTGACCGGCGTGTAAACAAGTAGGTTAAGAGGTAAGCGACGAGCGTTAACTGCACCATGCAACTCTTAGACTTATGAGACTGATCAAGACATTAGTAGACAAGTAATAATTTCATGAGCATGTTTAGTCTCATCTTATTCCTCGGGTCCAAGGTCTGACCAAGCATACTCGAAATAAGTCGACTAAGTAAGAACTTGCAAATATAACCAAAGGTCTGACCAATTAGCAATATTCGCGATGGGTTGGAATGGCCCTAAGGTCTGATCAAAGAGGTCAAGCCAAATGCATGTGCTCTTAGTTGGTTGGCATAGACTTAAAATTTTCACATAGGGTATTCAAATAAATGTGGTAAAATCGTGTACAAAGAAGCATGCAAAACAACTTTGTAACACTTATTTTTAGTAATGACACTGTAGTGATCATCATGGTCCACGGTAGCTCCAATCGAACCCGCAGGGAGGCGGAGGACCAGGTCAGCGCGAGGCAATAACCGAAAATCCTTTAGGTGTCACTACAACAAAAACCGCTTTTTGTGACTACAAAAGTAGTCGCTAAAAGCACAACATGTAGTCGCTATAAACCTGTTGCGACTACATGTAATCTCAAAAACTACCATCTCTTATACCTCGTCGCTATAGGTTTGTAGTGACTACCGTCTTCGTTTCTAGCGACTACTGCTTGTTGACTTTGACTTTTTAAAGTTTGACCAAAAAACTATAACGACACATTTGTAGCTACTATTTTGTAGTCGCTATACGTTTTTTCATTTTTTCTCCGATCCTTTCAGCGACTACCTTTTGTGACTACATGTAGTCGCTAGAAGGTTCTACCCATAATGTAACAATTACCTTTAGCGACTACATGTAGTCGCTAAAGGTACCTGTTGCACAAGCCAATGCAGGATGTTCCTAGCTATTTTACCAGGTCATTCCGACCCATTCCGCAAGTAGTTTTTCCAGAATTTCAACGCAAATAAATTCAACACAAATAATAACTTAAAACATACAAATTACATTTACTTAAAGTTCAACGATCATTTGTTCAACAACATAAACTTAAATTGTTCAACGACAACAACATATGCTTAAATTGTTCAACGACCGACATAAGTTGTTCAAAAGCATAAACGTTCCACAAACCAACCTAACAATAACAAAATATCCTATTCACCTGAAGGGCCGACATCATCGTCCGTGTTAAGAGCATCTTCATCAGCATCTAAAAACTGACTTGGGTCGAGAACGGCGGGACGTAGTTATGGGGTGTTGTTGTTATTATTCATAAAATTATCATACATCTATTGAACTTGAAGCTGACTAGCCGCAACATACCTAGTGAATGTCGACCGAGATATCGGTGGTTGAAGTGTGTGGAAGCTACGGACCCGAGCGAGGATGAACCGACCGACAACCGCCTACCTCGACCGGGTAAAGCGCTCGACTCACTCCCAACACTTGGCTTATAATCATTGATCACTCATCCTTATCTCTTGTCCTTCTTGGCTCTCCGTATCCGATCATCTCTAGCGTAAAGTCACAAAACAATGAAGTTAATTTCACAAAATGAAAACAACTTATAGTTGACCCATTTAGCCCAAACATAAACTAATAAGTGGCGGTCGTTTATATCATACCGTTTCACCGTTTTAGCCTAAATGTGTACATGTTTGGGCTAAAATGGGTGAAATAAATCAAAACAGTGAAATGACTCAAATAAATGATAAAGTTACTTATTTGTACATGTTTGGTCTATAATGGGTGAAACAAGTGTAATATAAACATGTAATTTACGTTTTAGTATATGTTTCACCTTTTGACCCATTTCACCCATTTTAGTCTAAGCGTGTACATGTTTGGGCTAAAATGAGTGAAATAGGTCCAACAATGAAATACTCAAATGAAAAGTTACTTATTCGTACATGTTTGGGCTATAATGGGTGAAATGGGTGTAATATAAACATCTAATTTACTTATTAGTACATGCTTCACCGTTTGACCCATTTCACCGTTAAAGCCTAAACGTGTACATGTTTGGGCTAAAATGAGTGAAATGGGTCAAAACGAATGAAATAACTCAAATAAACTACAAAGTTACTTATTCGTACATGTTCGGCCTATAATGGGTGAAATGGGTGTAATATAAACATCTAATTTACTTATTAGTACATGCTTCACCCGTTTTGACCCATTTCACCCTTTTAGCCTAAACGTGTACATGTTTGGGCTAAAATGAGTGAAATGGGTCAAAACGAGCGAAATGACTCAAATAAACTACATAGTTACTTATTCGTACATGTTCGGCCTATAATGGGTGAAACTAGTGTAATATAAACATCTAATTTACTTATTAGTACATGTTTCACCCGTTTATGACCCATTTCACCCGTTTTAGCCTAAACGTGTGCATCATCTATACATATCTAGAGTGGTATATAAGTCAATAAAACTTGCGGATATGACTCATCATTTATACATATCTAACTGATGTTATAACTAAAAAATTACTTATCAATTATATAATTCATGTCAACAAGTGTCACATATTTACGTACCTGTGGACACACTGTTAATAAACTTCCATGTAGGGTTTTGTCGCGTACAACCTGTGGACAACACACCATCACTATTTAGAAACCAATTCTTATGTTTCAATAAATAAATTAAAAAAAAAACATATATATTACCATTTATTGTTTCCACATTATTCCACTACTCTTGCTATGAAGTTATAGTTCTTTGAACCCAATGCTTTTTATATTGGTGATAACCCTCGATTAATAAATTAAGGAAACCGAGTTATAAAGCATAATATCGGTAACAATAATACTATATAATCAAATGTTATCATATGATAACACGAAAATATATCTCGGGTTTTTTAGAGTGATATCCTAAATAACCGATGTCATGGCGGCTTCTTGATAGGAAGTATACTTGATTATTTGTAGTTTTTTCAATGGTCTTGTGGCCGAAAAATGCCTAAATTGATTCAGACAATCCTGCCACCTGTAACACCAAACATCTTAGAGGGCATTTGGGATTGAGTAAGTGCTTTTCTACTTGCAAAATTAGAAGATAAGCAGTTTTAAATGTTCAATACTTTTAGCTACATTTCTTACAACTTTTCCATATAACATAACAACCAAAACCTATATACATTGCTTACAAAAAAACCAAAAACCATAGAAAAAAACCAAAAACTATGTACAAAATTATACATGTTGTTGGTGGTGAACAAGGGCATCAGTTGGTGGTGGTGAATGTGGTGGCGACGGCAGCAGGTAGTCAACAACGGCAGCAAACACAAACACAAATTAACTAAACACAAACCATAAACCAAATTACCTAAAATAAACACAAACATCAAAACCATAAATACAAACACCTTAAAACACAAACCAAATTAAACCATAAACCAAATTAAAAAACAAAACAAACCTATAGAGATGGTGGGTCGCGGCTGGTGGTGGTGTCAGGATGACAGAAACAACGAAAATGGGTGGATTTGGGCGGCGAGTGGTGGTGGGTGGTGATAGTGGTATTGGGAGTAAATGTGGTGGTGGTATTGGTGATGAATGTGGTGATATTTGGTGGTGAATGAGTGAAAAACGAGAGGATGAAGTGGGTAAAATAATTTTTGGTAAAGTGTTAAGTTTTGGAGAGATGAGAGTAAATGAGATCTGGTTTTTTGTATCAAACCTGTAGCGACTACACATAGACTTATAGAGACTACATGTAGTCTCTATAGCTCATGGAGGGGAATGAATATTTTAGGCGGTCATTTTGACTTTTCGTGAAATATTGGTGCGAAACTTTTAGCGATTATGGGAACACTTATAGAGACTATGTGTAGTCACAAAATGTATTTTTATAATTTTTAACACTTTTACAATATATGTAAATTAGATCAATACAGTAATTTTTACAAAAAAACCTTAACTAAATTGAACGGTGTTAAACCATAACAAGGCGAAGTTTTGAGCTTAAGATTATGTTAAATCGAACATTGTTATATTCAAAAAAACGTTGTTAGCGCTTTTCGTTTAGAATTTTTTAATATATTCAAAAAGTTTTAATTATATTGCTATACGTAAGATGTTAAACGAATGAGTCAAAATGATTTATGAAAGCTTTTTCGTACATGTTCACTTGCAATACAAATGTGTAACGATATCATGTCAACTCTTTCGTTTAACATCTCATGTATAACGATATCATCTCAACTCATGTGTTAACATGTATTGTTTAACAATATCATCTCGACTCATCCGTTTAACATCTCATGTGTATAGATATTATCTCGACTCATCCGTTTCACATCTCATGTATAACGATATCATCTCGACTTATCCATTTAACATGTCTTGTATAACGATATCATTTTGACTCATCTGTTTAACATGTCTTGTATAACGATATCGTCTTGACTCATCTGTTTAATATGTCTTGTATAAAGATATCATATTGAATCATCTGCTTAACATCTCATGTATAATGAAATCATATCGACTCATCCAGTTAACATGTCTTGTATAACAATATTATATCGACTCATCCGTTTAACATATCATGTATAATGATATCATCTCAACTCGTCTGTTTAACATCTTATGTATAACGATATCATCTCGAATCACCCGTTTAACATCTGATGTATAACGATATCATCTCGACTCATCCGTTTAACATGTCTTTTATAACGATATCATATTGACTCATCCGTTTAACATATCATGTATAACGATATCATCTCAACTCGTATGTTCAACATCTTATGTATAACGATATCAACTCGAGTCATCCGTTTAGCATCTCATGTATAACGATATCATTTCGACTCATCTTGTTGGATCGATATACTTTAATCAAACTAACTTTAACTAGCTTGTTAAGGTTTAATAACCTCGGATAAATCCTAAGTTATTAACAAAGAAACACCGAGCAATCTTTATCAAGTGCGAATTTACTTAACAAAGCTAAGAAGAATAACTTTTATTATAAACTCTAAATCGCTTATTATGGATACTCTAAACAACTCTAAGATTATCGAACTTCTCTAAAACACTAATTAACTTGTGAATTAAGTAAACTCTAAAACTCATAAACTCATTACATCTCTAATGCCAATCTAGGAGTCCTTTTATAGGCTCAAGGATATCCTAGTCGGTTTACAATTTGTATCCTTGTACGACAAGTAATCTAAACATAGAATATTCTAGAGTTACAATACTTTCCATAAGCGAATATAACAGTTCTTTTGTTCTTGCGATACTTTGACTTCATAGTGCGATGCTTTGACTTTGTCTTTAGCGATGCTTTGACTCTTTGACTTCTTCCGGTGCTGCGACTACGGTACTTTCATATCTTGATACTTTCATCTCTTGACACTTTCATATCCCAACAATCCTCCCTAACTTGAATTCTACTTGCTTGACTTCAAGTTCCTTTAATGAATATATCTTTAACAACTTCATCTTTAAGGATGATTGTTTCTTAGTCTTTGGATTGTATCTCTGTAGTGTACGTGCTTGTCAAAGTATCTCTATAATTATTCTTTCACAGTGACATCCAAAGCCAAACTCCATCTTTTGACAACACGGCAACATATGACAATTTGTACATTAATTCGGTTAAAGTTGCATACTATTCTCATCACTTCCGGTGTGTTAACTCACGTGAGAGGTGAATCATTGAAAACTTAATGGATTTAGATCTCTTTACCAAAGCCATTATCTCCGGAGTAGCCAAATGTTTTGGTGTGTAAGACCATGGTACCTTGATAACCATATGATTTTAGCAAACCATCACTATCAATGATTTGTTTTGTCTTTACCAAAAGTTGTACCCTTACGGACTAGTTAGTTCTTTTATCAAATGGTGAACTAATTACCAATAATGGTTTTCCACGCCTTTACCACAAGCCATTTTCTTGTGGGCTAGCCAACTCTTCACATTACTAATATGGTGAGTTGATTACCATCCAACTTATTAGCAAGTTGTCAACTAAAAGCAGTTTGATATATCTTTACCGAGCCGTTTGCTCATGGATTAGTCAATCCTTTTGTAACCATGGTGGATTGATGACCTATTGTTATCATCTCAAAATCCATTTATTTCACTTAACCTTTGTTTCAAAATTTATTACTTAGCAAAGGTTTCATTCAAAATCACTTAAGCGGTTTAAAAGGCGCAAGCGATACTTTGATTAAAGTCTTGTTTGATCGTGATACTTTGAATAAAATCTTGATTTATCAAAAATAATTTATTCAATTAAGTCTCATACCGGTTTTCATCATCTTGACAATGGTAGTCCGGTTGATAAACAAGTTGATAACCATGCAACCAGTTTCATTATCCTCTTCTACTTCCATTCCATGCTCTAGCATTCTTCTCATGAGCTCAGCTGTGAGAGGGTATCTTCTTTCTACAAACATGTGTATCATTGTTCCATTTTCCGACTCTAAAACATGAACTCCGGACTCTTGAAGAATCTTCAAGAAACAATTTCCCAATTTTCTTGATTCTTCCAAATATCATCGATTCTCTCTTCTTGGTTTCCCATACAGTTATGAGATCACCATGTAAACTAAACCAATCCTTCTAATGAATTATGTTCAAAATGCGCTTTCACCACATGATATAAATAGAATAAATCTACTCTATCTATAATGCAATAAGTCCATAGCCTATTGAAAACTTTGAAGCTTTCATCTTCTTTATGAAAAATCATATAATCTCCATCTTTGGATTTCACAACTTCAAAAGCACTAATCTTTGATCTGTTCATTTCATGTCATCATCTTCTTTTGAGTATTCAAAATCTACCACTCGAGATAATTCCTTAATTCATCATTAGTTTGAGATCTTAATTCAACTTTTTCTTTCTTTGAGAACCGAACATCATAACAGTTTTCCTTTTCTTTTCAAACTCTTCTTTCTTTCAACTTGGTCCAAGTAGCTTCTTCTCTAAAATCTTTGATGCTGCAACATCCTTCTTATAATCCTCCTAGCAAACATCATACAATCTTTTCATCTCAAAATAATTAAACTTCGCAATCCTTTATACCCTTGACTTTTAAGATAAGCCATCATAGCATTTGTCTTTAGCTTTATTAAGTCTTATTGGCATAAATCTAACGAGAACGGTGTTGTAATGGTTCAAGACTTGACATCTAATTCATCTTGTACCTTTTAGTCGCTTCTCTATTACGAGCTTCTTGAGCTTCGAGCTTCTCTATCTTAGCATTTAACTCTTCTTGAAGCTTTCTAGTGTAGCTTCATTCCTAGCAACTTCAATTGCTCTAATTTACGCCAAAGTTAGCTTTTTCTTCTTAGTTTCAACGAACACCCTTTCCTTTATCCTTAGGATCAATTGCAGGTTGAGAAGTTCTTTGTTGTTCTTATTCTTGTACTTCTCGAATAGTAACTCCACCTCTTGGTTGTGATAAATCTCCTAAAATTGTAGCAATGAACTCATCATCACTTGCGGAATGAATAGGTTTGAGAATAGCTTCCTCCTCTTGGAAAGCAGGTTGAGGGACCAACAACTTCTTCATGTACAGTTGTTGAAGGACCGACTTCCTCATCAAAGTCTAATACTCTTGGAGTTATTACCTCTTGTCGAAAATACTTTGAAAACCAATGCTTTGTTGTTCGGTACCTTGATCATCAGTGTGCTTTGAACTTGAACTTGCTCATCGGTATCTTGAATGATCTTTTCTTGGACTTTTAGAACTTTCGGGTTCATTTTCTTTAACCATATCTTCTTTCAAGTTCGTTCTTCTAAATTCCTCCCAGTTGATGAAGATGGTTTATGAACCTTTTGGTGTTTACTTTGTGAAGCGCCTTTGTGCTTTCTTCTTTGATTTGACCCGGATCGAAATTCTTTAATCAAAGGCCGGACAAAAGTTTTAGCCTCTAAATTTTAACTTCAATTTCTTTATCCGCTTGGCTTGAACCTTAGTAGTCTTTTGCAACTTGATTATCTCCCTTGTCAAGCATAATTATCCAAAGTTAAACCTTCACGAGGTATAGTATGTGGATCATCGCCTTGAATTTGTGAATGTTCCTCGATTGAGAAAGCGAGAGCAGATCTTTGTGGAGATGGAGAAGGTGAACCCCAACTTCTTGAACCTCAATACTTGGGAAAGCAGATGACTGTGGAGATGCGATACCTTCGAGAAGCGGTGCTTGCGGATAAAGTACCTGCAGTGCAGTACCTTGAGATGCGATGCTTTCACTTGTCTGCATCATCTTCAACATCGCCTATAACATTACTTTCCCAAAGAAGACTTTCCAAGCAAGACTTTTAGGAAAAGCAGATTACTTTGCCAAATTCTTCTCAGAAACTAAGTATACACAAATATCCTCCCTCAGCAATACACGGGACTATACTAACCGAATAGTCCTCCCTTAAATGTAGCTTACTAACTAATATACTCCAAAACACACGCGAAACTCCTTGTTTCTGTCATGCTCCTGAGAACAACCTCATCAACAATAAAATGATCTTTAAGCTCCTCTTACGGGTTGCCTGTCTAATAAGATGAAAGAGTTAGTTGCTTTGAGGAACCCAAGCCATTCTTGACTTGTGTTCCCTTGTGGAGTGACATACTTACATTACGTAAGTATGTAGTCTCCATTTTTTAAAGCATGATCGAGAATTATCTTTTGATTATTAGCATGTGGATTTTCAAAACTTTACGGTTTTCAACATAAATCTCTTTTACAAGATTATTAGCTTTTCTTGTGTCACAAAAACATCGATTCACTTTTGTTGAAAGTATTATGTGTCCCTCCATTACCTTCCTCTTAACCCATTCGGAGTTTAACAAGTGGTTCTGTGATTTAGATCCCCATGTGAATTGAAATACCTTCTAGGTTGATAGTGAGATCTCCTAGGATTCCTATTCTAAGTAGTGTGATCGATTACTTTGTTTTGGTGAGCAGACTTTGGAAAGTACTATGAGATCTTGAAGGTTTTGAAAAGGTCTTCTCGATGTGAGTATCTATGATCAGGTGTGAAGTTTACGTGATTAACCCTATTTGAATTATTCCAAGCGGTTTGTTCTCTCTAGGTTTACGGTTATGATCCTATTCTTTGAAAATTTCCTAAGGTATTACGAATGATGTTCACAATCCTTGATTAAATGATTAGGACTAAAACACACAAAACACTGAGTTTTCACCCATACTCCCAATATGACTTCTTCTATGTCTATGACCAAAACTATTGTGCCTTCTAGGTGAATGATTAAACCTATTTTGACCAAAATTATCCCAAAAGGTTTAGCGATCTGTTTTGAAAGGTTTTCTTGAAAGTGCTTGCTTGTGAGAAGTACTTTGATTTGTAGGTACCGCTTGATTTTGAACATTATTTTCACGACTTCTTTGGGTTTTCGAGACCTAGATTGAGCAACAAGCTTCTTCCTAAACTCTAGGCTGCCTACTCCAAATCGAGAAACATCGGGCCTTATGGGTTGATGACTAATGGGATGTGGGACGACATTATATCCCTTGTCTTTCTTATACTCGGGAGGTGATTCACTTATTGAGCCCTCATTACTAGATGTATCTACATAGTTAATGAGTTCATCATCACTAGTGGTTATGTCCTCAAAATTACCTACATCCCGATCACTAGGTTGGTTTTCTTCTATGTTATCAAAGTTCATACCAAAACCTAATCCAGTTCTAATGTATGCTCTTCTTTGGTTTTCAACATAAGTAACATGGGATGACAGATTCATTCCAGCGACAAACTTTTCTAACAGATCATCTCTCCTTAGTTAATTTCTCAATTTCGGCAATTTTACGGTTTAGTTTCCATTCACTAAGTTTTAGCGGTAATCCTGTTGTTCATACTTTTCACCCAAGCCATTTCATTATTTTCATGTGTTATAATTTTAGCTTCCATAGACTCTAAAGTAATTTGATAACCGACCACTTCGGATCTAGCCTTAACACAATTATCTCTTTCAATCACATAAGCTGTTAAGTAGTTTTGATAAAAATCATAGCAGTTGGAGCATACCTCGAGATAGGAGGCGAGTTGGTGAAGTAGCCACCATTGCAAGAAGAACATGATCATCTTCACTTTCTTTGCTCCAATCAAATCCTCCAAAGCCATCATCGATTCAAAGCGGCATGTTCGGGTTCTTCATCAAAAGCAATTACTCGGTCCAATGCTTCCTTTGTTTCTTCAACTACATCTTCCATTGCTACCATACTGATGAAGTCTTTGGTTCATCATCAAACTCTTCACTCCGGTCGACTTATGATAACTTCTCTTGAGCAACCAAAGCCTTTGTTTGATGGTGGAATTTCTTTGAGCTCAAGTTTTGGCTTCTCGGATGTTACATTTGCTTGATACTTAGCAAACTGCACTCCCTTGCAAAGTGACCCGATATTTTGACAATTGAAGCATTCAATTTTGGATTTGTCAAAAGTTATTCCTTGTTTTGGTTTGAAATCAATGCTTTTGCTGTCTTCTTCATATACTTTTGATCCTTGCATTAATCATAGCAACTTGCCACCGATATCAATTTCTTCAAGGGCATCTTCTTCAATCATGCTAGATCTTCTTCATAAGTGACAGTAAACCGGCTTCTTTGTGCAAAGAATGAGCACACAACTTCATCTGAGTGCATAGTGGTAGTTGGTGGGGTCTCTTGAACATATGAAGGGGGTTATAAGCAGTGCTTTGAGAAATAGTACTTTGAGGAAGCGGTACTTTTGCGAATCTTGCCCTTCTTTTCGAGATGATAGAAAAGCTATACTAAGAGACTTGGAATTTGTTTGACCACTCATCTCATGCTCATACACCTTGGTTGATGATAGAGATCATCAAAGTCCATGACATCAAACCTTGTTGTCCTCGATCATTGTAGCAATCACATGCCATGTAGATGGCAAACTCCTTAGAAACTTCAAATTAGCATCCTCAAGCGATACTTACGCCTTGTATAACTCCAACATGTTGAGGAGATTTTGAAACCTATCATATGCGACATCAAGACTTTCTCTTTCACCCTCTTGTGAAAGTTTCAAACTGTTGCTTGAAAAATTTACGTGCATCTTCTTAGAGGCTTCATTCCTCCAATCTGGTCTTGAGAGCAGCCCGAGTTGCTTAGCATCTTTAGCATCATGAAATTTGAGAAGATGACCATACGGAATGGCGAGATAAGAGAATGTTTAGTGCCTTTTCTTGATTCCTTAGGGTTCTTCTTGGTAAGGCGCCTTTGGTGCTATTGGTTGTCCAGGAACATTAATAGGTTGGAACTACTTCATTGCCATTAACAATTACATTCCATAGAGCATGGTGCAGTAATGGCAATATCTTGCCTCATCTTCATGCACGGAGATCATATTCTCCTTCTTGATTATTGGAATTCGAGGTGAGGTGATTGAGGGTGGTGGAGCGACTTGATCGACATCTTGAATATTGTTGAAGTAGGGTTTCTTCCTAGTCGAGTTTCCACACAAGCTCGATACCACTTGTTGGATCGATATACTTTAATCAAACTAACTTTAACTAGCTTGTTAAGGTTTAATAAACTCGGATAAATCCTAAGTTATTAACAAAAAAACGAGCAATCTTTATCAAGTACGCGAATTTACTTAACAAAGCTAAGAAGAATAACTTTTATTATAAACTCTAAATCGCTTATTATGCGGATACTCTAAACAACTCTAAGATTATCGAACTTCTCTCAAAACACTAATTAACTTGTGAATTAGTAAACTCTAAAACTCATAAACTCGTACATCTCTAATGCCAATCTAGGAGTCCTTTTATAGGCTCAAGGATATCCTAGTCGGTTTACAATTTGTATCCTTGTGCGACAAGTAATCTAAACATAGAATATTCTAGAGTTACAATACTTTCCATAAGCGAATATAATGAGTTCTTTTGTTCTTGCAGTACTTTGACTTCATAGTGCAGTACTTTGACTTTGTCTTTAGCAATACTATGACTCTTTGACTTCTTCCAGTACTTTACAGCTTACAGTACTTTCATATCTTCAGTACTTTCATCTCTTCAGCACTTTCATATCCCAACACATCTGTTTAACTTGTCTTGTATAACGATAATATCTCAACTCATTTGTTTAACATATCATGTGTAACGATGTCATCTCGACTCGTCCTTTTAACATCTCGTGTACAACGATATCATATCGACTCAATAGTTTAGATTTTATGGATATACAAAAGATGTTAAACGGATGAGTCGAATATTATGGTATACATAACATGTTAAACGAATGAGTCGAGATGTTATGGATATACATAACTTGTTAAACGGATGAGTCGAGTTGTTATGGTATACATGACATGTAAACCGGATGAGTGAAGATGTCCTCGGAAAACCTTTGGTGGGAAACTTCACCGGCAAAATATCCGGTGAGAAACTTTCACTACAAAAAAGGGCCATTTAGTGGCACACAAAAAGTGTCACGAAAAGAGAAATAAGTGTCACTGAAGACCCATAACAACTCGAATCATCCGTTTAACATGTTATGCATATCTATAACAACTCGACTCATCCGTTTAACATGTTATGCATATCTATAACAACTCGACTCATCTGTTTAACATGTTATGCATATCTATAACAACTCGAATCATCCGTTTAACTTGTTATGCATATCTATAACAACCCGAATCACCCGTTTAACTTGTTATGCATATCCATAACAAATCGAATCATCCGTTTAACATGTTATGCATATCTATAACAACTCGACTCATCCGTTTAACATGTTATGCATATCAATAACAACTCGACTCATCCGTTTAACATGTTATGCATATCTATAACAACTCAACTCATCCGTTTAACATGTTATGCATATCTATAACAACTCGACTCATCCGCTTAACATGTTATGCATATCAATAACAACTCGACTCATCCGTATAACATGTTATGCATATCTATAACAACTCGACTCATCCGTTTAACATATTATGCATATCTATAACAACTCGACTCATCCGTATAACATGTTATGCATATCTATAACAACTCGACTCATCCGTATAACATGTTATGCATATCTATAACAACTCGACTCATCCGTTGAACATGTTATGCATATCTATAACAACTCGACTCATCCATTTAACATGTTATGCATATCTATAATGATAAGGTTTTAAAATGTACCTTTTGAGGGTCGTTTAAGCCCTTATTTGATCACTTTTGTATCCGTTATTACTTAATATCGTTCCTTTTCACTTTTAGGTCTCTCGAAGGCAAATTCTTTGGAATGGCACTTATTTGGATGAAAAGGCGTGGATATCTGAAGAAAATGGCCAAAGTCGAGAATCGAGCCACTCGGACCGGCTGAAATACAGGGGACGGCGTCGGTGTTACTGACGCCGTCGAGCACATGTTGTGACGATACGATAGCTAAATTGCTTATTTTCAAGTGACGGTGTCGAGCTTTAAAAGAGTAGGTCGTCGCTTTCGAGGCGGCATAGATTTGATCGAGACGGTCGAGGTCGAAGAGGACGGCGTCACAAGCATAAGGTGGCGCGTCGCAAAACTAACGTGGCCAAGACGAAACCCTAATGACGGCGACCCGGCGTCACAAATCATAAGGTGGCGCCGTCGCGATTGTAATCTTATATATAGAATCCGAATTTTTCGGTTTTCGTGTGTAGTCTTTTGGAGTAAAACCTAAACCGAACCAAGGTGTCTTTGTACAAGATTTTAGGGTTCAAACCCTATCTTACATCAAGATAAGTGTTTTACTTCATTAATTTAATTATGTTTTCAATTACTTGTGTGTATGCTTGCATGTTCTCCATGTCCGCTAATTTACTTGTGTGTTTGCTAGGGAATATGAAACTTAATTATTGAATCTTGATTCGTTGTCTCTTATCTTAATTGTTAATGATCTAGTAATGCGATAGGTCATTCGTTATGTAGTTAATGCTTGATTAATCTTTGTGAACCTTAGACTATAACACCTAGAGTAGTTGTAGGCTAAACCATCAAAAAGTACCTTAGAGTTAGAGTTTATAATTCCTAGAGATATTGTAGGCGAGACCCTTTGATAGTTTCAAAGAGTTAGGGACAAACGCATACCCTACGACTTTAGACATACAACGCGATTAAGAATAAGGACGTGACAATTCAACCATCAATAGGAGATAATTAAGGAGTAATAAAACCTAAGTAAACACATCTTTAAACTATCATACGAGCACACAATAATTAGACATAGACTACATACACCTTAGATTAGATAATTAGATAAGTAGAGTAATCGGTAGAAATACCAACCCCCAAATCCAAACCTCGAGATTCGTACCTTTTCTAATTCCAAAAAAACATAAAAAGATAAAAAAAAAATAATCTTCCTCAACCCCAACCTTAGCGTAGTAACCTCACTAGCATTCCTATTCCCCAGAGAAGCGATATCAATACCCGTAGCTTACCCTAATACTACACTACAACGATTAGGTTCACTTGCCTAGGGTGTTATAAAACTTGCTCGAAAAAAGGAAGTTCCTTTGACCCGAGCAGCGGCGTGTGGCGTTATCATATAACAACTCGACTCATCCGTTTAACATGTTATGTATATCTATAACAACTCGACTCATCCGTTTAATATGTTATGTATATCCATAATATTTCGACTTATCGATTTGACATGTCGTCGGGACCAAATTTGTCTAATTCCAAAATCATTGTTGAAAAAGTATGTGTGTTCCACATTGTAATGCGCCATTATATATTTTACTTTGATTTGTAATGTAATCCGCATTTGTCTTTCGTTTTATTGTCTAGTACAAAAGTAATTTAAATTATTTAGAAATCGTTTTTAATTTGTTTAAATAACTTATAATTAATTTAAAATATTTATAATTAATTATAATATTATTAATCTATTAAAAAAATGCAACCTTTAGGGACTACATGTAGTCTCTAAAAATTGGGCGCCAAAAATTCCCTCGTCGGTAAAACAAAATTTTTTGGATTTGGCCAAAACAATTTTGTCCCGGAACCTTTTGCAACTACATGTAGTCTCTAAAGATTTGGTGCCAAAAATTCCCGCAACCAGAAAAGTAACATTTTTTGACTTTGACTCAAATTTGTTCGTGTCGAAACCTCTTGCCACTGCATGTAGTCGCAACAAGAGATAGTCAAAGCAAAATAATTTGTGGACTCGTAATTTGTCTTCTAGTGTATATATAGCGACTACACGTAGTCTCTACAGATTAAAATGTAGTCGCTACAAGTTTGGGTCAAAGACGGGACTACGAAAATGGGATTCTTGTCGTTTTGTGTGCCTATTGGGACTATATCCGTAGTCGCTAAAAAATTGGCATCCCCAAAGCCCAAAATTGGTGTAGTGTGTGACTGTGTGCACCTCCTTAAACACCCTTTATAGTTTGTTCTAGTGGGTGAGCTGTACATCCCAAGTGTTCATAGCGTCCAATTTTTAATTTCATGAAAAAATTGTTTCAATAGTTTAGGTCACTTAATTTTACAAAAACAATTTTTCACGAATTAAATAACAGGTCAGAATTAGCATGATATTTAGGCGTGTAAATTAAGACCATTATTAGTGTTATGATTACAATATGTATATTCCATATGCAATTAGGTGTAAAAAACAGGTAACAATAATGCACATAAGGAATCACAAACATATAAACAACAACAACAACAACAACAACATACCCAATCCCACCTAAGCGAGGCACAAACATATAAACATAAAACATTAATAAACACATATTTATCTGAGTCGTCTCGCGAGTCTTCCCCAAAAGGAGAACCATAAGACCGTCACTAGGAGCAATACCTAGATCGCCCATACATCACAAAAAGCAATTGATTTGGTCTTATAGCCGGAATATATACATAAAATTAATCATGGCAAACTAATTTAACATTTAATTATGCAATTTTATGTATCTAATTAACTATTAATTCAATTAGTTTGTGTCTAGCTATTTTTTATTAATTATTGACAAGTATAGCATTATAGTTGTCAAAACAAAAAATAAAACAAATAACCAATTAGATATCATGAATCCTTTTCGCGTGTTTATTAAAACGTGAAACCCATAATCACCAAAACGAGATGGCTCATGATGCCACTGTTGAGATTTTATAAACATGTTAACCATTTAACACTATGACTACGCAGCGGAATATGAATCTAGTTAATGTAATCAAGTTAACACGTAATTAATAAACATCAGAATATAAAAGGAAACAAGAAAAACTAACCCTCGTAGTCACACGCAAGTTTTATCAAACAACAAAACTAAGTGATCAAAACGATCACCTCTACGAGTGCTCATACAAACACATCAAACAAATACGCCGGAGTGCTAGCCGTGTACCACGTAAACCCAAACAACAAGTGTCGTAGCTCAAAACTAGATCAGAAACCAAACCGCCCAAATCTGTGTGTTGTCCGAGATCTTCCAGTTTGCCCAAGAACCTGTTTCTAGTGTCGTCCGATATCAGACAAAACAACATCAAATCTGATGTGTCTTTGTTATCCGAGAACAATCAGAAAGAAGGGAAAACATTTTGTTACTTGCTGGTCCTGTTGGAACAAATGAACTATGAATCCTAATACTTCTTAAGAGTTATAGGATCAATATAAACCTACTAACACGCCTTGGATCGATTAGAATGCAAGTAATAGGTTTATGAGTGAAAAACCGATTATACAAGAACCCTAAAGAAGGTTAATAATCGGCTAAGATTGAAAGAGTTTTTTGTGTTTTGATTTATGTTAGGTCGACCATAATGAGCAGGGAATGAGGGGTTTATATAAACTCTTAACCCTAGCTCAAGATAAGCTATACACACAAGTTTTAAGCATTATTCCAAACACCCGTTTACTTATCAAAACTCTCCATTTCAATCCTTATCACATTACCAACGAACCTAGACAGATTTCCCCCCTCTAGAACCTTCCATAGGCCGGCCACAAGGGTTAGGACAAGTGAGAATTATGTCTAGTTCATATTTTGTCCAAACGGGTCAAAGTGGGTCATTTTGAGCTTTTACGTGAAATAACGATAAACGTATTCTAATGTTTTTGCGTGTGTGCCCCAATAGGCTCACACACCTTTAGCATATTATTGCCTATCCAACCCTCATAATCCAACAGTTTAATGTTTATATATGATTCAAGCTTTTCAAGCCGAGCCCGAGCCTTTCCCGAGCCTTATACGAGCCGAGCTCAAGCCTGGATGATTAAAGCTCGTCAAACTTTTAAGCCTACCTTAAAATTTATAAGCCAAGTTCAAGTTCTGTCAAGCTCGAGCTCGGCTTGGCTTGATTACACCCCTAATTCATAATCATCTACCAAGCTGATGCATGAAATAACCACCAAAAAATAAAAACAATAAAATGCAATTTAGGCAACGCTCAATTATAAATAAATGGAGACCTAACTGACAAGGTTTCAATCGTCACATTCATACGGAACAAACACAATAATTCTGGATTCAAAGAAAAGCTTATACTGTAAAACTATTTGTTAGAAAGAGTGAAACACCAACGTCACTCGACACATTCACCATTTCATTGACCTGCATTTTGCTGCTGCTTTTTTACCATCATCTAAGTGAGGCTTGACGCTTTTATAACCTCTTCGCATGTCGGCCTTTTATAGTCCGTGGCTCTTTCCACTCTGACGTTTTGAGGGTTTGCCCATATCCACTCTGAAAATTCTGGCTCCACGAGAAACCTAGTAATTGAGAATGAAACTGTTAATCTATGAGATATGGATATTTTCTCGTTAAACCAGCGATTTGTAATTCAGGGATGTTATAACTCATGGTTATTAATTCCATCATTAACAAATTAATAAGCAACTCATGATTTTTTTTTACAATGTGCTAAGAAAACATGAGAAGCCCTTCAGTCCGCCTGGACGATGGTATGAATGTCCTCTCTGAGTATGCCATAATACTATAATAGAGCTGGAATGATCTTTTAGGAGTATTCCGTTATAAAAATGCTTTTTAAAATGTTACATGACTAACATAAAATTGGATGGGTGTCTTTGTTTTAATAAGCAATTTCTTTACCCAATATAAGCTTTTGTTTTGACTTTGAGTTATGAGTCCCACATGGCTATAGAAAAGAAACTATCCTTGCTCAGAGTTGAGATCAATATAGATCTCATATTTATTAAAGATCCAATAAACCAATCGCCATCCATTTTTATTCAAAGTTAATAAAAAACCATTTTTCACATTTTTTTTTGAAAACAACATATCTTGCAAACGGTAAATCTTCAAACTATAAAAAATACACCATCGAGACGAGAATTAAATTATTTTTCTATTAATATGCACTTTTCTATATTTTCGACAAAATTTTTTTTTCAAAAATTCCGCCCAGAAAAATCATATATGATTTGTAAAATCATAATCATATCTGATTTTCAAAAATCATATATGATTTTTAAAAATCGAATCATATATATGATTTTATAAATCATATATATGATTTTTATAAATCATATATATGATTTTTATAAATCATATATGATTTTCAAAATCATATATGATTTGTAAAATCGAATCATATATGATTTTACAAATCATATATGATTTTTACGGGCCAAAATTTTGAAAAAAATCGTTAAAATATATAGTAGTGCATATCTATAAATATAATTTAATTCTCGTCGCGATAATATGATTTTATCGGGTAATAATTAACGGTTTGCGAGATATTTAATTTTTAAAAAAATGGTGAATGTTTATTTAAAAAAAATGAATGTCTATTATTGGTTCATTGGATCTATGGTAAATTTGAGATCTATATTGAACTTTTGACTCCTTGGTTATAGAGCAAGATATACGAGATGCAATAACCATTCTGATAGAGAAATATATATACGAGATGCAATAACCAATTTGAATTCTCAATTTTTTAGTTAACGTACAAAATTAAGCGAGATGTATTTTAAATGTTATTGCATTTGATGTTTTATTTTGCTAGAGCAAAGTTTTAGAATGAGATTTTAGATATTACAAATCCATATCTATTCTCAGTTTCTTTGTTATCTTACATTAGACCTAATACATAGACTTACTATTAGATCTAATCCATACAATTAATGACAAGTGTCATACACTTATTCTATCTCATCATTTTTAACCAATTAAGTTACCAGACACATCTTTAGGTCTAAATTTAGGTTTTAGTTTTAGGCCTACAATTCATTTTCCTTATGAATATATTGCGTGATTGTTCATGAAGTTCCGATCTTGTAATAATACTTTATCATTTGCTTATTACCATATTATTGTGTTCGTTTCCAACTTTTGATTAAGGTGGTCAATTCAAAACCAAAAATACCAGGATAGGGATGCCAATGGGTGAAAAAAACTCATAACCGGGACGTGCACATAAATGGATGGGTAACCCTGTCAGATTTCACCCACGGGTGGGTCATGGGTGAAAATTTCTACCCGTCGGTGGGTGGTGGGCGGGTAACGGGTAATGTATACCCGTCACAGGTGAACCCATGACACCCATTTAAAATACCCACAGGTGTACCCATCAAAATACCTGTGGGTGTTCCAGTAAACCATTTCTGTTAAACTAAAATTTATTATACTGCTTAAAGATTTGCAAGGTTCTAGGTATATATTTAATAACTACAACTCTCTAGAAAACACGGTGAGCTAATAGTTTATTTGAGTTACAAGACCAAAATGTATGAAAGATCAAATAATCAAAGATATATACATGATACATCTCAATTCTGATAGTCAACACTCAAATACTCCTCCTCGGTTTCTCCTTTGAAGTTCCGCTCACTAACCCGTGGGTATGGGCATGGGTAGAAAACTATACCCACTGGTGGGTGATGAGCGGGTGGCGGGTGAGTAAAAAACCATGTGCGGGGTGATGGGTTAGAGGTACCGATGCCCATGGGTGACATCCCTATACCCAGAGTTATAATCTTCTAGATCTATTTTAAAGTGAATGAACGTGTTGAATTTGATGATGCAAACTAGGAGTGTTATGGTAGATGTGATAATCAATTTCAAAGTTAATTCAACAGTGAATAAACATAGTAATCGTTTGTATAATTTCTGTTATTTTTGGGTCATGCTATTTGTTTGACACTCTATTGATTTGGGCCAAATGTCAAAGGGTTTCGGTTTTACTTGTTTTCGTCCGATCGATCTTCATCAAGGGTTTGGTTTGGTTTTATTCTTGGTGGATCGAACAACAACAAACAACAAAGGTTTCTAGGTTTCGTTGTTCAAGAATCAAGAACTTGGTTCGGCTTTTGACTACTAGTACTAGCATACGTAATCATTTGCTAAGAACGCATTGTGTGTGTTTACGTGGAGAATATCAATTTGATCTTTAAGTGGTTTCGTGTGTGTTAGTTTATTCTGTGTTCATTTGCATTTATTTGCTAAAAGGTACACATACTTGATCTTATGTTAATTACGTTACATTGTACTTGATCTTATGACTTCCGTTGCGTACTCGTGTTTATGTGTTTATATATTAACGTGTTAATAGATTTAAAATTCCAACATACTCGTATGCCATAATAGAATCGGGAATGCAACTGTTCATTTTATGAAAATGATTTTTAGAATGTTAAATGACTTGAACGTGATGGGATATTTGCGTTATTAAGCAACTTTTTTTTACTCAAATTATGTTTTGAGTTTTCAATCCCACATAGGTAAAGTAAAGGAATTCAGCTTGCTTATATAGTGTAATGTATATTGTTCACTTAAATTGAGATTAGTGTCATGTTATTGCCGTGTGTACGTCAATGTGATAAAGCAAATTATCATGTCGTCGTCACCCGTAATAACCGATTTGAGTTCTCAAATTTTTTTATTAAATGTTCAAACTTTGTGAGTTCGAATAGATTTACTGATTTAGTATATGAATTTTTAAACTCAAATGTTACCGCATTTGATGAAATAATATTTTGTATAGTTTTGTTAAAACTAGACGAGTACCCGCGCCTAGCGGCAGCGGTGTCTAGTTTCGACAAAATTTTAGCGGCGATTAAGAAATCCAATTTGAATGATTATATTTAAACCCCACCTTTGAAGATTGAAGATTGAAGAAATCAGTCATACTTTCCAAAGTTATCAAGTTTGACATGGTATGAGACATTCTATACTTTCCAAAGATACAACATCGCATTTAAGTTAAGATTACAGCATAGCATTCAATGGTATGAGATTTCACATATTCCACTTTTCCACTTTTCACTTTTCCAATTATTGACTATTTGACCATTTTCTCTTTTTATGTAGTATAGATATTGTTGCTCACCCTTTCTGTAAATATGAAAATTATCTTGTAGTTGGCTTGTACTTAGTATATCACAGTGTGGAAACCGCGCGATCAATGGGATTAGCTTTAAAGGACTTATTTTGTAGCGACACTTAAAATTAGAAATTTGTTTTGCCAAGTTGTAAAACTTTACATTTAATGTTTGGACTAACTTTGCAACGACACCAAACCTTAGGGACCGTTTTGCCAAGTTGTGAAACTTTGCAATTAATGTTGAGGACTTAAGTTGCAACGACACACGAACCTCAAGGACCATTCTTGCCAACTTGCGGAAGTTACCAATTAATGTTTGGACACATGTCGTGTGGAGATCGAATCCCCGCTTTTTAGTTAATATAGATAATTGGTGGTGTATTTGCGACTTCTTTACTAGAATTTAGCTTTTATTTGTCAATGTGATAAAGCAAATTATGACGTCGTCGTCACCGGCAATAACCGATTTGAATTCTCAATTTTTTTTGTTAAATCTTCAAACTTTGTGTCTTCGAATAGATTTACTGATTTAGTATATGAATTTTTAAACTCAAATGTTGCCGCATTTGATGAAATAATAGTTTGTATAGTTTTGTTAAAATATTGTTGCTCACCCTTTATGTAAATATGAAAATTATCTTGTAGTTGGCTTGTTCTTAGTGTATATTGGTGGTGTATCTGCGACTTCTTTACT
Organism: Chrysanthemum lavandulifolium; assembly: GCA_022545495.1. NCBI lineage: Eukaryota > Viridiplantae > Streptophyta > Magnoliopsida > Asterales > Asteraceae > Chrysanthemum > Chrysanthemum lavandulifolium. The sequence goes on from CM040241.1 coordinate 66,905,396, forward strand.
CGAATTTAGCTTTTATTTTGAGTTTTGAGTTTTTGTCGCACATGGTTAAAGAAAAGAAACTTTCCTTACTTAAATATTGTGGTATACTTGGTTCATAACTTAAGGGTAGCATTATGCTGTTGCATTTGCTCATAATGAGTTAAATATGATAAGGGTACTTCATATGCAATAACCAATTTGAGTTTTTTTTTTTTTTTTTGAATTACAAAATCTAGCGAGTTGAGTTACGTCCTAAACATGAATTATCAAATTCAAATGTTGTTGCACTCGATGTTTGATTATGCTAGAGCAAAGTATTAGAATGAGATCTGAGATGTTACAGATCCATATCTTTTCTTTTGGTAATCATGTTTTTTGATCTTTTAACTATCTAATCCGCGACGTTTGAACACATCCACCCAGCCTCTAATAAGGTAAACCTCGACCTTTTCACAAGGTTGGCGTGACCAACTCAGGGTTCTTTGTATTGGGATTTAATACTCATAACAATTATATAAAATCAAATAACATCATCAAAGCATGCAGCGGAAGTAAATAGGAATAATACATGTAGATTAATTAACCGAATAATAAAGCGCGTGCCTTTTAGCAATTCAAGAATCAAGCGGTAATTAGAACAAGAACCAAAACCCAAAACCCTAACTTTAGGGTTTAAACAATTCGACCACCAAGAAGTCGACTACCAAGATTCACAAGCCCAAGCGTACTTGTTCTTCGTTCTTACACTGCGTACTATTAGCGATTTGATGTGAAAAGCTAGTTTCTTGAATCACAAATAAAACCAAACACTTAATCTTAAGTTAAACAAATCGAAAACCCTTATGGTGAGGGTGTACGATCGGCCACAAAAGAAAGAGAAGAGGAGAAGAGAAATTAGGTCTATTGGTGATCCAAGGTTAGGAGAATAATGAATACAAGGGTTTGTATTTATAGTTTCTCAAAACTTGGTGACCAAGAAATCCCACCTCCTTGGGTTTGATAGCCCACGACGGCCATGCTCCCCAGGGATTCTAGATCCTTCTTGTCCACTAATTTCATTCTTAGTCCTCGTAGTTTACATTTAACGACCGTTAGTCAAAACCCGTTAAATGTTAACTATCGTTATGTTTTATTTCGTGACTAATAATTAATAATAACATTTATATATTAATTATTAACATCAACTCTCATACGTAATGTGTGCAATCCAAGTCTCGAGTTCGAATCCGGACATACGATATTTAAATATCCATAAAACCTTTGACCCCACTGGATATTACTAAATATAGTAATGACATTGGTTAGTCTAGCTTTAACACGCCAATGCCCCGGATCGAATCGAGTATGGTATCCTGGAAAAAACCATTTAATGATTCATCATTTTTACTTATCCTTTTGTTACTAATACTACATTAAGTATGAATATGGATCAAGTCATTTCATAAGTTAATATTCCGTTTCTCGTTGTAATTGGATTGAACAAGATTACCAAATCATCTGAACGTATTCCAAATAGATCTTGGGTATGGCCATACAAACATCTTGTCAACCCTACGAGGGGCCCAAAAATAGTATTATGCTTTGAAACAAATTCAAAGGAACAAATTCTCTTGACTACAAACATAACTCATGAATTTTGTAACACTTCTGAAAATAGCCCTTATAACTACCAGTTACGGATAGCGTTAGACTATCTTACACAAGTGCACTATATTCATATCAGTTATCCGGTATCTCAAGTCGAGGATAAACACTTCATGATATACTTAATGACAAAGATCCATAAAGTATCATCATGTAATGTTGGGATGAGTCCTATATTCAATTCATTGAATATCATGTGAATCTGGTATGTCCCGCGTCAATATACTTTAAAAGTATATTCTACAAAACTGATTTGTCTTAATTCAATGATATTCCCACATCATTGATCGACAACGGACTATTTAGAATAACATAAGTTATTCACGGATTAAACATGCAAATATAGGATATAATATTAAGAAAATGAAAAATAAACATAAACACCTATTTTATTTCATTAAAGTAATATTTGTTCATAACATCCTTTATCCAAATACTAATCACGGATCCGCATGAAACTACTAGCTAAACAAAGTCCTATCCCATCGGCATGGTGGGTAAGTTTTTCTTTTGGCAAAGGCTTCGTAAAGGGATCGACTAGATTATCATCTGTATGAACTTTGAGTAGATTGATTTCACTATGTCAACTTGTTCTCTAACACGATGATATCGACGAGGAAAATGTCATCGGCGCTTCATGACTCCATGCTCATTGGAAAATGTTATTGCAGAATTGTCACAATACACATTTAAAGGTAATTCGATTGAGGGCATTACTCCGAGTCCGAAATGAATTTCTAATCAACAGACTTCCATCGCGACACAAGCGACTATGTACTCAACACGTAATAGACATCATCGCAACCGTTGTTTGCTTCTTGCTCTTCCAGTCAAGCTGCTCCTCCATTAATGACAAAGACATAACCCGTCGAGACTTCGTATCATCTTTATCGGTTTGGAATGACGCATCGCAAAAACTGTAACATCAAGTTACGCATCTGGATTTCCTCCATACACTAGAAACATTTCTTTAGTAGCCTTAGATACTTAAGAATGTTCTTAACGACTGCCGGTGTTTCACGCACTGGTTATGTTGATACCGACCGGTAATATTTCGTGCAACGCCACATCGGGCCTTGTACATCTCACAAAGATACATGATAGATCCTCGACCAAGCATAAGGAACCTTCTTCATGTATGCCACCTCTTCAGTGTTGACGCGCATAGTTTATTACTTAAGCCATGTTCAACTTGCATCGGCAAATATCCCTTCTTGGAATTTTGCATCTGAATCTCTTGATATTTTATCAATGTAAGCACTTTGGCTTAGTCAATTAACCGCCTTGATCTATCTCGGTAGATCTTAATTCCAGAATAAATCTTGCTTCCCTAAGTCCTTCATAGAAAAGCACTTTCCAAGATAAGACTTTACATCTTGCAAACTTGGAATGTCTTTTCCCATGATCAATATGTCATCGACATATAAGATAAGGAAAATAACATTACTCCCACTAGCTTTGTGATACACACATGGCTCATCAAGATTTTGAGTGAAACCAAATTTCTTGATTTCTTCATCAAACTTCTTGTTTCATTGCCTTGATGCTTGCTTCAATCAATAAATGGATCTTTGAAGTTTGCATACACGCTTCGGAAACTTTGGATTCACAACGTTGTAGCCAAGCCTTTGGTGAAGATATTTGCATACTAATAACGAGACGGAACATGAAGAACGCGCACATGACCAGTGGCAACCAAATCATGAACAAAATGGATGTCATTCTCAATATCCTTCGTGCGTTGATGTAGCACGAGATTAGATGAGAGATAGACTGCACTCACATTTATTTTAAACGTTTTCAAAACATATCTCAACATCATACTTAAATTTTTACCCGTGTGCAGATGTTCAAAGTTTTGAAAACCAATAGTACGTTTCATCATTTGCCAAGTAACTAGATCAACCCAATATGTGGTAACACAAATGTACGAACCGGGCAAACCATGACCCGCCGACCAAACATCGGGTGTTAAGTTTACACTAGTTTTAAAGCATCAAAACCAAGTATTAATTCATTTTTAACTTTTACCCAAGATTAATACAATCACGTTTAAGAGTTTGATGACTTGCATGATTATATCGTGGTTGAAGGCGCATTTGAATCAACCTCGTTAACCGAGGGTTGTCGAAGTGGTTGAACGGCAAACCATCTTGAATCACAAAGTGTGCCAAATCTTGACGAAGCGCCATCTCGTAATATACAAAAATACTCCCATCTCGTCCCATAGTAGTTTGTTTCGATTCCAAACGCCTTTTGTTGCTTTACAATGTTCTTCGTGTGCTTCTTCAACGTAGTTTTCCCATCGGATTTCATCATAGTGTTACAAGCTTTACAACAGCCTTTGTTGAACCATCCGAAAACTTAACCATGTAGAAATGACGCCAAACATATTGGTTTCGGGTTGTTGGTTCAATCCCAATGAGGTATTAATGATGTATTTTGAGAAGCTCGGTTTCTTGACATCGTGAGCGTTTTTTATCACGTTTGTGAGCGTTTTTTGAATGTTTTTAGAGTGTTTGATTGTTGTGATTCAACCAAAATCAACCTTAGTATTTATAAGGATGTTTGGGAGGGCTAAATGGGTATTTTGGGTTCGTTAACGTTAAAAGACGATCAATAAAATAGCCAGACGGCTAATTTTCCGCCTACTGTCTCGAAACATGCTTACTGCCTCGTTTTTACTCCCAATGGCTAGAAACTAGTTTCTATCCTCAAAATCAAGAACCGGTTACAAACCCGGCGGATCCCTCAAGAACCGAACCGGTTTCTAGAAAAACCGGTTTGGCCACCTCTAGCTAAGCGGAAGCTTGGATTTCAGTTTAAACTCTCAATTTAGGAGCATCACATATATGATCATGTTTCAACAATCCGTATTAACAGTTTGGAACAAGTCCAATCACCAACAGAAACATAGACATCAAGCTCCCTAAACTCCTTTTGGGATTGAGCTAATTGCGTGATCCATCATTATCATAAATCATTGACAAAAAGAGGAAGCAAGTTTTCTTGTCGAATCCGTGGGTGCAAAAGTGCAACTGCAAGAACTCCATTGTTGGTTTATGGCAAACCAAATGCATCACGTTATATAACTAAACAAACTTTCTCTTTATTTAAAACAAAAGCAGAATTTAAGTAAAGGAATTGCTTAAAACACACGCACGCACACACATCATATTTCAGTCATTTAACATTTTAAAAAGCATTGTTATAACGTGAATAAGCATTTCTAAATCTATTACGGTATGCGAGTATACGACAATCATAAACCATCATCATATATTAGAGCTAATTTGTATATTCACAGAAAAGGGTGTGCTACACCATTGTTGCATACTTATACATTTATGCCGAAGATTATTCCATCTGAACCCAAATTCAAGTAAATGTAACACTTTCAAGAAGATAAAGACTAATAAACCCAACCAGAAGATCGGATATGCAATCCTAATCGAGCCTATAGCAATAAGTGTTAGCTGCCACAATGCCACTTGATAGGAAAATAAGAACCAGCAGTGATGTTTGCATATCGAAACTCCACATTCGCGAGTGATGACTAATAAGCTGCACTGCGCGCCATATGTCAACTAACTCAGTTAAAAATGGTTAAACTCAGTTATAGAATTCAAACCAATATGTTTACTCCTTAAATGAATCATGCAATAATGTGGTCAGGTGTGCAGGTGCGGTATTGAAACATATGGTCTCTGCATCATTCATGTAAAATGTTTTTTTCACATTAAATGTACAAAATTTCTTCTCACACACATTTGTCAGCAAATAACAAATGTTTCGTTTTCTTTTCTGTCTATTTAATTTCTGTAAGTAAGTCATGTCATGAAAGTTGGAAATGATCTTTTAGGAACTATATATTCACGTTATAAAAATGTATTTTAAAATGTTATCCCACATCGGGTATTGAAAAGAAATTCTCCTTGTATATATAGAGTGATGTATATACCACACATAAATTGAGATTAGTATTATGTTATGGTATTTAATATCTCACTTTGGTAGAGCAAAGTATCAAATAGATATATTTTGTACCATAAATGTACATGACCTCATAATTTTTTTTTCAAAAAAATTGGCTAATTTGTTTCACCTAATTTGGAAAGAGAACTTTAGAATTGAGCACATTTAACCCCCTATTTTTTTTGAAATGGCGTATATCGCTTCATTTATCTATCTTATTTTATAATGCGTTTAGGCCCACAAAATTAGAGAACTTAAAATTCAGACTTTTTACTTGGTTATTATGGAAAGAGTTTTCTAAAAAATTAAGATAAGGGCTCGATCGTGAGATGGCGTGTGTCAAACTTAAAACTAATTCTAACTTAACTCCAAACCTAACTCCTAACCACTAAAAATTAAGATAAAGAACTCGATTATAAAATAAACGTGTCATTTCTCAACTAAAATTCATCTTTATTTTTAAATTAAAATATATTTTATCTACTTATTTTTTTTATAATCTAATTTCACCATATTTTCTAAAATTTTATGCTCTTCAATTCAACATCCATTTTGATATATTTTTATGAGTTTTAGTTTTATATTTTTAATGTGTTTATTTTATTTTAATTCAAATATTTACAACTTTAACCTTTATTTCATTTATTTCAATCAATATAATCTTGATTAAGTCAAAATCGTATACTTTTGGGGTAGTGTTTGGCGTAAAAGATTGCGAGGGTATTCTATATGCGGGAATAATGATGTCGCGGAAAGCTACGGAAAGTTACGGGTAACCCAAACAAACACTTACAACTAACACATATACATTCGAGTGTTGTGAAGCGAATTCACTAAGCGGGTAAGAAACACATATAACTATCTTTATCGCGCGTATGCGGCTTGTAGTCCGGCTAGTAAGTTAAATGAGCACAAATTACTATCTGAACTGTTTGGGTCTAGATGAGTATATCTAAAAAGTGATAACTTATCGTTGAAGTTAGCTGTAACAAAGGGTAGACCCAACATACATCTTCTAACAATTTTAAAAATGACCCAATTAGACCCGTGATGTATTTAAACGAACATTAACGCATAAGTTTCACTTTTCATATAAACCCATCTAGACCCAAACGGGTCTAGATTGCTAGCTATAGCACAAACGGACACATATTTTCTATCAATTGGAGAATATTACAATTGTTTTTAAATAAAAACTTATAGATATATTATATTTAATTATTTTTTGAAATATAAATGAGGTGTTACGTTTGAGGAATTTATTTCATCATTTTGGGTCTTTTAAAAATTTATTAGGTATAACGTCTGTTCGTTTGGCCTTGCGTTTAGCCCGTGGCTCATGCCCGCCCGTTTTGCCACCTCTAGGAGTTTCAAAAAAATTCAATTCTGAGAATTTGCGTGACTTCTCAATTTTTTGTCATTTGATAGAATTTGGCGAGTTGCATAATACGTAAAAAAAAAAAAAAAAAACAATCAGTTGACATCGTATGAACTGGCAGAACCAATAAACATTTTGGTCCATTGTAGTGTGGACACCTTTGGTATCCATAAGCAGACAGAGTTTCCTCTGATGCACAAGAAACGGTATTGCCTTATTTATAGTATTGAGCAACAAAAAAAATTGTTTATGATTATGTAAGTGTGGTTTAATTTTCTTGTAGCATAAGTGTAAGAGACGTAAGAGTAAGTTTAGAGACGCATCATATGTATTAAAGTAGCTTGTTCATGATTAAGAGTGTGTGTTTAAGAGTATGGGTTAGTTTTCCTCAATCCAAGATGTGGTATTGAATTCTACTTAAGTTTTACAATTTACTTGCTACAATATTGACCAACCTCACTTGACACATTCACCATGTCGTTGACCTGCATTTTGCTGCTGCTTTTCCACCATCATCTAAGTGAGGTTTGAATGCTTTTATAACCTCTTCATATGCCGACTTTGAAGTCGGTCCTTCCCCTCGGCCGACCGATCTTTTTCAGCCCAGTGTGTCTAGCCTTAATTCACAAGCAATGGGTTCTTCAGTTTGGTTCGTTGGTGTAGTCTAGAAGCGTTTGGAACTTGGTAGCATTGATTATGCTTAGAGCATTTTAATTTGAGTAACGTACGAACATGGACTTGGTCCATCATTTCTAGTAGTAATAAATAACTTTGTCGGGGTAAAATGGTCGAATTTTAATCCATCCAAAACGATATTAAACATTTAAACATGGATAGATTTGAATTGAATTCATGTCAGACACTTTTGACATGTGATATGATAAGGTGTTTGTTAAAGTTCAAATAAAAGAAATTGAATTTACGCAAGACGTCTCGTTAACAAAAGGCCATATCACGCATCAATATATAGCTTTTGTTAACAATGTATCGAACGAAAAATTCATACCACATGAAACCTTAGGATAATCATTACATTATAAGACTGTGAGTAATGATGAACGCATTTATCATCGTCACATCAGTTTTTCTCTACACCACCAAACAAGTGTAATAAGACTACTAAATTCATAAGTTAATATATATCCACTTAAACACAAATATACCTCATAAATAGATTTTCTTTTCTTCACGTTGAAGTTTTCAAATTGGGTTATTTGCTTCTTGTTAATTAAACCAACTAAATAAACACTTTTTGCATGGGTTTTCACTATTTAACAAATGAAAAATAGAAATTGAGACGGCGAATTGGTAGTCCCATTAGAAATTTATTAATACTTTGCAACCCCACATAAAATTAGAACACTTATTACATTAAGAGTATACACATTACAATACTTGCTCATAAACCTTGATAATTGAGAAAAATTATGCTCTTGTTACACGCTCATAAACCTTCAAACTGAGAAAATTTAGGTGATGTATAAAAAATTAAATACGTATATGAATTATTGGAACATCACGGATTTGATATGCCGATATACATATCGAACCAACATGATAGTCCAACAACACTTGCAATACTTGCTCATAAACCTTGATATTGAGAAAAAAAAAAAGAAAAAAAGAAAAAAAAAATGCTCTTATTACATGCTCATAAACCTTCAAACTAAGAAAATTTAAGTGATGTATAAAAAATTTAATACGTATATGAATTATTGGAATATTAATGATTTGATATGCTAGTATAACATATTAAACCAACATGATAGTCCAACAATAGAGTACAAATACTTATTACATGCTCATAAACCTTCAAACTAAAAAAATTTAAGTGATGTATAAAAAATTATACTTATTACATGCTCATAAACCTTCAAACTAAGAAAATTTAAGTGATGTATAAAAAATTTAATACGTGTATGAATTATTGGAATATTAATGATTTGATATGCTACTACTCCCTCCGTCTCAAAATTATTGTCAGGAGACAAAAAACACAAAGTTTAATAAAAGTTGGACCATGTGGACAATTAAATTGAGACGGGGGTAGTATAACATATCAAACCAACATGATTGTCCAACAACACAATACAAATACTAATTTGACAATCTATACACATGAGAGTATATAAGTAAGCTATATGTGTGTTTTTTGATCCATGTGGGATAGCAACTTGAAACAATTTCTCATAACCGTCACCATACGATTGTTTTAGCAAGTGACATTACATCTTTATATCAACAATCACATATTATTTATCTTCTGCCACGCATTAAAATTTCTCGTATTTATTGAATTTTACAGAAATGTTTCAGGTAAAAAAGTATTGTGTATGCATATTGAAATAAAATTTGAAAAATCATAACAAAAAGTGAAACCACTATTATTCACATACTTATCTAGTACATTGAAAAAAAATAAGTTGCTATTTATTGACCTAGTCGCGAATAAATGTTGTTATGAAAAAAGTTAAGATTGTCTTGATGTTAGTATTTGTATTTTTGGTTTTGCAGTTTAAATATAATTTTGCTTTTTGAAAATTAAAAATTTTCTATCTGATCTTGAGTTTTTATTTTGAGAGGAAAGAAGAAGGAGAGGAAATAACAATATATTTATGTCCCCGAGTTTTTTTTTTTTTTTTTTTTGTTTTTTTTGTTTTTGAGAGAAAATAGAAGAAGAAAGTAAATTATGCAAAATTTCCCCTCCTAATTTTCTTTTCAAATTGAGATGATTTGGAAAGAAGATGATTTTTGTGTATAATTCGATTAAATCTCTCTTTTCTTTCCGACTTGGGAACAGAAACAAAAAATCTATATTTTTTCTCTCCTCTTCTTTTCTCTCATTTTACCCTTTCCATTTCTTTTCTTTCCATTTTACATCTCGGGATCAACAAAGTGATGAAACAAATAAATGATTTTACAACAGAGAAAAAAAAAATTTTTAAGGTGAATCTTATGATAATAGATGATCAATCATGTGATTAATATGCAAGTTATGCAATTTAATGAAACAAAGCATGACAAAACCATGTACGTAGTTGGTCCATTATCTATGTCAAATTGGACTCTAAATCTCTAATGGTTGTAAGTGCAATTGATATACGATTTGGTTGATTTACGTTTTTAACCAAATCGTATATCAATTTCATAGAGAAAAGTGTCTGTGTAGTAAAAACAAATTTCAGGTGCGCCAGACAGACTTGTAGCCGAAAAGAACCAGACCCAATGAAACTCCATTGATTCTTGTTTGAGAACGTTACTTTCAATCGTCCTACCATTCAGCTACAACTACATTGGAAGCTTGGATTTCAGTTTAAACTCTCAATTTAGGAACATCACATACATCATTTCCTATATCTATCCGTTCTTCCATATATGATCATGTTTCAGTTTCAACAATCCATATTAACAGTTTGGAACAAGTCCAATCACCAACAGAAACATATACATCAAGCTCCCTAAACTCCCTTAGGATTGAGCTAATTGCCTGATCCATCATTATCATAAATCATCAACAAAAAAGTGGAAACAGGTTCTTGCCCAATCCATGGGTGCATAAGTTCAACCGCATGAACTCCATTGTTGGTTCAACACACTTAATAGCCAACCAAATGAATAAGCATTTCCAATTATATTACGGTATGCGAGTATACGACGGTCATAAACCATCATCATATATTAAAGCTAATTTGTATATTCACATGAAGGGTGTGCTACACCATTGTTGCATACTTATACATTTATGCCGAGGTTATTCCATATAATACCCATATTCAAGTAAATGTAACGCTCTCAAGAAGATAAAGACTAATAAACAGAACGTGAAGATCCGTATGCAATCCTAATCAACCCCATATTGATATGTGTTTGTTGCCACAGTGCCAATTGATTGGAAAATAAGAACCGACTGTGATGTTTGCATATCAAAACTCCACATTCGCGAGTGATGACTAATAAGCCGCACTGCATACCATATGCCAACTAACTCAGTTTAAAAAGGTTAAACTCAGTTATAGAATTCAAACCAACATATTTACTCCTTCAATGAATCATGCAATAATGGTTGGTGTTAAAATGTGGTCAGGTGTGCAGGTGCGGTATTGAAACATTTGGTCTATGCATCATTCATGTAAAATGTTTTTTTCAAATGAAATGTACAAAATTTCTCCTCACACACATTTATCAGCAAATAACAAATGTTTCGTTTTCTTTTGTGTCGATTTAATTTATGTAAGTAAGTCATGTCATGAAAGTTGGAAATGATCTTTTAGGAACTATATATTCACGTTATAAAAATGTATTTTAAAATGTTGAGTGACTAAACTATTGTTTAAGCTATCCCACATTGGGTAATGAAAAGACATGCTTCTTGTATATATATAGTGTGATGTACGTATCTCACATAATTTGAGATTAGTATTATATTATGGTATTCAATATCTCACTTTGGTAGAGCAAAATATCAAAGATAGATATTTTGTACCGTAAATGTATATTAACCTCCTAATTTTTTTTTTTCAAAATAATTGGCAAATTTGTTTCACTTAATTCGGGAAGTGAACAATAGACTTAGTCACATTTAGCCCCATTCTTTTTTGAAATAGACATATATTGCTCATTTATAAGTTAAATGGTCACAAACACGCACATATTTTCTATCAATTAGAGAATATTACAATTGTTTTTAAAGAAAAACTTATAGATATAATATATTTATTTTTTTAAATATAAATGAGGTGTTACGTTTGAGGAATTTATTTCATCATTTGGGTATTTTTAAAATTTATTAGTATAACAGTACGCTGCGTTTGGCCTGCTCCGTCTTTTGCATGCCCGTTTAACCCATAGCCCGTTTAGCCCGTGGTCCGTGCCCGCCCGACCCGCTCGTTTTGCCATCTCTAGGAGTTTCAAAAATATTCAATTCTGAGAATTTGCATGATGTCACAAATTTTTTTTGTCATTTGATAGAATTTGGCGAGTTGCATAATACGTAAAAAAAACATACAATCTGTTGACATCGTATGAAACTGGTTGGATAGTTTATCACTTTTTTCCGTGTATATATAAGTAGTTAATGGATGAAACCGTGATATATGATCACACAAACATTTTATTACAAGGTTTCTTTGAATAAGTAGATAAAACTATGTTTCTTATCCAAATTTTGACACTCCAAATTCACTTCCACCTTATAAACGATTTGATTGTGCATCAACAGATAATGCATGTTGCACATTTTTGGTTGTGATTCAAACATTTCTTCCCAAGCGATGAACTAATTGGCATAGCCAATAAACATTTTGATTTGTTTTAGTGGACACCTTTGGTCTCCCTAAGGAGACAGAGTTTCCTCTAATGCACAAGAAATGGTATTGCCTTGCAAATGTATGTTTATCAACATCGAGCAAAAAAAATTTTGTTCATGATTATCTAAGGGTAGTTTAATTTCTTGTAACATAAGTGTAAGAGACCTAAGAGTAAGTTTAGTGACGCATCATATATTCATATGTGTCATGTTGGAAAATTTAGTGCACTTGTGGGATTAGTTCACACCTTGTAATGGGTTAGGAGTGCAGATGTACACCCATTAGGTCCATGAACACTCGACTCTTATAGTGGTTTGTATTGGTAGTCTTGGTGAAATCTTGCTTGGTGAAAATCTTGCTTGGTGAAAGTCTTGCTTGTGGAAAATCTTGCTTGTGGTTTCCATCGATAGCGATGTTTCCACGATAAGCGATGTTTCCTTTGAAGTGGTGTATCGCGATAGTGCTATGAAATCTTGATAGCGGTGTTTCCATCGATGGGTGTACTTCCACTTCAAGTGAAATCTTTGCTAGTGGAAAATCTTGCTTATGGAAAGTATTGCTAAATGGCGGTTACAACTTCTTTATGACCACGTTTAATTGGTCATGTAACCACTAACGGCTATAATGGGGATAATTATGAGGCTATTAATGGGCGATTAATACTCATAATTCCATTGGAATAGCTCAAGAGTAACCTCCTATAAATAGGAGATCACGAACATGCATGAGAGACACGAGAAAACACTAAACACTTATAAGCGCAAGGGTTATAGAATTGTGCCTAATTCTATAAGCGCATTTGGTCTTATCCCAGTAGATATTCGTGATACCCGGGCATTAGGGTCGAATAGTTTACTTTGGAAAGTGATCTACGATTCAAGTGATATCCGGTAACCACACGGTGGTATCTGTTACTACTAACAGTTTGTTTGTTTCTTTGAAGAATTGCACATTCTCTTTGAATTGATTATCTTCACCTGCTTTGGGACGAATACACCAACAACCAAAGTAAACTATCTAGTGATAATCAATGGCAATTCTTTTAATGAACACGTGGCTTCAAACTTTGCTAAAAGTGGACAAGTTTGAAGGGTGGACTTTATGGTGGCGAGAAGAAGATGCACTTCTTGGCATCGAGCATGAGTGTAGTGTATGTCTTGACTACTCAATTCGATGATGGTGATGATGCTGCATGGATCGGATCGGGAGGAGGAGCAAGTGGGAGAATGATGACTACATATGCGAGGTCTTATTCTCGATGGTATGTCGATTCTGTTTGATATTTATCGAACTTTGAATCTTCCAAAGAACGTGGGATTCCTTGGATGCGAATATATGGTGAGGATGCATCAAGTAAGTTCCTTGTTAGTAATTTCACAAATTACAAAATGAGTGATTCAAGACCGGTTATGGAACAATACAATGAACTTCTTGGAATACTTGGAAGGTTTACACAACACGAATGAATATGGATGAGGCTATCAAAGTCTCTTGTGTCATTGACAAACTCCTCCTTCATGGAAAGATTTCAAGCATACCTTGAAACATATGAAGGAGGTTAACTCTTATTGAGTTAGGCGGTCATGCACATTGAGGAATCTCTCAAAGTGCGGGATAATGACAAGCCAAAAGTAGCAATCTTCTTTGGACCATCATTGTCAATATGGTGGAGCATAACAACTCCACCGGTACAATGACAACAAAGGCAAACATAAATTTCATGATAACACAAGGCGATCCTAACAAGAAGGCAACACCTACTTGTTGGAAATGTGCAAGGCCGAGTCGCATTAAAAGGGATGCAAGGGTGTTAAAGTTGGTGGTAAAGCCAATGGATCGTGCACTAATGGTTCGAGGGGTGGTGGTTCGACCAACTCGGCCGAAAGGTCGAATATGTTTAATAAGTCTTTTCGATTTATTATGTTACATATGTCTGAATCTTTTATGTGCGGGATGATGATGTTGCGTGGGGGTTGAATACGGTGCAGCAGTTCATGTGTGTAAAGATAGAAGTTGGTTCAAGACTTATGAGTCCTGAATGATGGTTCTATTCTTCACATGGGAAATGAGTCAACGACCTTGGTGCATAAGTCGTGGTTGTGTAGATCTTAGGTTTAGTTCGGAAAGATTGTAACTTTGTTTAATGTTATTCATGTTCACGATATCGGGAAGAACTTGGTTTCAAGTAGTGTTTTGAATAATCATGGATATAAACAAGTTATTGAATCGATAAATTTGTGCTTTCTAAGCATGGTGTTTTATTGGTTTTGGTTATTTATGTAATCAAATGTTTAGGCTTAATATTTCTCTTGACAATGTTAATTGACTTTGTGACCACATATAATCGGTGATTCTACCACGTGGCATGCTAGACTTGGTCATATTCACTATAAAGAATGCAAGATATGTCTAGGGATGGTTTAATCCGCTTTGACATGGACACCGAAAAGTGTAAAACTTGCATGTTGACCAAGATAACAAGAAACCCTTCGGGGTGTTAGTCGTGAGACTAAGATCTTGGAGCTTATTCACGATGACTGTGTGATTTGCATGCCACTCCTTGCTGGGGAATAAGAAGTACTGTGACATTTATTGATGATGCTTCTAGATTTTGTTATGTCTATTTATTACATACCAAGGATGAAGCATTAGATAAATTCAAAGTGTTTAAAGCGAAGTTGAATTACAACTTGGGTCTTTGATCAAAAGATTAAGGGCGATAGGGAGGTGAGTACATGGATACTCGGTACTTTCAATCTGTTGGAATAATCCATGAAACAAGCGCCCTTATACTCCTCGACAAAATGGTATTTACGAAAGGAAAAGCAGTCTTTGAAGGAGATGGTTAATTCCATGTTGTCCTATTCGAGATGAGTCGAGGTTACAGGGTGAAGCTATGTTGGCGACTTGCTATTTATTAAATAGGGTTCCAAACAAAAGGAACAAGGTTACCCACTTATGAACTCGGACTAAAGGAAACCAACTGAACTATCTCAAGGTTTGGGGTTGTAGAAATGTTGTAAGACTCCACGATCCAAAGCAAAGACTTTGGGTGAAAGAGGCATTATTGCATCTTTGTTGGATATCTTGAGCATTCCAAGGCTTTTAGGTTCTATGTTATTGAACCTAATGAACATGTTTCGATTAACTCAATAATTGAATCAAGGGATGCGAGACTTTGATGAGAATAGATTCTCATCGATCCCTAGACCAAGTCGAGGATTCCTAATGGAACTCATGACCTTTGGTGTGTGAGGTCCCGATGATGAACCATCGGTGGTCCCAGATGAGGTTGTGGTTGACCTTTGAACACGTCTCGGGAAGAGCAAAGGTTAGGACTCCAAAGTCATTTGGACACGAGTTTCAACTATACTTAGTTGAAGGAACCGAGGATGAGGTCTCGGACCAATACTCCTATTGCTTCATTGTTGAGGATGACCCCAAAACATTTGAAGAAGCAATGAAGTCCGTGACATTGCTTTACGGAAAAGCAATCAATGATGAGATGGATTCCATCATGGGCAACAACACTTGGTGTTGGTTGATCTACCTCTCAGTTGCAAACCTTTGGGTTGCAAATGGATTTTCAAAAGGAAAATGAAGGTAGATGGAACTATTGAAAAGTTCAAGGCTAGACTAGTCATTCGGGGCTTTAAACAAAAGTCGGGAATAGACTATTTTGATACTTATGCCCTGTGGCTCGTGTCGTTACCATAAGGCTGCCGATTGCTATGGCATCTATTCACAATCTGGTTATTCATCGGATGGATGAAAACACTTTCTTGAATGGTGAATTGGAAGAGGAGGTTTATATGAACCAACCTCGTGGCTTCATCTTGCTCGGAAATGAAAACAAGGTGTGTAAAGCGATTAAGTCTCTTTATGGACTTAGCGGGCACCTAACAATGGCATCAAAAATTTGATGAAGTGGTTTTGTCTAGTGGTTATGTTCTTAACGGTGACAAATGTGTATATAACAAATTTGATGAATCGGTAAAGGAGTCATCATTTGTCTATATGTTGATGACATGTTGATCTTTGGCTGATCAAATCAGTTAACGACAAAGGAGTTTTGTCATCAAGGTTCTCCATGAAGGACATGGGGAGGCGATGTTATCCTTGGTATAAGGATTAAACATGAAAGTAAAGAATTTCTATCTCGGTCTCATTATATTGAGAAGGTAACGAGGAAATTCAATTACTTTGATTGTACTCGATGAGTACACCTATGGATACTGTGAAGGCGATGCCTAATAATGGCAAGGTCGTATCTCAACTTGAGTATTCTAGGGTAATTGGTGCACGATGTATGCCATGACTTGTACAAGACGATATTGGTTTTGTAGTGGGAAAATTGAGCGGTATACTAGTAATCCTAGTGCTCATCAACGCAAGCAGTTCAAATGGTCTTGAAGTATTTGAAGAGAACTATGGATTATAGTCTCTCATATCTTGGTTACCCATCGGTGTTGGAAGGTTACATCGATGCAAGTTGGATCGATAACGAAGACAATTAAATCACCCGTGGTGGGTATTCTACTTGGTGGAGTGCAATTTCTTGGGCATCCGAAGCAAACTTGCATCACCGGTTCAACAATGGAATCTGAATTTGTGGCTCTGGCATTTCTTGGTAAAGAAATTTGAATGGTTGAAAACTTGCTTCTTGAGATTCCATTGTGGCCTAAACCTATAGCACCTATTTCTATCCGGTGTGATAGTGCGCCTACATTGGCTAAGGCTTATAGCCGGATGTACAATGGTAAGTCTAGACACTTGGGTGTCGGGCATAGCATGATTCGTGAGCTTATCATGAATGGGGTGGTATCTATAGAGTTTGTGAGATCTCAGAACTTAGGCGATCACTTGGCGAAGGGTGCGGCTAGAGACTTGGTTATAAAGTGCGCTAAAGGGATGGGTTTAAGTCCAACTTAGTCATGAATGCTAGGACACCCTGACTCCTCCTAAGGAAACTTGGGAGTCGAGTTCAATGTGAAAGTCGAACATTGGTGGTGGAGCACATGTTTTATTTACATCCCAAGGTTGTGCTCGGAACTTCTTGAAAGGAGGATGAAGTCTTTACTTCTTAATGGTTATTTTTCTTTGAAAAAGTGCTTGGAGGAGCATGACTAAAGAGGAACCACCTATGTAAATGTTGAAGTTTTTTGCTTGAGCGTTGGACTTTTAGCTTTTACAACATTTATGAATTGGATATGGACACATGGCTTGTATAGTGTCGGGGGCTGTTAAGTGTTTGAAAACTTGTGTGTATTTTATCTTGGTATTCAAATGGGTTGAAGGTTCAATTCTTAGAACACCACGATTCTCGAATATTTGAGCGTGTAATTTACTAAGATGGAAATTCAATCCTCGGGACATTTCGTTTATGCACATGTTTTGCTTAATGTTTATTTTTCATGCAAAGTGAACTAAATTTGGGGAGGATTGTTGGAAAATTTAGTGCACTTGTGGGATTAGTTCACACCTTGTAATGGGTTAGGAGTGCGGTGTACACCCATTAGGTCCATGAACACCCGACTCTTATAGTGGTTTGTATTGGTAGTCTTGGTGAAATCTTGCTTGGTGAAAATCTTGCTTGGTGAAATCTTGCTTGTGGAAAATCTTGCTTGTGGTTTCCAGCGATAGCGATGTTTCAGCGATGGCGATGTTTCTCTGAGTGGTGTATCCAGCGATAGTGCTATGAAATCTTGATAAGCGGTGTTTCCAGCGATAGATTCCACTTCACTTCAAGTGAAATCTTCGCTAGTGGAAAATCGCTTATGGAAAATCTTGCTAAATGGCGATTACAACTTCTTTATGACCACGTTTAATTGGTCATGTAACCACTAACGGCTATAATGGGGATAATTATGAGGCTATTAATGGGCGATTAATACTCGTAAATCCATTGGAATAGCTCAAGAGTAACCTCCTATAAATAGGAGATCCGAACATGCATGAGAGACACAGAAAACACTAAACACTTATAAGCGCAAGGGTTATAGAATTGTGCCTAATTCTCTAGCGCATTTGGTCTTATCCCAGTAGATATTCGTGATACCCGGGCATTAGGGTGAATAGTTTACCTTGTTTATGATTATGTGTGGCCCGATTCTACCCACAAGGGTAAAGGAATCACAAGTAATGGTGTCATATCAAAGCAAACATATAAACCAAAAGAAATCTTTAACATAAATATGGAAATAATCCAAGTCAAAGACTTCAATACATAGGTCCCAGTGGAAAATAAACTCCAAAAGAAATGTCTAAAGCATAAAGTCTAAATGGCATCATAATATCAAAGCTAAATCTCTAAGGTAAGTCCACTCGGCACTCATCCCAAAGCAATACCCGGCTCAATGCTTAGATACCGCGGAAGAAAAGAAAAGTGCGGTGAGCTTCAAAAGCCAGTGAGCGGATATACAAGCAAAGCGAATCTGAAGCGAAAATCGAATACGAAACAAAGTAAAGAAAGATAATGAAATCATAGTCTTTTCAAAAGATAATTGAGAATATCAAAATAAGTTTTATAGCTAACTACCTCGAAGCCCGAACATATGCCATATCGAAACATATCATAATCACATAAGGCAACATATTTGTAGGGAGACCTACGAGTTATGAAGGGCGTGCATGCACGCAACATCAATCATCGGATAACAAATAGCATATAACGGATAATATATGGCATATAACGGATCTAGGATGCATCCATCGCCCCAGACGAGATATTCATAATATAATTCAAATTGAGCTCATACGAGATAACGAGATAAGGGGCGTGGCGAACATCACTCTCGCCCTAGAGTCATGTCGAAGTGCATTCTTGACACGGACATGGAACCCCATGACTAGTTATAATTGGCTCGGGTGTCAAACTATCGAGTTCAAATAAGAATGTCATAAGCGACATAGATCATATTTTATCAAATGTTTAATCATGTTTTCAAAATCAAAGTCTTCATATCATATAGTTCAAAATCAAATGGTTTATGATTCAAAATCAAAGTTCGGATAAGCAACGACTCAAATTGACACATTAGGGTTCATAGCAAAGGCTTAGGAAATCCTAATATGAAAGCGAAAAGAAACTTCATCGAAACCTTTCTTGAAAAGGTCGAATATCCGTACCTTATTCAAAAGCAAAAGATCAAAAGTCGAAACAGGGAAGCAAAGAATTACTCCTTCTTCACAGAACCTATATACATTAATGTCGTATATATTATTAATGATTCCGAAATCGTCACAATGATCCTTTAATATTTTAGGGTTTCCATAATTAAATGAGACTTAAATGTTTTAATATTAATATCGTAAATTAGGGTTTCATACGTCTTTTATTAAAGTTTAGGGTTTCTCATTCTTTAATGTCTCATTAATGTATATGTACTAACATGTTACGTCTTTTAATGACTAGTTATTTAACCTAACAAGTCACATAATACTCTTTCCTTTTATGTTTTCAACGTACATGTTTATGATTTTATGTGACATATAAGTTACTTATTACTCGTATTAATCACGCATTTACTCTATTAGGGTTCGACATAACATATTAATTAACATATCAAATTAGGGTTTATATTAACATAACCTTTACTTAAGTAATGCATCTTCAAATCTCATATACATGTTTCGGTTATTAGGGTTTTCGCATATTAGGGTTCAACACTAGTCTTAGCTCATATTCTTACTTCACATATTCAAGTTATTAAGCTTATACACCTTATTCGAAAGTTAAACATGTTTCGGTCCTAATTCATATGTTTCGGCCCTCATTAAATCAACACAACCATGACCCGATTCAATATTACATCTTGCGTACATGTCTCTTATTTAGTTACTAGGTTAAATTAGTTAGGGTTTGTTGGTTCTCGGTTCACACCTCTCGCCACAAAAGAAAAGAAACAAAGCATAGCGAAACAAAATATAACTTGACATAAACATGTAAGGTACGTTAAAGGGAGACAAATAAACGATATACCTTAACTTGGTTAAGCAAAAATCAACACCAAGGGTGTGTTTGGGAGTCTCGGCCGAATAGGGAGAAAAAGAAAAAGAGAGCAAATAAAACTAGGGTTCCAAACTTATGATTATGTATGGTATATATAGTTGTAGTATTTGAGTTTAACTAGGAAAGTAATTGGGTTTGGGTTTGGGTTTGGTCCAACGGTCACACATCACACGCACCACCATGGGCTTGACCCTAGGCTCACGAATTAAACAATCACGACCCAAATCATTTCTGAAACTTAAATTCTTCGTCGTACCAAAATCAATTCGTAATATATATTAGTTAGGTTTTAAATATTATAAGTTAATCTTTTAATCTCTTTAAGTGTCATAAATATATTTCGTATTTTATAAATTCTAGTTCCAAGGGTATTTTAGTCTTTATTCGGATTTTAAATTTTCGGGTTTTACAATTCTTTCCCTAAAAAAAATTTTAGTCCTCGAAAATTGAATGAAACGAAATGAAAAAGGAAAGCAGCGAAGCGAAGCGAAATGAGAACATACCAAACTATTCAAAGAAATGAGGATAACTTGCGCATCGACTCCTCGGTTTCCCAAGTAGCCTCACGTTCGGGATGATTCTTCCAAAGGATCTTAACGAATGGAATAACTTTATTCCTCATAACTCTTTCTTGTCTTTCGAATAGCTTACGGTTCTTGAGATAAAGACATATCGGATTGAATTTGATCAAGCGGATAAGAAGCAGCGTGTAACGGATGATAGTTGTATCCCTTAGGGTGATACATGAAAAGCGTCATGAACATGCGATAATTGAGGCGGAAGTGCTAAGCGATCGAAACTTCTCTATCGTTCGAGAATCTCAAATGGTCCAATAAATCGAGGACTAAGCTTGCCCTTGATTCCAAAGCGTTTCACACCTCTAAATGGCGAAACTTTCAAAAACACGATCTCCAACCGAAATTCTAAATCACGGCGATGCTTATCGGCATAACTTTTACGGCGAGACCTAGCTTCCTTCAATTTCTCTCTAGCCATAGCTACTTTCTCATTAGTGATCTCGATCATTTCGGTCCTTCAATCAAGCGCTCACCTACTTCATCCCAACAAATAGGTGCTCTACATTTCCTTCCATAAAGAAGTTCAAGCGGCGCGCCTTAATGCTAGCATGCCAAGCTGTTGTTATAAGCAAACTCTACTAAACACAAATATTCGTCCCAAGCGCGGTCCATTCTAAAGCACAAGCCCTTAGCATATCCTCTAAGGTGCAGTATAGTCCTTCGGTGACCATCTGTTTGAGGATGAAATGCCGTACTAAAGTTAAGTCAGTACCCCAAGCTTTCGCAAACCCTTCCGAAGCGAGAAGTAAAGCGCGGATCTCTATCGGACACAATAGATGTCGGAGTACCATGAAGTCTAACTATCTCTTCTTTGAAAAATCTCGCGGTTTACCAATACCATAATCCTTTCGATTGGCAAGAAATGGCGATTTGGTTAGTCGATCAACAACCACCCAAATCGCATCATGCTTCTTCCTAGTAAGAGGTAGTCGATCACAAAATCCATAGATATCTTATCCCACTTCCATGTTGGAATCTCCAATGGTGTAACAAACCACTAGCCCTCGATGTTCAATCTTAACTTGCGACAAATCATACACTTGACACAAGCGTCGCCACATCTTGCTTCATACCGTTCCACCAAAATCGCTTCAAATCCTATACATCTTGGTAGAACCGGGATGAATAGTGAAAGGAGAACTATGAGCTTGATCATAACTTTCTCACGAAGTACACGATCATTGGGAACACAAAGCCTATCTCCATACCATACAATACCGTCATTATCAACCTTAAACTCCGTGCGCTTACCTTCTTCAACATTTTGCGCTTTGACCCATGATTCGCCGTCATCTTTACGAGCTTCTTTAATTTGCGGTATAAGGTTCGACTCCACCTTCATACTAGCCCGGTATCCATCAAAACCTCGTACACTCAACTCAACATCCAAACTCTCTAAATCACGCAAAATCCTAGGCTCAATCTTGATACTCGCAAGAATGCACGATTTACGGCTAAGTCGTCGGCAACTCGTTAGCCTTACGGATGGTCTTGAATGTTGGTGTCATAATCCTTAAAGTTCTAACCATCTTCTTTGTCTCATGTTAAGTTCCTTACGGTGAAAATATACTTGAGACTCTTATGATCGATGAATATATCACACGTCTCTCCATACAAGTAATGTCTCCAAATCTTCAGCATAAACACCACCGCACTAACTCAAGATCATGAGTTGGGTAATTCTCCTCATAAGGTTTTAGGCGCCTCGAAGCATAAGCTATTACCTTCCCATGTTGCATCAAAACACACCTAATCCTTTCTTAGATGCATCATTGTAGATTTGATATCCTCTGAACCAGTTGGAAGAGTCAAAATAGGGCCGACACTAATCTCGTTTCAACTCTTCAAAACTTTCTCTCGTTCATCCGTCCATACAAACTTTTCACCTTTTCTCATCAGTTGGGTTAGGGGTAGAGCTAAGCGAGAGAAACCTTCAACAAAACGTCTGTAGTAACCAAAGAAGTCCAAGAAAACTCGACCTCGATCCTTGTCGTAGGTCTTGGCCATTTAGTGATAGCCTCAACTTTAGGCGGATCCATGGTTATACCATCGGTGATACGATATGACCAAGGAAAGCAACTTGTCTCAACCAAAATTCGCACTTGAAAATTTGGCGTACAACTTCTTCTTCCTCAAAATCTCCAAAACTATCGAAGATGTTCTTCATGCTCTTCTTGAGACTTAGAGTAAACCAAAATGTCGTCGATGAAAACAATGGCGAACTTGTCGAGAAACTCATGGAAAACACGATTCATCGGTCCATAAACACGGCGGCGCATTGGTCAAACCAAAAGGCATAACGAGAAATTCGTAATGACCATATCCGATGCAAGCGGTCTTAGGAACATCTTGCTCCTTCACGCGTGGCGATGGTAGCGGACCTCGGTCAATCTTGAAAAGAATTTAGCTCCTTGCGGTTGATCAAACAAATCGTCTATCTGTGGCAAAGGATAACGTTTACGAATGGTATCTGATTGAGTTCACGGTAGTCGATACATAGGCGCATGCTTCCATCCTTCTTCTTCACAAACAAGGCAGGTGCACCCATGGAGAAACACTAGGCGAATAAATCCACTTTCTATCATCTCTTGCAATTGTTCCTTCAACTCCTTGATTCTCTGGTGCCATACGATCGGAGCCTTGAAATCGGTTCGGCACGGAATTAACTCAATGCTAAACTCAACTTCTCGGTGGGGAAGTCCGGGGAGTTCATCCGGAAAAGCGTCGGCAAATTCGCAAACAACGAAAGACTATCAATGTTAGGACTCTCCAAAGATGTGTCCTTAACGGATGCTAGAAAACCTTGGCACCATGAGCAATCATGATTCGTGCCTTCATAGCGGAAATGAGCTTATGATTTAAGGGTTGAGAACCATGATAAGCGAATTCGGGATGTTTCGTCTCCAAAGATTACCGTTCTAGCATGGCGATCGATTGAAGCTCTATGGTAAGCCAACCAATCCATGCCTAGAATGATATCAAAGTCGACCATATTGAGAGGATCTGATTTTCAAAGCGAATCGATCATCAAAGCGAAGAGGACACTTAACATATTTATGATCAATGATCACATGATTTTTCATAGGCGTTGAAATCGATAAGTGATTTGTTAACGGTTTGGGCTTCATATTAAGTTTCTTAGCGGATGTGATAGATATAATGGGTGTGTGGCGCGATTATCAAATAAAGCGAAGACGACAAAATCATCAATGAAAAGAGTGCCGTAATGGTACACGAAGTTCGCTCCGCTGATTACGGTAGTAGCATAGACACGTCCGGTGGTAGTCGGTGACTTGATGTAGTTTCGAGGCTGCGGATTCTTCTTAGGACAATCTTTAATCTTGTGAGTAGTGGAACCACAACCAAAACATCCACGGTGGCCTTGAAACACGCACTGGATGAGCCTTTCCACAAGTAGTACAAATAGGTGGGGTGGCAAAACTTGGTTGTCTCTGCGATTATAAGATCTGAAGCACGACCACGATTCGATCCTCGAGCTGGTGATCCTGTTATATGGTTGGTTATTGTTACCTTGGTTACGACGATCACTTCCATTCCTACCGACATTTCTATTATCTTGACCCTCGTCTCGAGCGTCCGGTGTCAACATTCCTTCCCGTGACCCGTGATCATAACTCCTATCCACATGACCTCTCGAATCATAACTCCTACCGAGTTTCCCTTATAGTCATTACCTTGAGTCCTACCTTGAATCCGATCACCATCGCGATTACGCTTGTTAGAACCGAAACCTCATGAAAGATCTCAATGTTACGAGTTGCGTCATTGCGGCCGACACATTCTCATACTCAATATTAAGCAATCGGTCCAACACCCACTTCTTGGTCCCACTTGAAGTGCTTAGCTTGCGCCTACCATCTCCGACAATCACTCCAACAAAACTCACCAACCTCATAAACCTACTCATGTACTCGTTAGAGTTCTCATGATCAAGCGGTAGATTGCATGATAGTCCTCTCATACCTTTCTTTTTCGACATCGGGAAATGTGGTTATAGAAGATAGTCGAAACTCGGTCAAGTACAAGTCACGACAAAGCGTCACCTCCTCTTGCTTGTTTGGCGCCTTCCACCAACTCAAAGCATCACCTTCCAATTTGAATGAAGCCAAACGAGTCTTAAATCCATCTCCACAACCCGATGCTTCAAGCGACTTCTCAATATGAGTGATCCGGTCTTGACCTCGGTAGGAGTAGCGGCGGTGCTAAGCGAAAGAGGCTTGACTTCAAAGCGCTCGAGCCAAGTATGAATACCGACGGGTTGATTTCCTCCACCACTACCGAAGCACCATTCGATTCGAATGTTGTTGATCACTGTTCCATCATCTCGGTGTAGTCAAACCAGGAAAAGAGAGTTGAGAGCATTGCAATCGCAGACATCCATGTTATGACATCATCGTCTCCATCCGCGCCACGGTGAGTACGAGTTCGAACCATCTAAGCGATTAGCAAAAAGAACAAAGGTAAGATACGAAATGGAAGTGCGAAGGAATCCTAAAGTCTACCCAAATCCTCACGGGTCAAATCCTAAGTTCTAAAGTCTCAAAACCTAGGCTCCATATGTCACGAGTCCACGACTACAAGTCGTAAACACAGGCTCGATACCATAAATTATAACGCCCGAGCCCCCAAGGGTAAAGGAATCACAAGTAATGGTGTCATATCAAAGCAAACATATAAACCAAAAGAAATCTTTAACATAAATATGGAAATAATCCAAGTCAAAGACTTCAATACATAGGTCCAGTGGAAAATAAACTCCAAAAGAAATGTCTAAAGCATAAAGTCTAAATGGCATCATAATATCAAAGCTAAATCTCTAAGGTAAGTCCACTCGGCACTCATCCCAAAGCAATACCCGGCTCAATGCTTAGATACTGCCGCGGAAGAAAAGAAAAGTGCGGTGAGCTTCAAAAGCCAGGTGAGCGGATATACAAGCAAAGCGAATACGAAGCGAAAATCGAATACGAAACAAAGTAAAGAAAGATAATGAAATCATAGTCTTTTCAAAAGATAATTGAGAATATCAAAATAAGTTTTATAGCTAACTACCTCGAAGCCCGAACATATGCCATATCGAAACATATCATAATCACATAAGGCAACATATTTGTAGGGAGACCTACGAGTTATGAAGGGCGTGCATGCGCGACATCAATCATCGGATAACAAATAGCATATAACGAGATAATATATGGCATATAACGGATCTAGGATGCATCCATCGCCCCAGACAGATATTCATAATATAATTCAAATTGAGCTCATACGAGATAACGAGATAAGGGGCGTGGCGAACATCACTCTCTCGCCTAGAGTCATGTCGAAGTGCATTCTTGACACGGACATGGAACCCCATGACTAGTTATAATTGGCTCGGGTGTCAAACTATCGAGTTCAAATAAGAATGTCATAAGCGACATAGATCATATTTTATCAAATGTTTAATCATGTTTTCAAAATCAAAGTCTTCATATCATATAGTTCAAAATCAAATGGTTTATGATTCAAAATCAAAGTTCGGATAAACAACACTCAAATTGACACATTAGGGTTCATAGCAAAGGCTTAGGAAATCCTAATATGAAAGCGAAAAGAAACTTCATCGAAACCTTCTTGAAAAGGTCGAATATCCGTACCTTATTCAAAAGCAAAGATCAAAAGTCGAAGCAGGGAAGCAAAAATTACTCCTTCTTCACGAACCTATATACATTAATGTCGTATATATTATTAATGATTCCAAATCGTCACAATGATCCTTTAATATTTTAGGGTTTCCATAATTAAATGAGACTTAAATGTTTTAATATTAATATCGTAAATTAGGGTTTCATCGTCTTTTATTAAAGTTTAGGGTTTCTCATTCTTTAATGTCTCATTAATGTATATGTACTAACATGTTACGTCTTTTAATGACTAGTTACTTAACCTAACAAGTCACATAATACTCTTTCCTTTTTATGTTTTCAACGTACATGTTTATGATTTTATGTGACATATAAGTTACTTATTACTCGTATTAATCACGCATTTACTCTATTAGGGTTCAGCATAACATATTAATTAACATATCAAATTAGGGTTTATATTAACATAACCTTTACTTAAGTAATGCATCTTCAAATCTCATATACATGTTTCGGTTATTAGGGTTTTCGCATATTAGGGTTCAACACTAGTCTTAGCTCATATTCTTACTTCACATATTCAAGTTATTAAGCTTATACACCTTATTCGAAAGTTAAACATGTTTCGGTCCTAATTCATATGTTTCGGCCCTCATTAAATCAACACAACCATGACCCGATTCAATATTACATCTTCGTACATGTCTCTTATTTAGTTACTAGGTTAAATTAGTTAGGGTTTGTTGGTTCTCGGTTCACACCTCTCGCCACAAAAGAAAAGAAACAAAGCATAGCGAAACAAAATATAACTTGACATAAACATGTAAGGTACGTTAAAGGGAGACAAATAAGCGATATACCTTAACTTGGTTAAGCAAAAATCAACACCAAGGGTGTGTTTGGGAGTCTCGGCGAGCAAAGGAAGAAAAGAAAAGAGAGCAAATAAAACTAGGGTTCCAAACTTATGATTATGTATGGTATATATAGTTGTAGTATTTGAGTTTAACTAGGAAAGTAATTGGGTTTGGGTTTGGGTTTGGTCCAACCGGTCACCATCATCACACGCACCACCATTTTGGGCTTCGGCCCTAGGCTCACGAACACAAACAATCACGGCCCAAATCATTTACGAAACTTAAATTCTTCGTCGTACCAAAATCAATTACGTAATATATATTAGTTAGGTTTTTAAATATTCGAAAGTTAATCTTTTAATCTCTTTAAGTGTCATAAATATATTTTACGTATTTTATAAATTCTAGTTCCAAGGGTATTTTAGTCTTTATTCGGATTTTGGAAAAGAAAATTTTCGGGTTTTACAATTCATATTTCGGCAATTTCACGAGGAACCTATTAGCGTGAATGAAACCGTTATTCGGGGATGTTATAACCCATGGTTATTAATTCCATCATTGAGGAATTATAAGCAACTCATAATTTTTTTACAATGTGCTAAGAAACCATGAGAAGCTCCTTAGTACGGCCCGGCGATGGTATGGTATCTGAGTATGCCATAATACTATAATAGAGTTGGAATGATCTTTCGGGACTATTCACGTTGTAAAATGCTTTTAAAATGTTACATGACTAACATAAAGTTTGATGGGTGTCTTTGTTTTATTAAGCGAATTTTTTACTCAAAATTTGCTTTTGTTTTGACTTTAAGTTATCAGTCCCATATGGCTAAAGAGAATAAACTATATCCTTGCTTATATACTCTGATGTACTTCGTCCAAATAAATTGAAATTAGCATTATGTTCTTGCATTTGCGCATCCATTCTGATAGAGCATTATACCAGAATGGTACCGGATATGCAATAACCAATTTGAGTTCTCAATTTTTAAATTCGCATAAGTTTTCAACATTTTTGTCATTGTATAAATATAGCGAGTGGGATAATAGATCCAACATCTTTTTGACATCGTATGGAACGCTTAGATATATGTTATCACTTTTTGTCCGTATAAATATAATTTGTCAATGGATAAAATACAAATTTTAATTTTGTTATTAGAACGCTTTTCAGGCCTATAGAACCAAAACGTCAAGAATTTAGGAGGATGTAGCATTATGAATAATAATTGTGTGATTGTTCATAAAGTTCCGATCTTGTAATGATACTTTATCATTTGCTTATTAACATATTATTGTGTTCGATTCCAACTTTTGATTAAGGTGGTCAATTCAAAACCAAAATACCCGGTCCCGGACTTATAATCTTATAGATCTATTTTAAAGTGAATGAACGTGTTGAATTTGATGATGCAAACTAGGAGTGTTATGGTAGATGTGATAATCAATTTCAAGAAACCTCAAGGGTTTCTGTTTTACTTGTTTTGGTCAGATCGATCTTCATCAAGGGTTTGGTTTGGTTTTATTCTTGGTGGATCGAACAACAACAAACAACAAAGGTTTCTAGGTTTCGTTGTTCAGGAATCAAGACTTGGTTCGGCTTTTCACTACCAGTACTAGCATAAGTAATCGTTTGCTAAGAACGTATTGTTCGTTTGCGTTTATTTGTTAAAAGGTACACATACTTGATCTTATGTTAATTACGTTACATTATACTTGATCTTATGACTTTCGTTGCGTACTCGGGTTTATGTGTTTATATATTAATGTGTTAATAGATTTAAAATTCCAACATACTCGTATACCATAATAGAATTGGGAATGATTCTGTTCATTTTATGAAATTGCTTTTTAGAATGTTAATGACTTAAATGTGATGGGGGTATTTGGGTTATTAAGCAACTTTTTTTAATCAAATTATATTTTGAGTTTTCAATCCCACATAGGTAAAGAAAAAGAATTTAGCTTGCTTATATAGTGTAATGTATATCGTTCACTTAAATTGAGATTAGTGTCATGTTATTGCGGTGGATACTCCGATTTGATAAAGCAAACTATCAAATCGATTGAATCGCCAATAACCGATTTGAGTTCTAATTTTTTTATTTTATTTTTTTTTTAACTATGTGAGTTCGAATATATTACTGATTTAGTATATGAATTTTTAAACTCAAATGTTTCAGCATTTGATGGAATAATATTTTGTATAGTTTTGTTAAATGATTTTTTTTTTTGAACAGCGGATAGTTTTGTTAAATGATTGTTGCACACCCTTTTCCATAAATATGAAAATTATCTTGTATTTGGCCTGTTCCTATTATTTAATGGTGGTGTATTTGCGACACATGTTATGTATTTCATCTATTACTCAGCTAAAAATCTTGTATTAATACTTTTATCATTTGCATTTGTTAAGTTCCGATATAAATATAATTAGAGGTAAAATATAACAACAAGATCCGCTGCATTTGTATATCACAATAACCGATTTGAGTTCTCAATTTTTTTGTTAAATTTTCAAACTTTGTGAGTTCGAATAGATTTACTGATTTAGTATATGAATTTTGATGGAATAATATTTTGTATAGTTTTGTTAAATGATTGTTGCACACCCTTTTCTGTAAATATGAAAATTATCTTGTATTTGGCTTGTTCCTAGTATTTAATGATGGTGTATTTGCGACACATGTTATGTATTTCATCTATTACTCATCAACAAATCTTGTATTAATACTTTTTATCATTTGCATATACCATATTATTGTGTTTGATTCCAACTCTTGATTAGTGTGGTCAACTCGAAACCGAAACAACAAATGTGAACTTGGACTTGTAGACTTCCAAATCTATTTAAAGCAAATGAACATGTGACATTTCAAATTCAGCGTTAATTTTGTGTTTTGAGTCCCACATTGCTAAAAGAGAAGAACTAACCCTTACTTATATAGTCTCATTACTTGGTCAACTTAAATTGAGATTAACATTATGTTGTTGCGTTATTAGATCCTTTTCTGATTGAGCAAACTATCAGAGTGTGTTCCATGGTGCGATAATTAATTTGACTTTCCAACTTTTTTATTTTTTTGTATCTGTTAAAAAAATTAGCGAGATGGGTTAATTAGGTTTAAAATATGAACTTTCAAATTCAAATGTTGTTGCATTTGAAGTTTGATTCAGCGAGAGCAAAGTAAAAAAATGGGATCTCATATGTTACAAACATTCACATTAGTTTTCGATTTTTTGTCATTGTAAAAAAATTATAGCAGGTTGGATAATAGGTCCAACATCTTTTTGACACTGTATGGATATATTATCACTTTTTGTCTTTTACGTAATTAGTTTTTTTGTTATTTTAACGTTTTTAGGCGTATAACCAAAACTTCCGGAATTTAGGATAATGTAGCATTACTCAATAATTTATGTAGTTGTCCTGAAGATCAAAGAATTGAATCGATGTTATCATGGTCTTCTCCTATCTATACTACTACTATATAAAATGTTTAGAACATTTTAAATATAGAAGTTTAAAATTTTAAGACTAAAACATTTCTAACAAAAGTAACCCACTAAACTTGTACTAAAAGTCTGATTAATATAGCACTTAACAAAACAATAATGCATAAATCATATAACTCAGAATATCATGTATATTAAGCTGAGAAGATCTGCATGATGATCTGCATGGTCTGCTAGATAGCTATTTTATAATGAAGAATGTTTTTATATATATGTTTTTCTAACAATAACTTTCGTATTTTAATTTCCAGAAACCACGCATTTTAATTTATTACATTTTTTTACAAGTCTTCATATGGTTTAAATTAGATACATTAATATTGGAGGATGTTACAAATATGAAATTTAAGACATTTATTATTTTTAAATTTATATGTATGCTTAATTATTATGCTTAGCAAAAGTAACTTTCTTTTGATGGAAATGTTTTTGGTCTTAAAAATTTTTAAGACTACTATATATAGAATGTCCCAAACCCTTTATAAAAGAGTATAGATATCAGAATTAATGAAATCATTAAAATACTCTCACTCAAAATTACAATTAATATAACAATTGGTACAAAACAATAATACATAAATAATTTTTCTTTGTCATTAAAACACTCATTAATGAAATTTACAAATCGTTAATGATATAATTAAAATACCCCATCACTCAAAAGTACAATTAATATATCAAATGGTATAAAACAATAATGCATAAATAATTTTATCATTTATATCTTTCAAACACCCACTAAATAATGATATTATTAAAATCTCTCACTCAAAAGACACTTAATATATCAAATGGTATAAAATAATAACATAAATAATCTTATCTTATATTTCTTCTTTAAAACACTACTAAATTAAATTTATAAATCATAAGCGAATCACGAAACCAATCTTTTGTAGTAAAATTTACGACACCACCTTTTTCGTCCACGCAACAAACCACCGTTTAACACCACAACTTAGAATATAGGCACCACTATATGGTGCTAAAGCTATTTGAAACACCTCGTATGTTTAAACGATATATAATATTACACGCCCTAAAGCGAATAGCTATATCGTTGACCATCGTTTCCTATCGTCGTTGCGTCGTGATGCAAGTATGCCATTTTAAAGCAACATTGTGCGGTAAAGTTGTTCCATTAAGTTATCGCCATGTGTTAAGTTAGCGTCGTGAAAACATATAATCGGCGTGGGCACCGCTATGAAAGCTTCTTTTTTTTATGTTACTAAACGCGTAAGAAAAAAACAAATTAATTTACAATTAATAACCCTATTGGACATTCTTTTTTCTTTCTATAAAAGTATTGCATAAAAAACCTTGCTATCGCCAAAAGTATCATCACATCGAGTGCACTGCACATGAACGGTGCCAACTGCCAAATACCATAATATGACTATAAAGTGTGTTGTGTGTTTATCGTTATTAAGCAACTCCTTTCATCAAATAAGTCACACTTTGGTCGAATTCACCAACCAGTCGCATAATCAAACTTTGAACTTGCACTTTATGATTCAATCTTCTCTACGCGTGATTCACATAAATCATAAACAGTGGCGGAACTTGACCACTTATTTTGGGGGCGAATAGATCGATTTGTTTAACCTCAACTAAATTACCCAGAAAACCTATAATATTCTGTTTAGTCTTGAAAATTTTGGGTGGGCGGGACCTCCTGCCTCAAAGAGGTCCGCCATTGATCATAAATGACCCGAGTATTACTTCATTGGGATCGGTGGCCTATTAGACGTCTCAAAGTAGGGTCTTACAATTATCTTTTCCCGCGAAGCTTTATAGAAATATGCAGTTAATACAATAAGTCGAATACTTATACAAGTTATTTTCTTTGTTTGTTGCGTATGAATTTCTTCTTTTCCTATCGAGTGGCAGCTAACACTTATTGTTCATACATATGGTGTTGCACACCCTTTCTGTGAATATAAAAATAAACTTGTATTTTGCTTGTTCCTAGTACTGTATTTTAAGTTTTGGGTTAGCAGTCCCACATTGCTAAAGAAAAAAAACTTTCTTCAGTTATATAGCTTCATGTACTTGTTTCAGATAAATTGAGATTAGTATTGTATTGTTGCATTCATGCATCCATTCTAATAGAGCAAATTCTAGAATTGTTCGTGTATGCAGTAATCAATTTGAGTTCTCATTTATTTTATTAATTTATTTTTGTTTCTGCATACACTACAAAATTTAGCAAGATAGGTTAGGTTAAAAGTCCGAATTTTCAAATTCAAATGTTGTTGCGTTTGATGTTTGATTCTAGGGATGAACACAGTTTCCAGCTGGAACCGGACCCGATTGATCCGGGAAGCAAATTTTTTGAAAGTAGGAACCGAGAACTGAACTGGATATAGTTTTTGGTCCCGGTTCTGTTTCGTACCCGGCTATGAACCGATTTTTAATAAATTAAATTAGAAACCTTATGCACAAATAAATTAGGCCAATAAAAACAAAAAATATATTCGAAATTTTTTTAGCGTTTGCAACAATTTACGTGCAGACTAATTATGTTTAACAACTAAAACAAACAATCATCGGATAGTATCACATTGTTTGAATGTTTGACATAAAAATAACACATAGCAATCAAACTAAATGAATTAACTTCAAACTTTGTCCAACCAAATAATCAAAATCGTTTATAGTTCAACAATTTGTTTCCCTTTATCTCTTCCGGTTAGTTTATTTAATTGTTCTTCCATATCTTTGACAATCATATCGTCAAGAGCAAAAGAACAAGAGAACAAGAGAACCATACACAAATTGAGTTGCGGTTTTGTTAGATCCAACCAAGAAGTGTCACTGACTTGCTCATAGGTTTAGAAACAAATGTATTCATGAAATGTTTTGAGTATGGGAAGCAAAGAAAAATACATGTTTTCATGTTACAAAAATATTTTAACTATTGCCCTTATTAAGAGACACCATTAGCTTGTGTTTTGCGCTATATATCACTCCCACATTGGACAAAATAGGAAATTTTGCATGTTTATATGGTCTAATGTGCATGAATCATAATAAATCGGTAATAGTATAAAGTTGTTTCATATGATATCTCAATATGGTATTAGCAAAATATCATTCATTGGATTCAATAAATTATTTTAAGTTCTCAATTTTCTTTTTTTTTTCGTTTCTCAATTTACAAAAGTTGGCTTAGTGGAGCAATGGGTTTAGAATTTCAAGAGTGAAGTTATTCATACCCCTTAATTTTTTTTCATATGATATCTCATTATGGCATAGCAAAATATCATAATAGGTCATTGGATTCAATAAATTATTTTAAGTTCTCAATTTTTTTTTTTTTCGTTTCTCAATTTACAAAAGTTGGCTTAGTTGAGCAATGGGTTCAGAATTTCAAGAGTGAAGTTATTCATACCCCTTACCTTATCATGTAACCCTCATGATAAGACTCACAACTGAAACTCGTGTGAACGAAAGATCACGAATGGGCTCTCGTGCAAAAAACGCAAGAACTAAGCTTTAAAATATATTACAAAATTGTCACGAATAGCTACATTTAATTCAAAAAAACGTTATGTTGAAAAGTTTTCCAAGTGTCCAACATTTAATTCACATAACAAAAAATGTTTATGTTTACTTATACACTAGACATGAACCAAGTCAGGTACAGTTTGGTCGAATTGACCAGCCAGTAGCAAAATCAATCTTTGAACTAGTATTTTATCTTCTCTACCAGTGATTAAATAAATTCATGAATGACCCGACGATTATTTGATTATGGTCGAGGACCAAATAGACGTTGCAAGGTAGAGTCTTACAGTATATCTTTTGCTCCCGAATCTAAATAGAAACAAGTAGTTGATACATGTACAAAATACTTTCTTCGATTGTTGAGTATGTGTTTCTTATTTTCCTATCAAGTGGCAGCTAACACTTATAGAGCATACATATGGGGTTGATTAGAATTGCATATATGATCTTCTTGTTTTCTTAATTATGACACTTTATTGTAATCTTTTTGTAGTTGTCGGTCTTTATCTTTTTGAGAGTGTTACATATATATACTTTAAATCGGGTTTTATACGGAATTATATTTTGTATAGTTATGTTACAGTGGTACTGCTGCACACCCTCTCTCAACATGGAAATTGGCGTTGTTCCTAATATAAAAGATTGTGGCCTACTCGTATACCATAATAGAATTGGAACTGATCTTGTACATGTTATAAAAATGCTTTTTAAAATGTTAAATGGCTCAAATATGATGGGTGTATTTGCTTTATTATGCAACTTCTTTACTCAAATTCAGCTTTTGTTTTGAGTTTCTAATCCCACATAGGTAAAGAAAAGAAATTTAGCTTGCATATATACTGTAATGTATATGGTTCACCTAATTTGAGATTAATATTATGTTGTTGTGATTGGTTTGTCATCTTGATATAGCAAAATATCAAACTGATGCATCCATTCACAATAACCAATTTGAGTTCTCAATCTTTTTTGTCCAATTAACAAAATTTTGTGAGTTTGGTTAGATTTTTGTGTATAAATGTTTAAATTTGATTTTGCGAAAGCAAAGTGTAAGAAGAAATCTCAGATGCTATAAATTCATTTCAAACTCTTAATTTTTATTTCGTTATATTATAAAATTTAGGCTGAGTCAAAATTAAGTTCAAAATATTTAAGTACAAAAGTTCATATGAGTACCTAACTTTTTTTTAATCATTTTAAAAATATAGCGAGTTGGGTAATAATCAAGCATATTTAGTTTTGACATCGTACGAAAGTGTGGATATATTAATGTGTATAATATGATCGTATAATGACGTCATTATGATGCTTCTTTAAGTTTAGAAAACCAAAAATATAAAAGGTTAAGAGGATGTAGCATTACTAACAGGATATTTTGTTGGTCAAGTAGTCGTGGATACATTCATATATATAATTTAGATTTAGATAAATTAGATTCATAATTTACGTGGTTTACAAAAGGTTAAAGAAGCGGATTGATGTAAACATGGAGTGTTATGACAAAGGCGATCATTCATGTAAGAGACATTTGACGTGTGATATGATAAGTTGTTTGTTAAAGCTAAAATAAAAAGATGTTGAATTTTTGCAAGCAATATATGTTCCATACTTGTTAAGAAAAGTTAAATCCCTCAATAATAAATAGTTTTTGCTAAAAATGTGTTGTGTGTATATCGTTATTAAGCTATGTAGGAACATTATACATGTGCTTTGGTGTACCTCATTTTGAGTAACTAATGTTATACAACAAGTGATATGTAGTCAACTCTAGTAGTGTATAAATATTGTATCTGTATTTCATTTCAGTTTAACAATTTCCAAATGAAGATTTCATCTCATTTCATTCCCTCTCAAACTCTGTTTATCAAAAATACCCTTCGTGATCTTTTGTTAATCACAAACTTCATGATAATAAGCACTTTTTGCATGCGTTTTCACTTGTGTTATAGGGTCAGTTAAACCATTTCGTATAGCTAATTTACAAAGATTCACAATTTCTGAAATGGGAATATTCTTATTATACTTTGCTATAACTCTCCCCAGTTATATATAAACAAGTCGTGTTTCAAAAAAAAAAAAAAAAAGACTTTTTGATCGCAATAGATAAATGTTTGGTTACATTTTCTTGATCACGTGGGATCTCTTCATACGTCGAAGAAATACTAAAACCAGTTCCAATAGGATTATCAAGAAATAAAAGACCAAACAGCCTATTCCACGAACTCGAGTTCTTTTTAAGTGTAAGACGTTCCACATTATTCTTCAGAGAATATGTAACAAGATACGGGCTTAGTTCGAAGAAGCTTCCAATCATGGAAGAACACCCTGGGCCACATTGAAGCCGAATGAGAAGTGGGACATGTGATAGTGAAAGGTCGTTTAAGTTCTTGGCTTTGTAAAATACGTAAAAGATGGCGAAGCCAGTTGTGGAGTTGATGGGAAGGTAGCCTGATTTCGTGGGTCAGGCGTGTTGTGGGAAGGTGGTTGTGGTGGTGGAGGAGATGGTAATTGGCTAGTTATGATTGATGCCTGTGTTGTTGGAATTATATAACATGACTAATCATAAATATAAACAATAAACATCAAAGTATTCAAGCGGAAGCATATAGGATTTATTAATGAACAATTAATTAACATAAAAGAATATGCGTACCTTTTCTTGATTCTAGCCGAACAAGAATCAATTCCACAAACTAGCAATTAGGATGAACCCTAATTAGGGTTTATAGGATTATAAGAATTACCCCTTACCGTTTTGTAATTCAATCCAAGATAATAACAAAAGTATGTTATTACTAAGTTCTTGTACACACGTACTAAACCGAATTAAAGTAATGCTAGTTTTTATCAAACAAATAACTTGGTTTGTGGAAAAGTAATGGATCGACACCCACAAGGGTTGTACGATCGGTTTGGACAAGAAAACACACAAAACAATTTTAGGGTTTAGCTAATGAGCACAAGAGATGGAAAAATAAAACCCTAGCCTTGTTTATATACCCAACTAAACTTGGTGAACAAGTTGGTTTTTCTTTCCTTGTTTTGCTCCTTGGCGATCGGTTTGGTATCCCTAAAGGGATTCGGAACCTTCCCAACTTTGCAATTTAATCCTTTTCCATAAACATTTAACGACCGTTAGTCCATTACATTAATTACTTAACGTCCGTTAGTTATTTCGTTTAATAAATAAATAAATATAACATTTATATTTAATTATTAACTTTAAATTCTCATACGTAAAGTGTGCAATCCCATAGTCTCGAGTTCGATCCTAACTCACGCCTACTAATTTATATCCATAAAACCAATGACTCCCACTGGATATATCTTAATAGAGTGATCACATTCGATTAGCGTCTAGCAACACTGATGCCTCTAGTACAACTCGAGCAAGGCTCTGGAAAACCTTTTAATGATTTCTCATTATTATTATCCTTTTGTTTCTAATACCATGTTAAATAAAGATATGGAATTAAGTCATTCTTTATCCAACTATTACATTTCTCGTTATAAGTGATTGACCAAGATTACCTAATCTTACGAACATATTCGGGGAGATCTTTGGGCGTGGCACGCAAACATCTTGTCAACCCTACGAGGGGCCAGAAGATTAAACTCAAAATAAATTTGAAGGAACAAATTATATCTTGACTACGAGAATAACCCATGAACTTTGCAACACTTGTGAAACAACCCTTATGACTACCGATTCGTATAGCGTTAAGTTGTTCCATTGAGTGCACTACATTCATGACACTTATCCGGTATCTCAAGTTCGAGGATAACTATTCATAATTTACTTAACAACAATATCCATAAAGTAAATTATGTAGTCGATAAGTCATATATTCAATTCATTGAATATCATCGAAATTGGTATGCATTCTCATCAATATACTTTCAAGTACATTCCACCATATCTCTCAGATTTGTCTTAGTTTAATGATACTCCCATATCATTAATTGACAACGGACGATTTAGAATAAATAAATTTATTCATGGATTAAACATACAAATATAGGATACAATATATTATAAAATCAAACATACCAAGTATTTGATTTATATTATAACAATTGTTTAACATCCCTTATCCAAATACTAAATAGATCAATACATGAAAATTCCAGTTGATGCATTATGCCTTAAGTAATGATAATCATGCTTGTTGACAAGGCATAAATCAACCAACTTGATCTATCATAATTTTGAGAATACTTATTTCAAGAATTCAATTAGTGAAGTTCTTGTATGTGTGCATTCACCAATCCACACAATAATTCATAAAGTGTGTGACATCCTCTATCACCAATTTATGACAATTTAAACTTTCAAACATTTTAAAGTTTTAAGTATTCTTATTCTTTTAATGTATAATGCAACTGTGCTCTTATTAGCACAACTAGTTCACATGGCTATTAACAAGGATGAAATCCTATCATGACTAGTATTGAGTGTCATCTCAATTAAACCAGCATCATTGTATACAAACAACAACATGCTCATTAAAACTCCGTACACTTTAATATCTTATTGTGTAATGTTTGATGCTTTCCTAACTTTCAAGTTTAAAGCTGATGACAATTTGCACAACATTTGACATATTGTTCATCCATAGAATCTAGGAGCAATTCCAGACTGAGGATGTAATTCTATTAGAATATTTATTACACAAGTTATCTAATAACTTTTAATTAGATATCAATGTTGTCAAATCATCTATCATTCAAGAATGATACAACAATTTGAATACACAACATGATGTACATGATGAATCTCGAGTCAAACTTAGATTTCATTCATGTTCTATCTTGTCAAAAGATATTTATCCATTACCCAAATGATATATCATGTTTTATTAGAATCATTTATTTTATGCACATGTTTATTAATAATAAACATATATTCCAGTTGTATGTTTTAATTCTTAAATCTTATAAGTGAAGTTTCATTCCAATCTAAGACTTAACATTTAGCTTACAAAGAATGTTACTTCCTATATGTTATACAACATATAAGATTTAAAAACCTTAACATATTACTCCCACTAGCTTTCAGGAATACTTAAAATTTATCTTATTTTAATTATAAATCGAAAATGGGATTTAATAATTAAACATAAGAATAATTTCATAGATGCATGCATTTTATCCATTCATGAATTATTTGCACTTCGTACACTTCCAAAGATTATATGAATTCAAAAAACCTTTCTATTACTTACCGTCCTCGCTCAAGTAATTTCTTCAAGAAATTTTTTTGATATTCCATTGTCATATTTCATATTAATGAAAACAAGTATGACAATTATCGTCTTCATATATTTAATGTGTCTAGGAAAGAATATTCAATCACAATTAATTGCTTAAATATGATTAATAATCTTGTCATAAAACATGCATTAAATATGTGTACAATATTGTCCATATGATTTCTACATAGAAATTCAAACCACTAGGGTTTTTCATCTCTTTGAAAAAACTCATTTTCATTCTCTAGTCTAACTATTAAGATAAACCAAATTTCCAAAATTGATTATCTTTATGGACAACATCTTTAATATTCATAGTATGAGTTATTTACCCAATTCAATATCATAATGATTATCGGGTTTACTATAATCAGTAACTCATATTTCTCAAAGATATAAGTCAAATATCCGAGATATCTTTGCGATCTATGAATGAAAATTCCATCATCATGAGGTCTATCAATTACATGTCTAACCTCATCATGATATTTACTAGTGTGTTTTAGAAGATTATGTATCTTGTAATTTTATCTTTCAAGATAGAAAAACTCCCACTTGCCTTTTGTAATATATATACTTAGCAGTTAGAGCAAAACTACATTGTTATCTTTTTGGGACATTACAAATACACATTGATAATTCCTGACTTTAGTTTGTTAATAACCTATTCATTAAGTAGTTTAACAAATTCAGAATCTTCAATTTTAAAACTTAATGTGATTCATCACATTCCATAATGAAATGGTGTTTTATTAATCTTCTAGGTTAGAGTCATATTGAGTATATTCAATCCATACTCAATTTTCTAACCTTGTTACTTTTTAAGAAAGAAGTTATGGTTATCTTGAATCAAACAAATCAAATAAAGTTTGATTCTCCTAACTGATCATACCATCAACTTGTGGTATTCATTAGAATTAATATTGTAAGACAATCTAACAATATATAAGATAAACATATTCCTTTTGGCTTACCTATTTACCAACTAAGTTA
The DNA here is from genome assembly GCA_022545495.1 of Chrysanthemum lavandulifolium. Taxonomy (NCBI): domain Eukaryota; kingdom Viridiplantae; phylum Streptophyta; class Magnoliopsida; order Asterales; family Asteraceae; genus Chrysanthemum; species Chrysanthemum lavandulifolium. The sequence goes on from CM040241.1 coordinate 66,946,037, forward strand.
ACTTAATGATATAATAGACTTTTCAAGCCAATTGCATGCTTTATAACACAAGTACACTTTAACCAAGTCACTTCATATCCATGTCTCACCAAGAAAACATAAATTGTTATACTCCCATTTAACGTTATAAATCATTGATCAACTCAATGACTTCTTGTATATGTCTTAATTAAAAAACATAACAAGTTAACGTCTTACTTTATTATAAGTCTTAAAAGACTTTATGTTTATGTCTTTACAATGAATCATAAACATGTTTAACTAAAGTAATTATGAACACAACTCTTGGTTTCAATTATAATTTCAAGTTAATTTATTTACTTCACAATAATGTAGGACTACATTATTTATTCATTTATTTATGTCATTCCAAAATTCATAAATATACAAATTAAAGTAGTATTAGATTACTTCATTTATTTATGTCATTCTAATAATACATAAATATTTAATTTGAAGTAGTCTTATATCTATCATCTTGACACATATTCTAAATACTTGTCTAATTTAGAAGCGCAAATATGTCCATGCAAGGTCCGACTTCACATAGAGATTTACTTTGTTGTTGCAATCTCGCCAAGTTCTCACATGGCGTAAATTGTAACACCAAGTGTTTCTTAAATTAGATATGTACAAGTTATATTAGAATGTTAGTCTCTTACCTTGCGTCGAGAGAATCCTTTAAATCATATACCTATATGTTGTACCTTGCACACAATATAGATTTCTCCCACTTGTGCATGGAACAACATCATGTAGCAGATAAACAACACGACATATGTTTGTTTATGTGACCAATATGATTGTGTCATTGATATTAGCATAACTAGTAGATGTAGAACCACTTTATTGTCTAATAAGGAAGCGTACATGACTATCCTTGAAAACATAAGTGTCTACAAGTGGAAAATAATTATCTTAAGACATTCTAGAGATAACTGGGTTACTACCAATATGACAAAGCTTAACTCCCATCTGAATAAGAGATCATTACATTAATTCCTTATTCGAAGAATAAGAACAAAATACTCCCATGGATTTGACAACATTGTAAGTGATGCATTAACCGTGAAAGAAAATAGCCTTCTATTTACTTCCCTACACCTTTGAGAAAGTCCATACATAACAATTACAAATGTACTTAAAAGAATGTATTCTACTATGTAGATGATGAATTTATCCATCAATGCTATTAACTTGAAAAATTGGGCATGCAATTTCTTTCTTAATAGTTCTACTATTCCAACAATTGTAAGTAGTACTTTTAAATGGTCAAAGCACAACAACTAGATAAAATATGCTAGTTTGTCTTTTACTAATTATACGATGAATTAGTCTAGCTTCTAATTTAATAACTCGTAAATATGCAATTTTCTTAACTATTAAAATTTGCTTACGAGTTATGTATTTAGAATTTAGACAATTCTAATTGTCCTATCATACCTTTCTTCATTCATGAAAAGGAATAGGGTTGAATCTCACTCTTCGCGTGAAAAGAGGACTAGGTTTATTCTTTTAGTAACGTTGACTCTACTAAAACCCTTACGTGTGTAGATCAATTTTACCAATACAGAATAACCTCGTTACGGTTTAATGTTGCATTAATACATTTAAAGAATTAGCAAAATTCAATTTTAGTATTTTCGATAATTAAACTTTTCAAGAAAATAAAATACCCAAGGTAATATTCATATAACCATAGAATTTTCTCGAAACTAGGATCCAAATTATCATTGGTTCATTACATCGGTTGATGCGCTAGCAACGACGCATATAATAAGGTGTCTGTCGAACATTAATTGGCAAACAATTTCCAACTCCTAGATCATTATGGGATTTATATTTTCCAACGCTATTGCAAATATAAACATGTTTCATCCCATCTTATGCCATTGAGTCCAGGTCTCACTTCCTACTCAACTTAAGTGTCTAACTTAAGAACGCAAATATGTCCATGTAAGGTCGACTTTACATAGAGATTTACCTCTCCATCACAATCTAGCCAAGTCTTGTCATGACGTAAATTGCAACTTCAAGTGTTCCTTTTAATTAGATGGCATATTCTTAATTTAAAAGGGTACTAGTTTTGATTTTATGTGGTCAAATCAAATATGTACAAAGATGTCATGCATTCTTCTTGTAGCATAATTTTAATAAAACTTTTATTACCAATTCATAAAGATCAAATTATCAAAGTTTTGATTGAGGTATTGGGTTCACCAATCAAGGAATTTAGTGTTAATTATCATCCATTATACCGTACTTTTGCATAAGTGTAAACACTTAGTGTTTCGGATAATTACCAAAGTGGCGCATGGAATTAAAACTAATTCGCCTTAAGATGAGCTTGTACATTTATGGCTTACTAAGTAGCTCCATTCGAACTTACAGAGGCGGAGGACCAAGTAAGCGCAAACGCATAACCTTAGACATCCTTTCGCGCGATGCGCACTTCTTAAATAACCCCTTTATAGTTCATTCGAATGGGTGAGCCGTTCAGTCATTGTACCAAAGTCACCAATCAATTAAACTATTGAAAACTTAACTCTTCCAAAACAAATCAAATTTCGCCATTGTTTAGTCCGTATTATTTTTCTATTCAAATTACCCTTTGCTTAAAACTGTCTAACATAATAAACAAACAAGTAACAAATAAAAAATAGACCACTAAAAAACAATGCGCACATAATAAACAATTTATACGTGTAAACAAGTAGCCACATGCAACTTATTCGATAAAACCCTATTAATAATCAATGTCTAGGTTAAATTAACGTATATATTAATTAGGGCTTTCACTCTCTCAATTGAAAGTGAGCCACATACATCGACGAATCGATTGCGTAAACCCATAATTAATGATATACCAAATTGCACATAATTGATTCATTAATGTATATAATTGAAGTCTTCCCCAATTCAAGATTTATCATAAATATACATGTGTATAAAACTTAACAATTAATCCAATCTTAACAATTAAATAATAATACAAGCAACTATCCATGACAAACATGCATGTATCATCATGGATATAACATAACAATTATTCAATTAAGTCACAAGATCGCATATAAAAATTCCATGACACATAACAAATTATTCACAAATTAATCACGTAATCAATATTAATTCTAGGTTTTAATAAGGTTAGCAAACAATTTTCAAAACCCTAAAAAATTTATACATGTGTCGATTAAAAAAAATAGGGGAACGCCCCATTAATTAAAAAAAATCGACCAAAACATAAATAAAACATAAACCCTAGATTAACATATCAAACAACATACAAGTATTTGTTTTATTACGCGTTTATGTAATTAATTACTCATTAAAACCAATGACTCATGATGCCACTGTTGGAATTATATAACATGACTAATCATAAATATAAACAATAAACATCAAAGTATTCAAGCGGAAGCGTATAGGATTTATTAATGAACAATTAATTAACATAAAAGAATATGCGTACCTTTTCTTGATTCTAGCCGAACAAGAATCAATTCCACAAACTAGCAATTAGGATGAACCCTAATTAGGGTTTATAGGATTATAAGAATTACCCCTTACCATTTTGTAATTCAATCCAAGATAATAACAAAAGTATGTTATTACTATGTTCTTGTACACACTTACTAAACCGAATTAAAGTAATGCTAGTTTTTATCAAACAAATAACTTGGTTTGTGGAAAAGTAATGGATCGACACCCACAAGGGTTGTACGATCGGTTTGGACAAGAAAACACACAAAACAATTTTTAGGGTTTAGCTAATGAGCACAAGAGATGGAAAAATAAAACCCCTAGCCTTGTTTATATACCCAACTAAACTTGGTGAACAAGTTGGTTTTTCTTTCCTTGTTTTGCTCCCTTGGCCGATCGGTTTGGTATCCCTAAAGGGAATCCGGAACCTTCCCAACTTTTGCAATTTAATCCTTTTCCATAAACATTTAACGACCGTTAGTCCATTACATTAATTACTTAACGTCCGTTAGTTATTTCGTTTAATAAATAAATAAATATAGCATTTATATTTAATTATTAACTTTAAATTCTCATACGTAAAGTGTGCAATCTCATAGTCTCGAGTTCGATCCTAACTCACGTCTACTAATTTATATCCATAAAACCAACATGTGTTCGTGAAAATGAGTAAAATATGACTGCATAATTAAGTCATTGTGATGCTTCTTTAAGTTTCTAAAACCAAAAAAAGTTTGTTTGGTTATGAAAAAAAAAAAGATAATAGATTTTCACCGGCTATGTAAATGAACTGTAGCTGGTTGGAAATGATGCTTTAGAGACTATTCTTGCTATATTTATTAAGCGACTCCTTCAGGTTTTTTGTTTTAAGCTTTGAGTCCCACATCGAACAACAAATAAAAACTTTGCTTGTTTATATTTTGTGACGTGTATGACTTATTTGAAATGGTATCAGTATCAAGTTATCGCAGATGTATGCCATTATGGTAGGGCAAGGTATCATAATTAGGATATGCTTCTGATAAATTGATTTGAGTTCTTTCTTTTTGTTTTTTCTGTATCATTTTAGAAAACTAACACAAATAAGTTTTAAAGTATTTAGTTACAAAAAATTATTTTAGTACTCATTTTTTTGTCATTATAAAATGACAAAAAAAATTATTTTGAAATGGTATCAGTATCAAGTTATCGCAGATGTATGCCATTATGGTAGGGCAAGGTATCATAATTAGGATATGCTTGTGATAAATTGATTTGAGTTCTTTCTTTTTGTTTTTTCTTTATCATTTTACAAAACTAACACAAATAGGTTTTAAAGTATTTAGTTACAAAAAATTATTTTAGTACTCATTTTTTTGTCATTATAAATATATAGCGAGTATATTTAGTTTTGACATTTCTTTTTTGTTTTTTCTTTATCATTTTACAAAACTAACACAGGTACGTTTTAAAGTATTTAGTTACAAAAAATACTTTAGCACTCATTTTTCGTCATTATAAATGTACAGCGAGTATATTTAGTTTTTACATTGTATGAAACTATTGGATATGTTATCAAATGGTGATAACATAAACGCACCTTCAGAAGAAATCAGTTTGTTATATTTTGTTCAAGGAAAATGCTAAACGTAACCCTAATGGCTATGTATAAGACACTAATAAATGCAATGAATGTTTGTATCATAATAATAAAACCACTCACTCCTGTATATAACTACTCCCAACGGATTTTATGTACAACCACTTTTGCATTTTTCTAACTTTTAATCATATGATTACATATATCAAAACCCTTTGCTCAAAAAGATACAATGTAAAGAGGCTCTACACCATAGATACCTAACAATCACACACTTCTAGTAATAAAGTGCATGACTATCTTAATCAAGTCGGCAAATACATTTTTCGTTAGAGAAAATATGATGTGTTTGATTATGACATGATTACATGAGTAAAATCTAAGATTTATTATTATTGGTTTGTAGATTAGTCATTATTGGGCTTGTTTTGGGCTAGTATATGGCCCTATTGGTTACTATCTTGTGCATATTGGTCCTTATATGTCGATCTAACGAACATGCGGACACTACGGGTGTGTTTGGTGAAACTAGCGATGCGATTAGCGAAGAGCTTGATTAGCGAAGCGATTAGCGATAGCGAAGCGATAGCGATTTAATTTATAAAAGTGTTTGGTAGAATAATTTGTAGCAATAATTTTATTGTGTAAATGGCATAATTCTAAATGCTAAATGCTTATTCAAAGAGCATTTAGCGTTTAGCTTTTTTTGCTTATAAATGCTAACTGCTAATCATTCCAAACAAGCTTTTTTAAAAAACGCTAAATGCTAATTGCTCCATTTATGCTCGCTACCAAACACACCCTACAAAAAAATATGGCATTTGCTCACACATTTTTTCTTCGAACTTTTAAAGAGTGTAGATTTTTATTGAATGTTTACACTTATAAGAGTGTAAAAATTTATTACGTGAAAAAACGTGAAGATAAATACACAATCATCACATTTTCTTCGACACACATGGCATCTGCAATCCACACTCATTGGACAAAATAAGAAATTTTGCATGTTTATATGGTCTAATGTATGGTAGAGCAAAATATCATAATAGGTCATTGGATTCAATAAATTATTTTAAGTTCTCAACTTTTTTTTCGGTTGTCAATTTACAAAAGTTGGCTTAGTAGAGCAAATGAGTTCAGAATTTTAAGAGTGAAGTTATTCATACCCCTTACCTTATTATGTAACCCTCATGACATGACTCACAACTGAAAACCCGTGCGAACGAAAGATCACGAATGGGCTCTCGTGCAACAAACGCAAGAACTAAGCTTTTAAATATATTACAAAACTGTCACGAATAGCAACATTGTATGATTTTTAGAAGACTAACACTTTCTGAAACCACTAAAGTGACTAGCTTTTTATCCAATAATGACATCAAAAGAATCTTGAAAGCGAAAAAGTCCATAGTTGCGCAATCCAGTTGCGGTGTCCGCATTACACTCGAACTTAATGAAAATTGTCGGGATTAGTATTAAGTATGTGATTTATAATAGTGAGTTATGGGTTAAAAAGATGAAATGGAATGGTCAACTTGTAGGGCATGTTTAAAAAATGGTTAAATGGTCTTTAGTGCAAGTCAACTGGAATTTATACAGATAACATTGTGACTTAAATATGCGGTGATTTCATATAGGAAACATAGGTTTGCTTAAAAATAAGTGAGTCGCTGATAGGTTTGCATATTTTTTTCGCAAATGTGGAGGCCTCTTATTTGAATCATTCAATAATCCGATGTAAAAAGGACGTCGTAACTATTGTATGTATCAATTTTGGAGCCAGCTTTCAGACGCATAAGCTCCATTGAATGATGAGTCTAAACATTGGTTTTCACATATTGTTTTTTGAGTGTGAGTCAACATTATGAAAAAATGATCTCTAGTTTTTTGTTTAAAAAAGTGTGTGTATTGTCAACTGTTTATGTTTACTTGACACAAGACATGAAATAAGTCACATTATGGTCGAATTGACCAACCAATGATAATTAAACTTTGAACGAGCACTTTATGATTTTATCTTCTCTACGTGATTCACATAATCGTAAATGACCCGACTATTATTTCACTGGGATCGGTGGCCTAGTAGACATCGCAATGTAGGGTCTTACAATAAGTTGAATACATATACAAGTTACTTTTTTGTTAGTTGAGTATGAGCTTCTTCTTTTCCTATCAAGTGGCAGCTAACACTACTTATTGATCATACATATGGGGTTGTTTGGAATTGCATTTTAGATCTTCTTGTTTTCTTATGACTTCTTATTGGCATCTTTTTGTAGTTGTCGACTTGTCAAGCTTATTAGTCTTTTATCTTTTTCAAGTGTTACATTTACTTAACTTCAGGAATTTATAAGAAATAATCTTTTGTCCCTTTGTCTAAATATGTAACAATGGCGTTGCGCACCCTTTCTCTGAATATAAAAGTACTCTTGTATTTTTGATTGTTCCAAATATATGATGATGGTACGATTGGCGTATACTCAGCTCATATACCATAATAGAAGTGGGATGATCTTTCAGAACTATTCATGTTAAAAAAAAATTGCTTTTTAAAATGTTACATGACCAAAATTCAATGTGTGTATTTGTTTTATTTAGTGACTTTTTTTACTCATATTCAGCTTTTATCTTGAGATTTGAGTTATCAATCCCACATTGCTAAAAGAAAAGAGACTTTCCTTGCTTATATACTCTCATGTACTTTATTAACATAAATTGAGATTTGTATTGTGTTGTTGCATTTGACCATCCATTCTGGTAGAGCAAATTATCAAATGATTTGTCTGAGGCAATAATCAATTTGAGTTCTTAATTTTTTTTATTTTTTTTTTAATATGAATTTTCAAATTCAAATGTTGTTGCATTTGATGTTTGATTCAGTCGGAGCAAATTATTAGAATAAAATCTCAGATGTAACAAATCCATTCGATTCTCAATTGTTTTTGTTGTCTTACAAATTTAAGGATTTCAGTAATATGTTCAAAATATGTAATTACAAAAATTCACATGAGTATTAAACTTTGTCATTACCAAAACATATAGCGAGTTAGATTATAGGTCCAACATCTTTTTGACATTGTATTGAACTGTTGGATACATATAACCAAGGTTATAACTAGCGTGGGGCGTGGTGTGACGTCATGATTAAGCATCACGCCTTTGCGGCTAAGGCAAAGCTGTTGCGTTTATAAGTCATGCCATAAGGCGGCACAAAGTATGAAAATATTTATATGTTTATATCATAATTCATATATATCGAGTTTAAAAAAACATGTGTCATAAGGCGGCGGCGTGCGGCATGGCGGTGGTGGCATGATCGGCTCGCTCTTGCGAGGCATTTGCGGGTCTTCTGTGACTTTTAGAACGATGCATATAACATTGTGCAGGAACTTGATAGCATTGTTTATGGTTAGAGAGTTGGAGTAACTTGAAAAAGATTCTAATTTGCGAACTTGAATTTTATTTTGTATTTTGCGTGGTTCCTAGTATATATGACTGTGGTATACTTGTATACCATAATAGAATTGGGAATGATCTTGTTCACGCTACAAAATTGCTTTTCAAAATGTTAAATGACCCTTGCGTTATTATGCAACTTCTTTACTCAAAGTCAATCCCGCATAGGTAAAGAAAAGAAACTTGGCTTGCTTATATACTGTAATGTATATGGTTCTCTTGAATTGGGATAGCTTCTCAATTCTTTTATTAAATTTTCGGTAGTTCGGTTAGATTTAGTATATGAATTTTTAAACTCAAATGTTGCCACGTTTGATGTTTGATTATGCTAGAGCAAAGTATATGAACGAAATTCCAGATGCTATAAAATCATTTCAACTCTCATTTTTTATTTCGTAATTCTATAAAACTCAATGCGTGTTGGGAAATAAGTTCAAAATTACAAAAAAGTTAAAAGGATCTAGCATTACTAATACCATTTTGGCCGGTCAAGTAATACGAATATATACAATTTAAGTAAAAGAGATTCATAATTAACGTGGTTTTCCACAAGGTCAAAAGAAGCGAATTGATGTTATTAGTACATTTCACTAAACACAATTTTTTTTAATCAAAGACTCATTTGACAATCTCATACCAATACTTAAACATTTGCATATTATCATGTTATTATGTTCAATTCCAAACAAAACAATAAATGATAACCGATAGGTAGATTTCCATATATGTTACAAAGTGAATGAACATGGTGGAATTTACCAATGTAAACATGGCGTGTTTTTTTGTCTATTACGAACAACACAATATTAAAAGGTTCTACATCTTAGTTTGGATACCTAACATTCATGCTTATCTTCCCAGTCTTATATACCATTACGCGCAAATATGGTACTACCTCCGTCCCATAATAATTGTCCGGTTTGATTTTTTTTAGTCTTTTTTGTTTAACTTTGACCTTAAATATTTTTATGTGTGTTATATAATACTTGATGCAAATTATATGAATGGATTAGCTTTTAAATGTATTTTTCATTAATATAATTTTCATCAAATATTATATAATACAAATAAAAATATATATGGTCAAACTTGAATAAAAAAGACCCAAAAAGCCTCAAACCGACAATTATTACGACTGGATGAAAGATATACCAAACACATCTAGTAATTAAGTGTATGAGTATCTTAATCATACAGCAAAATACATATTTTGTTCAAGAAAATAAATTGAGTTTGATTACAACATGATTATATGAGTAAGATCTCTAAGATTTATCATTTCTTTTATTGGTTCTTAAGTTGGATATTAGTGGGCTGATTGTGGGGCTAGCGTATGGCCCTAATGATAACTATCTTGTGCATATTGGGCCTTACATGTCAACCAAACGAACGTAAATTGTGGCATTTACGTAAGGATGAGCATTTCGAACCGAACTCAAACCAAACCTAACTATGCGAAATAAGACCGATTCTTCAAATACCAGATGCAGTCAGGGACTACGAAATAAGGTGAAAAAAATCGGGACCACTAGTTCGATGACGGGACCCAAATCAGGAAAGTCCCGAAAAGCGAAACCCGATTTCCGTGCAGAATCTGCATCGATGGGTATCCGAATCCCGCTCTGACAATACCAAGACTACTAATTTTGCTTAAAAAATCAGCATCACTAATTCTATGCGGACGTGTACTCCCTACATTTACGCAACCATTCTGATAGAGCAATTATTTGATGTGATAGCTTGAGTGCAAGAATCAAATAGATTATTAATCTTTTTTTTTTTTTTTTTTTTTTTTTTTTTATATATAAATTGATAATTAATCTTTTTATTTTCTTTTGTATACACTAATAAAAAATTTAGCAAGGTGAGTTAGGCTCATAATATGAAATTTCAAATTTAAATGTTGTTGCGTTTGATGTTTGTTTCTAAGGATGAGCACGGGTCCGGAACTAGTTAGAATCGAAACCGGAACCAGTGAATCGAAGAACCGAATTTTGTGAAAAGTAAGAACCAAGAATCAAATAATATATAGTTTTCGGTTTCGGTTCTTCGGTCCACCCGGCTATAAACTGCTTTTCTAAAAATATAACTAGAAACCTTATGCGCAAATGAATTAGGCCGATAATCTTTTTTATTTCATTTTATTATTTTTCTTTCTGTATACACTAAAATTTTTAGCAAGGTGAGTTAGGCTCATAATATGAAATTTCAAATTTAAATGTTGTTGCGTTTGATGTTTGATTCTAGGGATGAGCACGGGTCCGGAACTAGTTGGAATCGAAACCGGAACCAATGAATCGGAGAACCGAATTTTGTGAAAAGTAGGAACCAAGAATCAAATAAAATATAGTTTTTGGTTCCAGTTCTTCAGTCCACCCGGCTATGAACTGCTTTTCTAAAAATATAACTAGAAACCTTATGCACAAATGAATTAGGCCGATAATCTTTTTTATTTTATTTTTTTATTTTTCTTTCTGTATACACTAAAAAATTTAGCAAGGTGAGTTAGGCTCATAATATGAACTTTCAAATTTAAATGTTGTTGCGTTTGATGTTTGATTCTAGGGATGAGCACGGGTCCGGAACTAGTTGAAATCGAAACCGGAACCAATGAATCGGAGAACCGAATTTTGAGAAAAGTAGGAACCAAAAATCAAATAGATTATAGTTTTCGGTTCCGGTTCTTCGGTCCACCCGGCTATGAACTGCTTTTCTATATATATAACTAGAAACCTTATGCACAAATGAATTAGGCCGATAAAAAAAAAATAAAAAAATAAAAGAAAAATGAATGGTTTTAGCATTTAAAGTCATTTATGTTTAACAACTAAAACATAAAATCAACAAAAAATCATTTTATAGTTTCACACTAAATGAAATAACTCCAAACTTTGTCCAACCAAATAATCAAAGCCGTTTATAGATCCACCATTTGTTTCCCTTTATATCTTCCGGTTGGTTTATCTAATTGTTCTTCTATATGTTACACAATCACATCGTCAAAAGCAAAAGAACAAGAGAACGAGAATGGGTTGCGGTTTTGTTAGATCCAACCAAGAAGTTTCCCTAATTTGCTCATGGTTTTAGAAATATATGTATTTCATGAAATACATTTGAGTATAGGAAGCAAAAAAAATTACATGTTTTTAGAATTGTTGGATATTCGGTTCCGGAATCGAGAACCGGTGGACCCGAACCCAACCAGAACCGGGGTCTGGATTAGGTTCGGTTCTTCTCTATTTCGGGCCGGCTCTTTGGTTCTTTTACTCATCCATATTTGATATAGCTGAATCAAAGAATTAGAATGAGATCTCACATGTTACAAATCCACATCGATTCTCAATTGTTTTTGTTATCTTACAAAATTTAGGAAGTTGAGTAATATGTTCAAAATATGTAATTACAAAAATTCACACGACTTTTTGACTTTTTGACACTTTAAAAAATAGTGACTTGGATAATTGGTCCAACATTTTTTTGACATTGTATAGAACTGTTGGATATGCATGTTATCACTTTTTGTCCTTTTAATATAATTAGTTTTTAGTTATCATAACACTTTTTAGGCCTATAAAACCAAAACTTCAAGAATTTAGGAGGATGTAGCATTACAAATAAGTTATGTGGTTGTCCATGAAGTTCTAAGAATTGAATCGATATTATTACTACATTTCGTTTAACACATGTTATGCATTTTATGTGGTCAATTTTAAACCAAAACAACAATGTGAACCTGGACTTATAGATTTCCTAATCTATTTCAAGGTGAATGAACATGGTGGATTTTGATGATGCAAATTATGAGTGATATTGTAGAGGGGATAATCGATTCGAAATCAATTAAATTGAGAATTAGCAATGAAAATAAGGAGTGAAGACAATCGAGTCTTATGAAAAAAGAAAGCAGCATCAGATAAAGTGAGTTTGTTGTTATCTTTTATTAAGAGTGACACAATACTATAAGCTTTACACCTAAATTTGGATACATATAAAGTTAAAAATAAAACGATATTCGATTTTTGCAAGACACATATGCTCCAAATTTGTTTAAAAAAAGGGTAAATCCTGCAATAATCAATATAGGTTTACTAAAAATGTCACTCTAGGTTTTTAACTGTAAAACTAAATTTTTGCACTTTTAAGACTATTATTGGGCAAATATAAACAAGAAAATCAACATTCGATGTAAATAATAAGCTACAAATATCAATCAAACAAGACAATATGTATTAAAAAAAATTACGAGACATGATACTTCTTCGAACATGGCCCGTATCTTGTACATTCTTCTTTCAAAGATATTGCGGAACATCTTACACTTAGAAAAAGAATCTGAGTTCTTGGAATAGGTTTGTTTGATTTTTTTTTTCTAGATAATCCTATAGGAGCTCGTTTTGTATAGCTTCGGCGCTTGAAGAGATCCCACATAATCAAGAAAATGAAGCGAAAGATTTTCTTATATGGGGCTGAGTAGAAATGCATATCGGATAGTCTTGTTTTCTTGTGACTTCTTATTAATTGGCATCTTTTGTGAGTTCTTATTGATTGGCATCTCCGTACAGTTATGTAACAATGGTGTTGCACACCTTTATGTGAATACCAAAATAATCTTCTATTTTGCCTTATTCCTAATATATAATGATAGGTGCATCACTGTGGTATTCTCGTATACCATTATATGACTAAAATGCGTTGTGTGTATATCGTGATTAAGCAACTCCTTCACTCAAATTCAGCTTTTGATTTGAGTTTTCTATCCCACACAGGTAAATAAAAGAAACTTCTGCTTACTTATATATTGCTATGCATATTGTTTTACGAAATTGAGAAAGACATTATGTTGTTGCGGGTGGAATGTCATTTTGTTAGCAGCTAACAAAGGTGAGAATCCATGAGCAAGAACCAATTTAATTTCTCAATATTTTTGGGTCACAAAAATCAACGAGTTCAGTTAGGTTTAAAATAATAATTTTCAGGTTCACAAATTGTTGCATTTGTTGTCTGATACCGCTAGAGCAAAGTATTAAATTGAGATTTCATATACTGTTTTCGAGAAGACAAAGACTAATAACCAAACAAGAAGATCCGATATGCAATTCCTAATCAACCCCATATCATTAATAAGTTTTAGCTGCCGCTTGATAGGAAAATAAGAACCAACACTGATGTTTGCATACTGAATTCCGCATTCGCAAGTGATGACTAAAGCCGAACTGTCATATGCCAACTAACTCAAGTAAACGCATCAATAGTCAAGAAGAATAATTTCATATGAAAATAAGGTATATACCAAAGCACATGTTTTCTTAACTACCATCACAAGAAATGGAAGAAACAAAGAGAACCATTTCTTTGTTTTGGACAACCATATCAATCAATACAACATGTTTTCATAATTCCAATATATGTAGTGTTTGTATGTTGGGGTCTTTGTTGCTTGTTAATTTAGTCCAATATAATAAGCACTTTTTGCATGGATTTTCACTGTGTTATAGGGTCACTTAACTCATTTCCTACAGCTAATTCACAAAGATTCACCTTTTCTGAAAGGGGTATATTCGTGTTACTTTTAGCTATATAATAACCAATAGACGAGATATATTTTCCTGCGTAACTCTCCCCGGTTATAATCTTCTTGTTTCAAAAAGAGTATTCAAAGAAATATACTTCTTGATCGCAATAGATAAATGTTTGGCTACAGTTTCTTGATCACATGGGATCTCATAAGTCGCAGCAATACTGAAACTAGTTCCAATAGGATTAGCAAAAATAATGAAAGACCAAACAGCATATTCCAAGAACTTGGATTCTGCTTCAAAGAAGACTTAACAATATATGGGCCTAGTTCGAAGAAGTTTTCAGTCATGGAAGAACACCCTGCGCCACCTTGAAGTCAAACGAGAAGTGGGACTAGTGCTGGAGTTGATGGTAAGATAGCGTGATTTCATGGGTCGGGTATGCTTTGGGAAGGTCGTTGTGGTGGTGGAAGAGATGGCAGTTGATTCCATTATATGGAGTCAAAGAGGGGAGTCTCGGTGGTCAATGGTCAACTTGCAGAATATGTTCAAATATGGGAATTTGATGAATGTGGTAGTGTTTGGTGCTGGTCATCTTATGCCTGCTAATCGGTCTGTTAATTCACAAGTTATCACAAATCATTTTTTGTTTTAAGCTTAGTATCCCACATTGGCCAATAAATAAAATTTTTGCTTTCTTATATTCTGTGACGTGCATGACTTACGCAAATAAGGATTAATATCTAGTTGCCGCAGTTGGCAAGCAATTATGATATAACAAGTTATCATAAAGGACGCGTATACTGTGATAAATTTATTTGAGTTCTATATTTTTTGTTTTTCTTGTCATTTTACAAAACTAATATGAGTAGCTTTTAAAGTATTTAATTAAAAAAAATCATTTTAGTTCTCATTTTTTTTTATTATAAATATATAGCGAGTTGTTTCCAACATATTTAGTTTTGAGATTATATGAAACATACATTTGCAAGAAAGCATGTTCTTTGCCTCTATGGTATACCTCATTTTCAAATTAGATTCTTCTAATTGACTATTTTATCAGAGGTCCCCGAAGGGACTCTTCTACTTGACTACTGATATTTTTTCTCGTGTGGGTTGTATTTAGTGGTTGAGCTTATTAGTCGTCACTTTCAAATGTGGAGCTTTGGTATTGAAAACCAATGACGGTTTCTGTTTAGTATAATTTCGGCTCTTGCGCTACTTGACTGTCAGAGTGGCGGTTGTTGGTAGCTCATCGATGTGAAGGTTGTTGGTATTGACTTTAGAAATTACAATCATTCTTGCATAGTTTTTATGCAAGTTAGCGTTTTGGTACTTCTTATTATTATTAATCTTAGTTCAGTTATGGTTGTTAGTATAACTTTCTATTGTTGTTAAACTGAAAGTAGACTATTATCATTCCTTTTAGGCCTTACATCAATCGATAACATATACTGTCAATTTACTCTACTCGTTATTTACATAAATTTGTAAATGACCAATCTATTATTTGATTGGGGTCAAGGGCCAAATAGACGTCGCAAAGTAGGGTCTTATGTTTATCCTTGCTCGCGAATCATAATAGAAACAAGTGAGCTGAAAACATATACCAAAAACTTTCTTCGTTTGCTGAGTGTGCGTTTCTTATTTATTATCAAGTGGCAGCTAACACTACTTATTGATCATACATATTTGGGGTTGATTAGAATTGCATATCGGATCTTCTTGTTTTCTTATGACTTTTTATTGGAATCTTTTTGTAGTTGTCGACTTGTCGAGCTAATTAGTCTTTTAGCATATTGAAAGTGTACATTCGGGTTTTATGTAAAAATAACTTGTATTTTGGCTTGTTTCAGATTTATGATGATGGTATGACCGGCTAGTGGAGTATACCCGTATACCATAATAGAAGTGGGATGATCTTTATAGACAACGGTCGTGTTTGGCAACAAGCGTTTGGAAGCGTTTAGGAGCGATAAGCAACAAACGATAAGATTTTAGATGAAAAGTTTGTTTGACAACACCTATGGCGTTAGAATATTGTATTCTCGCCCAATCTAAATGCTTCTAGAATAAGCATTCTAGAGTTGCTTCAAGATCCGGTTTCAAATTACATATATACCCTCATTTATTTAATTATTTGTTTTATTTTAATATGTATATGACTTTTTTCGTAATTTTACACTTTATAATTACTACTACAAATTTACGTTACTAAACACATTTTTAACAAACAACTATCAACATCGCTTACTACTACGTGTCGCCAAACATAGCCAATACATGTTATAAAAATGCTTTTAAGAATGTTACATGACTAAAATTTAATGGTGTTTTTTTTTTTTTTTTTTTATTCAGTGATTTATTTACTTAACTTCAGCTTTAATTTTGAGTTTCTAGTTAGTAGTCCCACATTGCTTGAGAAAAGAAACTTTCCTTATTTATATACTCTCATGTACGAGTTTTGACATGTGGTTTAGCATTGTGTTGTTGCATTTGAGCATCCATTTTGGTAGAGCAAACTATCATACTTGTTGCCGCATTAATCAATTTGAGTTAAAAAAAAACTAGCAAGGTAGGTTCGGTTCAAAATATGAATTTTAAAATTCAAATGTTGTTGCATTTGATGTTTGATTCAGCTGGAGAAAAGTAATTGAATCAGATCTACACATCCATGTCAATTCTCAATTTTTATCTTACAGATTTTAGCGAGTTGAATAATATGCTCAAAATTTGTAATTACAAAACTCACAAGTGTTTTTCGATTTTTGTCATTGTAGAAAATATAGCGAGTTGGATAATAGATCCAACATCTTTTGGACATTGTATCACTACTACAAAATGGCATAGAGCCCGGTTAAAAGGGCAAAAGAGTTCGATTTCGCATTGCAATTGAGGGAGTGACTGCTGAACGCAAATAGAGCCGGTTTTCTATCAAAAACATAGCTCTATGTGATGAAAAAAAAAAGAAAAAAAAATCCAGCCTTGAAATCCAATTCTTATTGGCCAAGTGATATTACAACTTACTTTCTATGGATACATTCTTGCAAACAACACATTTCAAAAATTTACAAGCTACCTTAATTGACTACTTAAGTAACTTTGGAGCAAACGTAGCATTGCAGCAGTAGTATAACTACCTGCACTTTAGCAATGTCGAAAACGGCTCTCTGCACATCTTCAACTTTCACTTCACAACTGTAATCTTCAACTTCCGTTTCCAACCTCAACTCAGCTACTCTGCAAAACTAGTTCTTGCTCTTTTGGTGTAGCGTATTAATAACCCCACGAGTACACAACCACCAATAGCTGATCCTACGATAATTCCAGTGCTAGATTAGTGATTTTGCGTGCCTCCAGGACCGGATATTTCTGTAAAATGGGTTTATATTTAATGATTTTCAATCATCACGGGTTAACAATCTTCATTGATTTCTACCATGAAGAAAGAAATTAATTATCTGAAAGGAAGTAAAGATAGTTTTCAGCAATGAATGTGTATGTGTTGAAACCTTTTGGTGAACTGAATCCTTGACTGCTAAGCGCAAACGACACCCCAATAATCCCATTGGGTTAACAATCTTCACTAATTTCTACCATGAAGAAAGAAGGAGCTTTGAACAAAATCAGGCATACAAATGGATAGCACATTGACAGTTTTGACTTGGAAAAGGCCTAAATCATCTGATACTTAGATTGGCTCATCCTACCCTTTTCCCATACGCCATACTCCAACTAATCATCTGATACTTACTGTCACAAAGTCTCATCTTTGCTATGCTGTGGAGCTCCATAGTTGTACTTGTGCTCCATGTACCAATATGTTGGGCTCTAGTTTTCAAGCTCGGGTTTGGGACAGCTGGAGCAGCATTAGCTAATGGGATATCGTACACTTTAAATGTGATTTTTCTTGGGCATTACTTGTATTGCTATGAAGGAGTTCTTCCGCTTTTCCATCCCATCTGCTGTTATGATTTGGTAGAGTCACTAATGACCTTCAATACTTGACCTGTTAGCCACATAATTCACATATTAAATGCTTATTCAGAGAGATGGATTTCTTTTTAGTTGTGTAGACTTGAATGGTGGTCGTACGAGATCGTTGTTTTGTTATCAGGACTATTACCAAATCCCCGGTTAGGGACTTCAGTGCTCTCAATATGGCAACCCTTTTTGGAGCAAACACAATTATGTTTGAATTCATTTATTTTTCACATATTAGACTAATTTAAAACATGTGGTATCTTCTGCATAACAGTCTTACAGTTGGTGCCTTACACTACTACATACCTTACTCATTTGGGGCTGCTGCAAGGTTTACTCTTAACCCATTTAACTTTTACCCGAATGATAATAATAACCATCCCAGAGTAAAGATATACTCTTTTGCAGCACACGAGTATCCAACGAATTAGGAGCTGGGAATCCTCAGGCTGCAAAAATAGCTCTCGTTGTCGCATCAGCTCTAGGAGCGGTTGAAGTGATCATAGCCATCACTACTCTTTTCTGCTCTCGTTCTGTTCTTGGATATGCATTTGTAAACAAGGTGGAATTAGTTGACTATGTCAAAGACATCACTCTTCTTCTTTGTTTATCTATACTCGCAGATACAATACAAGCAATTCTTTCAGGTTCTTAATTTTAAACTTCATGAAATAGATTGAAACATCAAGTTGGCCTAATAATTTCACAAAATTTGTTCTTATTTTCTAACAGGAGTTGCTAGAGGAGGCGGGTGACAACATATCGGGGCCTTCATCAATCTTGGGTCATATTATCTTGCTGGAATCCCAATGGCTTTAGTCCTTGGTTTTGTGGCGCGCGTACAAGGGAAAGGATTGTGGGGTGGACTAATCATCGGATCAATAGTGCAATGTATTGTGCTTACTCTAGTATTCATGGGAACAAGAGAGAAAAATCCATCCGTCGCTCCCGATTCCGTACATACTGTATTTCCAACCAGTCTGCAAGTTGTAGTTTCATGAATGTTAGTGGTATATTTAGAAGAGAACAGAAGACTGAAAAACCACATACCATTCTACTGGATAGATTTAATTATGTACAAATTGCATATTTTATTGCAGTGCCCAAGGATATTATCTTGGGACTTCTATAAAGACTATATCAGTTTTCAATCTTAAAACCATATACAAATAGTGTGTCATATTACACAAATTACATTAAATCAATAGTATATTGGTCTCGTTGTACGAAGTCCTCAATTAGGTTAGTCGGAAGATCAGCAAGTTCAAGCTGTTTGCTGGGATTTAAGCTAATATTCAAGGAGCCATTTATCCGATTGTTACTTAAATCACTGTCAAAAACCATTGCTAGTTAATTATTATTCTGTTGCAAATTAAAAAAATATTTATATTTAATAGTCATCGAATTGATATACTAACACATTCTGTAACTGAGGAAAGCTGAACAAGGCCGCCGACAGTTCTCCTACAAGATTTGTATAGTGCATCTTGTTCTCCTACAAGATTTGTATTGTGCATATTATTGTCATAACAACAATCGAGATATATTAGTTTATTTCAATCTTAGGCTTGTGTTCGGGCAAGATTAATATGTTTATAAAGTTGAAACACTTTGCTTACAGGGATATATTAATATTGACTCTAGCTTTTCCTCGTCAAGCTACAATACAACCTAAGCAAGTCAATCACCAAATCCAAATAGTCCCATATAACCTAAGCAGTTTAAATAAGAAATGACTGGACTTGAACGATTGCGGATCAATTAAATTCTGAGAAATATATATAACTTACCACTTTCTGCCGTAGTTTAACAATATCTTATCCCGCTGGTTTACTAGACAATTAGTAAGGTCGAGGCAGATACTGTCATTTACTATCAAATTAGTAATGGGAATATATTTAACACTTGCGGGTAGTCTCTACTAAGGCAAAGAACATACACAATATGAAAATAAGAAGTCATATTTTCTAATTACCAAACCAAAAAACTTTGAACTGCTCAAATGTTACTGGCAATATTCAAAGTTGAAGTTCCACGAGAATTAACATCCTAATGCATCAAACAAATAAATAACTTCAATATATATCTACTTGGTTAGATTTTAACTTATTTAGTTGTTTCATTAAAAAAAATAATAATAATAAATGAAAGAAATTACCTTCAATCAAAGTCTAATGGGCTAATATCTTGTAATTATCAGTTTATATGAACCTAACTCCCAAAAAAACAACCCTAACACGAAACTGACATGAATACGTCATATTGATAATTAAATTGAACATATAACACATTAAAGTACCTGATTTGTGGATAAATGGACTTGAAATCGGGAGTGAAGATGGTGAATCGCGAGGGGTATGTGATTTGCAGGATACGACTAGTGTGGTGACTAGCAAAGGTCGATTACAGAAATCGAATTTTCCTTAGTTGATAACGAAATGGATAGATAATGTGAGATGAGATGAAGAGGATAAGGGTGGGGGGGGAGGATAATGAAATGTGATTTTGATTTTGATTTTTTTGAGAAAGTGAGGGATAATGAAAATGTGGGGAAAGTTTTGAGCGGGAGTAATGGAAATGTTTAGGTGGGTAGAGGAATATAGCCGGGTTTTGTAGTAGGGAACATGGCTCTATATAAGTAATAGAGCCCGGTTGTTCTGAAGAAAACATGACTATTCTTTTTTCAACATAAAGCCCAGTTTTCTTAAAGAAAACATGGTTGTATACCCTTTTCATGAACTCGAGATCCCTTTAGAGCCTGTTTTTCATTAAAACCGGGCACTATTAGAAGATCTCCAATGTTAAGATCATTTGACTTTGCACTAAAATAGTGTGAAAGACACAAACTTTGCTCCAACGTATACATTAAATACTTGCATTATTTTAGTGCGAATGAATAAGAATGGCCAAATTGCACTAAGAGAGCTAGGTGTGGTAACAAGGTATAAGTTCGTCGTCACCACACCGCCACATCAAGATCCCATTTCACACAACTAACCACAACAAACCCTCCTCACTCATAACAAACCTCAACCTCTTCATTCAAAGCCCCACCATACTAACTTTATTTTTTATTTAATTTTTCAAATAAACTAAATTCATTTATTAAAATAAAAATACAAAACAAAATATTAAAAAAAAAAGTTATAAATTAAAATATATATATATATATATGTAAATAAAGAGGCTGTCTTCTTCATTGCATTCCTGCACACACACACATACTAGTCCAAAAAAAAAAAAAAGTTGTCTTCTTCATTGCATTCCTGCACACACACATACCAACACACACTACAAACACACACAACAATACAAACACACACTAATAACACAAATAAAATAAGACTTTGTCGTTTGTGTCGAATCAATGCTCGTCGTCCCCACGATTTGCAAACCACGGCGAGCCACAACGAGGTGGTCGGCATGGCGAGTTACTACGGCGGTTACATCGTGAGCAGCGCACGAGCCACAACGCCCCCCACACCTAGCTCTCTAAATATAGTGTAACACTATTCATTGCACTAAACTTCAAATGTTTCACTTTATACCCATATTTTGTCATTGCATAATTAGAACATTTAATATATATGATGTTTCATGGCACATTTTGTTTACCTGGTGTATTTTTGAAATATAAACATGATATTGTTATTTATAAAATATATTATACGGTGTAGCATATGGTTGAATAAGCAATATCTTATATACCTAGGCTTACATTATGCATAAGGTTTGAAACAAAATACGAGAACTTAACTGGCAAGTATTTTGATTCTTGAGTTTGAGTTCACGAAGTAAAAATGCCTTTGAGATTTTTCTATTGCATGACTTGCAGGTGGAATATTTGTATCTTATACAGTATGTTAAATGCTTATTACTAATATAAATAAATAATCTTAAAATGATAAATATTGTTTTGATATTAACAAAATAATTTAATTTGAAGTTATTAGAGATTTAGTCAAAATTTTAGTCTTATACATTGGAAAGAAACTTTTTTAGTGTAAGAATATTCTACAAAGATTCTTATTTTGCACTATAATAATGCAAAATTATATAAGATACATCGGAGACGCTTTAATGGGCTCTATGTCCATTTATGTAGTAGTGTATGGAACTATTAAATATGTTATCACTTTTTGTCCTTTGAATATAATTAGTTTTTTGTTATTATAACGCAGTTTAGGCCTATTCAACCAAAACTTCAAGAAGTTAGGAGGATGTAGCATTACAAATAATTTATGTGGTTGTCCATGAAGTTCTAAGAATTGAATTGATGTTATTACTACATTTCTTTTAACACATGTTATGCATTTTTATGTGGTCAATTTTAAATCAAAACAACAATGTACGTGAACCTGGACTTATAGATTTCCGAAGCTATTTCAAGGTGAATGAACATGGTGGATTTTGATGATGCAAATTATGAGTGATATTGCAGAGGGTTTAATCGATTTCAAAATCAATTCAATTGAGATTTAGCAATGAAAATAAGGAGTGAAGGCAATCGAGTCTTATGAAAAAAGAAAGCAACATCATAAAAGTTAGTTTGTTGTTATCTTTTTTTTAAGAGTAACACAATACTACAAGTTTTACATGAGATTATGAAAAGATTATGCCTATTTTTTAAACAATAAGCTACTTAAAAGTAATCTTTGTTTGGAAGACATAACTTATAAGAGATTAAAAAAAAAAAAAAATCTTTCACAATTTTTAAAAATTAAAGGTTATTTACGTAGATTAAAAAAAATAATCTATTTTTTTTAATTTCCATCTCGAGTTCAAGCAACAGTTATTTTTGCTTACCTAAGTGGTTTCATAAGCTCTGCAAGTAAAAAAGAGTTTATTATAAGGATAAAAACATAAACCGCTAGAGACGTACGATTATAAAGTTTCAAATAAAAAAGATGGTTTAAATTTGAATTTTATAGGATTTAAGCCCATAACTTGCATAATCAAGAAAGGCCCATCCTCTTTGTAAGTGATTAAGTTGTTTCGTATATTATTCATCACCGAAAACTAATGTATATAACGTACAAACCTTATCAAATAATATTTGGGTTTTAGCTCGTACAAATAATCGTGTTTATGCTCTATCAAATATACTGAGTAGAGCCCGATTATTGTTTATGGCCAAATCCAAGTATTATTTGATAAGGTTTCACGTTATATATGTTGGTTTTCGGTGATGAATAACATACGAAACAATTTAATCACTTACATGTTAGTCGTATGTTTGATAGAGCATAGAGCCCAATATTGTTTGTATGGGCTAAAGCCCTTGTGTTATATGATAGGGTTTGTACGTTGTATATGCGAAACAATTCAAAATATTATTTGATAGGGTTTGTACATTATATATGTTGGTTTTCGGTGATGAATAACATATGAAACAATTTAATCACTTACACTCTTTTCTAACAGAAGTGGTTTTTATCCCACATAGTTGATAGAAGAAACTTATCGTTCTTTTATATCGTAAGGTGTATATTGGTTGTGTGAGTTGGTAAGTAATGGCAAAACGTATATATATCCTCCTAAAGTGAATAATTGCATATATATCCTTTGTACAAGTTTTTATGCACAAAATACAATGCTTTTATCGCTTTGGATATATATACAATTTTGCATTTTTGGGAGGACATATATGCAAAAGCCCCTATATTATTATTCCGTGACATCTGTTAAAGCTACTTATAATTTAAGTGGCTTTTACCATAGCATGGGATAACTTATCTAATTTGTTGACTTTTTAAGTTTGTTCAAATTGTTTTTTTCTGATTTCCTTCTTGTTATGACTAAACATACCTTTAAATTTCACTGAACAAACATAAGAAGTTCACATAATTTGTAAACTTTTTTTTAGCTCTCCGCCTCACCACTAGCATCTTTGCTTTCTCACTACTTCCAAAACTAATATTTCAACTTAATAAAATATTTGTTTTTTTATATCATATGATGTTTATGATTCATATAAATTGATATTAGTGCTATGTTGTTGCGTTAGATATCTTGCTTTGGTAGAGCAAAATACAAATGCAAAGTATCATCAGCTATAAATGCTTGAATTCTTACTTTTATTGTTGTCATTTAACAAATCATCTGCCATAATTTTTTTTTATTTTAACAAAATTTAACGAGCTGAGCATTGGGTTCAAAATTTTCATTTTGAATGTTTTGCACGAGTTTTTAACTTTTTGGTAATTTTATAGAGTTTGGCAAGTTAAGTAATAGGTCCAAAATATTTAAACATGACATGGTTTGAAACTGTTTGGATATGTTATTTTTTTGTCTGGTTTTATTATTAGTTAATGAGTAATGTATGATTACATTAAAATGTTTGGGTGTTTACATTTTTGTGACTCAATATGATATATTGATATTTATTGTTAACTTGGCTTACTTTTTGTAGCATATTATTAACACTATGATTTTTTTTCAAGATGCCAAAATTACCTCTAAGATAGTGTACTAATATATTAGATATTAATTTTTTGTTTGTTTAACGTCTGACGCCTAACTGCAATAACACTTGTAGTTTCTGCAACTAGCCATAAGTTACCAAATCTATCCTTTTTCATTTGAAAGATCATTTCGAAGCACAAACGAAGTGTGCGATCAAGTGCGAGTGTATTATGAACCCATTGCGAATATATGACGTACGCGTATGACATATTGTTACACGTGAATGAGTTAAATAGTTAATATAGATGTTTATGATTAAATACTACTAAAATTTACTACCATAACAAGATTAGTGGGTCGAATTACTGATAGCTCATATACAACAGATGTGGATTGAAATCCTGACTTTTCATTATTGTGTTCAATTTGAAACCAAAACAACATATGCTAAGCTGGACTTGTAGAGTTCCATACTTCCGTATCCACTTCGAGTGAATAGATATAGTGATTGAGGACTAAAAATACAAACAATGTTTTTTACTTGAAGCAGACAAAATTTCTTCTCATTTTGAAAATTGGAAATGATATTTTAGGGACTGTTCATTTTATAAAAGTGTGCATCTGCAATCCACGTTCATTCTTTCAGGATAATTTCTCACATGAAGCGAACAATTTTTTATCAACACAATTATGAGCATAGAACAAAACTTTTTTTTTTTTTTTTTTTTTTTTTTTGTAGGTTTTATTTCTTGTTACAAGTCATGTTATGAAAATTGGAAATGATCTTTTAAGGACTATTCATGTTACAAAGATATTTTATATAATATTGCTAGAGGACAAACTATATACTGTCTTTATTAAGAGACACCATTAGCTTGTGTTTAGCGATAGCTATCAAGTCCCACATTGGACAAAATAAGAAATTTTGCATGTTTATATGGTCTAGTGTGCACGAATCATAATGAATTGGTAATAGTATTAAGTTATTGCATATGATATCTCATTATGGAAGAGCAAAACATCATTTTAGAATATTATAGTAATAAATTGATGTAAGTTGTCAATTTTTTTTTTTATTATTATTATTTTTTTAATGTAACGTCCCTCATGATAAGACTAGCAATTGAAAACCCATGCAAAAAGTGCTCCGGTTTAATTAACAAGAAATAAATAATCAAACGCAAGAACTTATAAGATCACAAATGGGCTCGTGTAACAAACGCAAGAACTAAGCTTATAAATATATTAGGTGGAATTGCATATATATCCCTCCAAAGCTTAATAATTGCACATATATCCAACTAAAAACAATAATTACATATATATCCTTCCAAACCTTTAAAAATATCATATATATCCAAATAAATAAATAATATATAAATAAAACACAAACTAAATGATAATTATTAGTTAATTTGAATTTTGACCATAATACCCTTAATTATGTTCTCTATCGAACAAACAACTAATGTTTTCCAGTAAAATCAGACCACCATTATACCTCTTGACAAACAATTTTTGAATTAACTGAAAACGTGACTTATATTGCATCAAATAAGAGGCAATGTTATTGTGGGTGCCACGTATGTTACCTTCGATGGAGAAAAACAATGCTAGAAGTAAAACATACAACAGCATAAAAGTAATATAAAGTATTTGACAAAAGAATATTATTGCAAGTGAGGAAGAAAAACTAATTAAATAAGGAAGGGACGTTGAAGATATATACATCTAGCGGCAAGATATACATATGAGAAAAGAACAAGTTTATATTTACTATTGTGGCAAGAAGTCAATTATAGTTTAATATAGGGAAAATGACAAAAACGATCGAACTCGACACTTTTGTGATTGTGTGTAACAACTATTTTTGTTCATTGTAACACAAACCTTTTGAATTTTGTCATTGTATGTACGATTTCCAACGTGTCACAACACGTGGATCGCCAACTCATCGTGGTTGTTGAAACAAAAGCAGACCTTGATAGATCTTGAGCTCGTGGATCGTTATGTATGCCTATGTAATCACAAGCACAATAAAGACAATCTCTACTACTTATATTTATCGTGGAATATAAACACAAGTAATAACTAAGAACTTCTTGATCCTCTATGGATCTTTATATTAACTAAAACTCGAAGTTTTTCAATCGATACATAACTCTTTCTAATGTGTTCCTTTTATAGACAAGGAACCCTAAACAATATCGCTAAACCGCTTCCCAGAAACGTATAATCATAAAACTAAATAAGATATACACAATCACTTCTAATAAAGCTCATGTATATCCACACTAAATAAACTAAACACGGAATAAACACTTCGCGTAAACAAACTAATAACTATTATACTTGATAGATTATGTCTTCTAGAATCCACTCTTCTTGAGAGAAACACTTGGCATTAAGTTCAAGATAATTCGGACTTCACATAATTCCCAACAATCCTCCCTAAACTGAATTTGACATGGTTAAGTTCCGGTTTCGATAGATCTTTAACAACAATAGCTCCAGAGGATTGTATACGAACAACGAACAAAGAAAGAATCCAAAGAAGAACATCTCTATGATGTAGAAACTCTAAAACACATATCTTTGCAAAGAACAAATGACAACAGTACATCAAAACATATTAGTTTGGACTATTCTCATCACATCCAGTGTGTTAACTCCCGTGAGAGTGAATCATGGAAAATAATGGATTTGATGTCTCTTTACCAATAGCCATCACTACTTGGAGTAGCCATATGTTTAAGTTCGTAAACTATGGTACACCGATAACCATCCGATTTATAGGCAAACCAAGAACCATATAAACGGATTTGAAATGTCTTTACACATAGCCGTTTGCTCGGGACTAGTCAATTCTTAGAATTGGTGAAGTGATAACCAAATATGGAATGCCAACGCCTTACCACAAGCCATATACATGTGGCTAGCCAATTCTTGGATTCCAAAAGGAATAAACCATGGTGAATTGAAAACCATACAATACTCAAGCAATGAAGCATAGGTGATTGCATACCTATGATTTTTAGCAAACCATTACAATTTATCAATGATTTGATGTGTCTTTACCAAAGTCGCACCCTTTGGACTAGCTAACTCTTTGAAATACACAAGGTGTATCCGGTGAGTCAAGAACCAAGAGAAGTATACAACAAACCTGCAAGAAACATTAGATAAAACCAATTTTTTTTTTTTTATTTTTTATTTATTTTATTTATTTATTTATTTTTTAAATAAGAAAGAAATAAAGAAAACAAATATTACAAAATATTACAATCAAGATGAACCTTTATGTGACATAAGTGATTTTTAATCAAACCAACACATCGAGAAGCATGAAGTTCATCATTGCCAACCGGATTAGAGGCACTTCCAACTTGTGTCTCAAAGAACCTTTCCATAAAAGTAACAGATAAAGGATAAAGCTTATCGATAGCATACACAAAATCATCCCACATGTAGTCCGAACTACATGAACACAAGGCAGAGGATAAAATCTCCAACTCTCAATCTCCCACTTATGAATTCTTCCAAATAGAATATCCTTTACCATTTGGAGAATGAGAATCAAACATAATCAAGATCACCCAACAAATATAAACCGAACCATTCTTTGAATGAAACTTATAATATCGAATGCCATGTTCATACAACATCTTCAAATCATGTCTATTCACCAAATGAAGAATGTACTTCAAGAAGTTGAACTCAAGAACAAGATTATCCAAACTCAGAAGCAGTGTTAAGCTTTCCACTCTCAATCTACTAATACCACATGAGTTACTTAGGAAAAACTTCAATGATCCAACTTCAATAAAGGTAGATTCATCGACCTTGAGATCTAAATCAAGATTCCTTGAATCATGTTTCTTAGCCAACTCCATCGAACTCCTTGTAACCAAGCTCTCACGCCTGTACCAACAATGTTATCGATGTCAGTCAGATCATTTTCCTTTCGGAGAATCACTTAACTCCACACTAGACAACATTTCGTAAGAAACCAAGAGGATTCAAAGAAACAATCACATCGAAGAAGGAGTAGCTGCGGAAGGTACTTGAAGCAACAATCGGAGAGATCACCAATGGCAAAACAAAGATCAAAATTATCCATTATTTCAAGCTGTTTTACGTCTCTAGCTTGAGGAACATCGTACATTGAAGCAATGCTTTCCAATTGAGAAGATGAAGTAGAACCGTAAGATGAAAACTTCATAACCATATTATCGTCTAATCGTAGTATCATCGGACATAGCAGTTGCTTCATTGACATACCGAATTATACATAGCGAATTCTTCACAACTCTCTCATATAATTCCTCTTCGAGAAATAGTCATAGGTTTTTCTCTTTTGGCTTTATTTCTTTGATCAATAAGAGCTCTTCTCTTTGCAGCAGTTCCAAGAAAAGCAACCTTATTATGATCATGTTTAAATTGAAGCGCCATTAGAGATTTTCAATATTAGGGTTACGATGTGCACAAAAAGAAGTGTTTTGAATGAGAGTAATAATCGAATCACTTATTATGGAGCGAATATATTGGGAGAGATTAAATAGAAATTTCCCAAATTTGGTCAAAGTTGACCAACGATGACGTGGATTTCTACTTTTACTCATATTCACTTTAACCGGTGGAAGCAGACACCATTCTTTGAAGTAGAACACTCAACAGTAAACAGATTTCTTATTCAAGAAGCTTTCAGAATATCTTTTCTTTGTTTCACCCACACGCATTAAATCTCTTACCACTTGAACCCGTCTATAAAACATTCCCAAAGCACACATACTTCTTCATCAAAAACCCCCAAATATTATCCAAACCCTAATTCCACCAATATTCCAAAATTAGCCATAATAAACCATGAGTACCAAACCTGAGATCATAGATCTCACAACAACACCCTCATCATCATCATCATCTAGTGAAGATACCAATCCATGGCTTCACTACTTTCCAAAACCATATCCACGACCAAAGAAATCACCTTTTCTCTCCTCATCAGAAGATGAAAGTGTTGAGAATCCAAGTGAATCAGCGATGATTACGATGACTCCTATAAGGAGGGAACATCTTACTCCCAACCCAAAGACCTAGAGCCTCAACAAAGGCCACGAGCCAAAAATCCACCACTTCCGAGAAGATAGAGGTGGTTCTTGGTCTTCTCGCATCGGTTTTGGTGCATCATCACACATCGTATAAAGGAAAAACTTAAAGAGAGTAGATGGGTTGCATTTTGGTTGAAATACATAGATGAAGCACAAAGGACACATTATTTTTCTCCATCATCAAATGTGGTCATTGTCATCATCAACGTTTTCATCAATCCATCCTCCATTTTGATCCTTAGCATCTTGTTAGTGTTGGTTATGCATGTCACAAAAGCATAGCCAAGATTTAGTGTGAAAGATGTGAGCGATCATGCATATCCAACATTCATTAGATGTTGGAATAGATGATATGTAATAGATTAGGATTAGTAGATCATGTAGATGCATTTGATGTTGCTAGTACTCGTAGTGGTGTCAGTCAAACCTGTTTCTTGAATGAATGAATTATCAATTTGCTTCAGTACATCTTTTGAATGAATCATATAACTTCAGTACATCATCTTCAGAGGAAACAATTAACTCACTTCATCACTTAGAATTCAGTAGACACAAGCTTAAGCTTTCATGACCATATCTCAACTGATCAGGGACAACCACTCTGAAAAACAGAACAAACACAGAAACATACACAAACCAACAATAAAACACACACTAAGATTACATTAGCAGGTTAGAGTTAGTTAAAATCAACCAAATATACAAAATTACATAGCAAAATGCAAAGTTATACACAAATCCTCCCCGAGGCATATGCCTCCCCGAGGTTTATGCCTCCTTAAACTTTGCGCTTAAGGGTTACATGCTAATATGAACCACAAGGTGTTGAAACCTTGGTCCTTCAAAAGCCTTTGTTAACAAATCCACATTATCATCAGATGAATTTGACCACATTTATCAAATTTTTATCATATGCATCTCTTATAAAGTGGTGCTCGATTTCAATATGTTTTGTTCGATTGTGAAAACCGGATTTTAACAATGCATATGGTACTTTGATTATCAATAAAATTATTGTGTTCATGAAATTATACCCATAATCCAACAACCGATTTTGAATCCAAAGAACTTGTCTGAGAATTTGCAAAGAAGAACATACCGCTTGATGAGATGAGGTAGCCACAATAGTTTGTTTCTTGCATTGCCAAGAAATCAATCTCTTTCAAGGAACTGCAACCTCGGTGGTGGACCTCCTATCCAGATTAGCACCAAGATAGTCACTATCACTATAGGCTTCAACTTAAAAGAAGACTCTTTTGGGTACCAAAGACCAGAAAAGGTTGGCCTTTAGGTACTTAAAGATCTTCTTAACAAAGATTGAGATGGGAAGTCGGTGGAGTAACTTGATGTCGTGAACAAACACTCACAAAGAAAAGTAATATCAGGCACGAAGTCATTAAATACATCAAAGACCCAATCATAGACATGTACAAATGAACATTCACAGGTGGATCGCCTTCATTGTTGGTCTTTGACTTTGGAGCTTCATAAGGTGTAGTAGCGATCCTTACACCCTCCATACCAAACTTCTTCAAGATGTCCCGTACATATTTGTCTGACCGATAAAGATACCATCGGTTTATTGAACTTGAAGACCCAAAAGAAAGTCATTTCTCCCATTGCACTCATCCGAAACTCTCCTTCATAAGCTCCTCAAACTCCTGCACCAAGCTTCCTTTGTGGATCCAAAATAATGTCATCCATACACTTGCACAAGAATTATGTCATGGAATTCTTCTTTAGGAAAAGAGTCTTATCAATTGCACCTCTTCGTAACCATGCTTCAACAGAAATGTAGAGAGCCTAGCATACCGAGGCTCTGGGTGCTGATGTAGTCCATAGAGAGCTTTGACCACCTTATAAACATAATTAGGATGATCCGGATCTTCAAATCCTCTAGGTTGAGTGACATACACCTCCTCTTCAATTTCACCATACAAGAAGGCTCCTTTAACATCCATTTGATAGACCATAAACCCATATAGGATGCATAGGCCAAGAAAATCCGTATAGCCTCAACTCTTGCCACCGGTGCAAACACTTCATCATAATCTATCCTCCTCTTGTCATGCCCACTGCAACTAATCTAGCTTTGTTTTAATGACAACACCGAGCATCTCTTATTCTTCGAATCCATTTAGTCCCAATAGCATACTTACCATCGGTGGTGGTACCAATATCCAAACCCGCGATTTTGAAACTGTTGCATCTCATCCTGCATTGCTTCAAGCCAACTTGAGTCATCAAGAGCACGAGTAACACCGGTTGGTTCCACTTGTGAGAGAAAACAAGCAAGCAGACAATGTTCATAGTCGTGTGATTGTCTCTCTGCCGATTTGAGACATAAGAGATAAAGGCACCGACCATATTTAGACGCGCCACAGTACCTCTTGTTCTAACGGTGCATTAGGATCACCAATAATATTAGACTGTGGATGAACATTGTTGATCCTTGTGGTAGTGGTGGTGTTGACATCAATGGAGGAATCAAGATTAGTCACATTAGGTTCAAAGTCGATATCATAGGAAGGTGTGTTGAAGATGCACCGCTTAGGTTGATGATGACCAAGATCCAAGGTTTTGGAAACCTTGTATAAGGTTCTCCAAGATCCGTTGACACTCTAGTAGAAATAGGGTAGAGCCAACATGTCTTTCACCGAATTGGAGAGTGAGGAGAAGCAGAACTACTTTCAGCAGAATTGAATTTTCCACCGATTGCTTCACTTGTACTATTTTCAACATTCCTCTCGACTTCTAAAGTGGTCGCATACTCTTGTTTCTTCATCCGCAAGGTCCTCAAGATAATAGAATTCATCTTCACCCACATCAAGATAATCTTTAGAGTGTCACCTACAAAATTGGTAGGGAGAAGGAAGGCACTATAATGGGTTGTTCATCATCATCGGTCCAATCGTCGGAATAAGCATCCAAAGTGTGCGGTAAAGTAGTTGGAGATTCTTGAGAATCTGCATTTTGATTGGCCAAATGTCTAGAATAACCCAAGTAATCGGTCAAGTAATCAAGGTCAAATGACCAAACATGACCTCGTCTTGAACATTAGGCTTGTCTTCAGATACCTCATTCAATGTCTACTCAATCTTCTTAGCGGATACATTGTAAACCCAGTATGCCTTACTATGAGCGAGAATACCCCACAATGTAACCATCATCGCCTTTCTCATCAAATTTGCCCAATGGATCACGGTATTCAAAATTGTCACTGATGACCAAACGGTTTAAGGTAATGAATAACAGGAACTTTCCCAAAAGAAGTTCATATGGTGTTTTAAGATGTGGTCTAGTAATGGACACTCTATTGAGTACATAACAAGTCGCATAACGACTTCAAATTCAAAACATGGTTGGAAGTTTAGAGTGCTGCTAGCATTGATCTTGCGCCTCTATTAAGGTTCTATTTTTCTTTCGCCACCCCATTTTGTTGAGGGGTTCTTGAGTGCTATAGTCCCTTTTGATTCCCTTTAACCGCGAGTTCTATCGAATTGCATTTTTGAACTTTGTACCATTATCACACCTAATTCCTTTCACCTTTTGTTCAACCGATTCTCAATAAGGGTAATGAAGTCTTTCAATACTTCAGATGTTTCATCTTTGGTCCGTAGAAAGAATACCCAACAAAATTTGCTATAACCATCGGTGATCACCGACAAAAATATTTATGATCAATGCTTCTCACTTTAGTTGGACCAAGCAGATCCATATGAAGCGGTGAAGAGGTTCGAAATAATGCCATCAGAATCAGAACATCTTTGTATGAGGCTTTGTCTTGCTTTCTTTGTTGCATGCAAACAGTTATGATCATTGGAGAATACTTTGGCGGAAGACCTTGAACTAGGCCCGTTTAGAGAGTCGGTTTATTGTCTTGAAATTGACATGGGCCATCCTTAGTGCCATTTGGTGGACTCATCCATAGATGCTTTAGCCACCAAACATGTTAAATCACTGTTGGATGGACATTAGTTAAGTTGAATGTATAAAGATTATGATTGAGGAACCTTGATAGAATTGAAGTTTCTTCGGGAGTTTGAAGTCTTTAGACAAAGACAAGACATTCATCCTCGATGAAGAGTACTTTGTTCTTAGTGTCGCAGTTGTGAGACCGAAAACAAATTGAAGTGTTGAAGTTCCTTGACATAATAAACATTCTCAAAGTCCGGTGAGGCGTTTGATGGTCCCTACGATGAATTCGTCCATCACTTCCTCCAAAGGTTACATTGCCTCCTCCTTCAATAGGTACAAAGTTATGCATCATGTCCCTGTTTCCGACATACTTCTAGAACAACCACCGCCAACAATTCCAACATCTTTATGCTTAAGGGATGATCCTACAACAACAACAAAATATATCTGATAATTAGTACACTATGGAGACTCAAGTCATTCTTGACTTGAACACCGCCTTAATGGATCATATGAGTTGTGCCATGTAGAAGTATAGGATCCACTATTGTTCTTGGGTTTCCAATGAAACTTAGGTACTGTTTATTCCAAGAACAACTTCTTGAGGTCTTGATAGAAGATATCCAGTACCCATTCCATCATCATTGGATTAACATATCGGGCCAAAACCATTTTGAAAATATTCCTGGTTGGTTGAACATATGGTTTTACAACTGGTTTCCTCCAAGAAAACGGAGTATGATAATTTGTATCTTGTGGAACATAAGGAGGTATATCATTAACAGTTGTCCACATTGGTCTAGATTTCCTAGAAACACCACACCTACTCATCCTTTGCTCATGATAATCACAATCCTTAATTAAATGAGATTTACTTCCACACACAAAACATTTCTTCTAATTAGAAGATTTATTTAAACCAAAAGAAATATTATTACAAGGTATATTCAAACCACAACCATGAAAAGAATTGTTTTTAACAAGACTATTATGCAAAGAATTAAAATGCAAGTCTTTGAGGCAACTGTCTTGAAGTTGATTCCTTAGCAAGAACTCGACATGCTTATTGGTAGTCTTGGGTGCGAGGGGTGAAGACTTTGGAAGAGGCGAGACTTGGGAAGGTCGGACTTGGGAAGGTCGACTTGTCATTTGAATTACACTCTGTAGACCCTGCTTGGAGGACTTGTCATCATTAACACAAGAGACAAAGTCATTAGTAGAAGTATTAGGTCCGCATGTCTCTGGACTTTTGCCACAGATGATGTGATCCATCAAAGTCTTTAAAGTGGAAAGGTCAATGGGCATGTGCTCACCTCTAATTGGTCCACGTCTGGTATGTAGGTCACCTTCTTTCACAAAATTAGCTAGGCTCACTGATGTAGATTTACGTGTGTCATCCCTAGCTTCTAAGCCTACATATTTCTTAAAGCCTAAAGCATCGTGAGAATTGGAAGCTTGACTATTATAAATGAGACCAACTAACTTATTTCCATTCATCATCCATTCTTTATGCCTAGCAATTTCCTCCTTAAGTTTCTCCTTAAGCTCTAGATTTTTCGACTCTACATCCGCTCTTAACTTCTCGGACCATTTTAATTCATTTGTAGCACATTCGAGATCTCTTTCTAAAACACCTATTTTCTCATCATAGCTATTTCTTTCTTCCGAAACCAAACCTTTTGTCTTTCTAGTGTTTTTAAAGCTGCTTATAAGCTTCTACTTCCACATAGTATTCATTATATTTAGGTTCCAAAATATCATAAGCTTGTTTGAGTTCATTATAACGTTCACTACAACCAAACAAACAGTTTTGTGCACGAGAGATGCCCATCAAGGCAATCGATCATGCCTATCCTCTCGGCAAATACAGTTTTGCAATCAACCCAACATTATCGGGACCATCATTATCGATCTCCTCATGTTGCTTCCATCCACATTGCTATCCAGAGTGACAAAGCGGTGAACCCTTTGAAGTTCCCGCATCCTTACGACATCTGCGATAAGTAGAGTATCTTGTCTCATCACTAGCTTTCCTGCCTTTGCATTCTCTAGAAAAGTGACCCATCGCTGACATGTGAAGCATTTAACCTTCCTTTTGTCAAACCTTGCGGATCGCGTCCTTTGAATCCAAACCTTCCGCCACTTTGCGCTCAAAGTTCTTGATATCCATAGAAAGCATGGCCACTTGCCACCTCGCCTTCATCTCTTCCATCTCAATCGGGTCTACCCGATCAAAATCCTCATAAGCCGGATCTGGCGAGGATCATAATCAACAAAGAAGGAACCAAGTACATCTTCCATAATGTTGCTTGATTTAGAGTGAGAACTTGATGAAGGAGCAAGATAAGATGATGATGGATATGGGCTTGGACCATAGCTAGACTTTGAGAGAGGCTCCAACAAATGCGATATGACTAGCGTAAGAAGATGATCGAAAAGGGCTTACATCATGTTCAAGAGCTTTAAGTTTGTGATCTGACTCATCAAAGGTAATCATGTCCAACCCACCTTTAGCTTTTAAAGCTATGCTTACATGTAGCAGGATGGAGGTAATGACCTCGAAACTTAGAGTTCTGATCATCATTATCCGCTTTGCCGTAGGCGATTCAACCGACTTAAAATCTTGTGAAACTTATCATAGCCCTTGTGAATTCCTTCTCTTGATGATTTGAAAGTCCACGAAACTATTGTCTTAGCATGGACTTCTTGATCTCTGACTCCTCATTCCACCGAACTTCGCCTTAATTGCTAACCATATATCCTTAGCATCTTGCATGAAGTGAAAATCACTCAAGTGATCCTCGGTATAGCTTGCGAAGAATAGTTCGACCTTGGTTTCTCTCTCGAATCGCCAAAGAACTCTTGACGGTTTGGGAGGAACATTCATCATATTACCAGCAGCATCCGTGGTAGTTCTCTTCAAACTGTTCCCTTCATAATTATCTCGCCATAGATTCCAATCAATGTTGGAGATCGATTCGCATCTTCATCGCCCAAAGATCATATTCCTCCCTTTTAAGGTAAGAAAACTTAACATTGCTATTAGAGACTTAGTTGTTGTAGATGGGTGGAGTTTTGGTTATTGGTGAGTTCAAGATCAACATCCGAACCGGGCATGATGATTTTGTTATGGTTGTATGGGTGTTTAGAAAACTTGTCCTTAGTATCTTAGAGACTCTCACGAGGCTCGATACCACTGTTGAAACAAAGCAGACCTTGATAGATCTTGAGCTCGTGGATCGTTATGTATGCCTATGTAATCACAAGCACAATAAAAGACAATCTCTACTACTTATATTTATCGGTGAATATAAACACAAGTAATAACTAAGAACTTCTTGATCCTCTATGGATCTTTATATTAACTAAAGCGAGTTTTCAAGCGATACATAACTCTTTCTAATGTGTTCCTTTTATAGACAAGGAACCCTAAACAATATCGCTAAACCGTTTCCCAAGAAACGTATAATCATAAAACTAAATAAGATATACACAATCACTTCCTAATAAAGCTCATGTATATCCACACTAAATAAACTAAACACGAATAAACACTTCCAGAACAGACTAATAACTATTATACTTGATGAATTATGTCTTCGATAGAATCCACTCTTCTTCAAGAGAAACACTTGGCATTAAGTTTAGCATAATTGAGACTTCACATAATTCCCAACAGGGGTGTTACACGTGGACTGCCAACTCATTTACCCACTATTTCTTTTAGGGATAATAACAAAAATGTATAAAACTTGACCATTTTGTCATTGTAACACAAACTTTGAATTTGTGTTAATGTATGTATCCAATCAATCTAAACTTGGCATCGTTAGTCCTTTATACTAACGGCGCTAGACATAACTTAAATTTCGTTTTCTTACGTTTTCATCTCTTTTACGTTTTATTTGTTTCTTACGTTTTCATCCGTTTTTATACATTTCGCCTATTTTCTTACGTTTTCGTCTGTTTCTATATGCTTTCATTCGTGTAAAATGAAACAAAGACGTGTAAAATAGGCGAAAACATGTAAAATCAAATGAAAACGTGTCAAACGGACGAAACATGTAAAATCAAGAAAAGCGTGTTAATCGATTTAAGCGTGTAAAAGCAGATTTAAAACGATAACGGACTAACGTTGCATTAATTAAAAAGCAGGCGTGTGTAGCTATAAAACGAATGAAAGCGTGCAAAACGGATGCAAGCATATAAAAGGATGGCATTACAAAAGCGTAAAAAGTTGGCGAAATGTATTAAAGCGGACGAAACGTATAAAACATAAGAAAATGAACAAAAAATTAATAAAAACGGATGAAAACGTAAGAAAACGAACGAAAACATATACAAAGGGATGAAAAATTAAGATTTTTTTTAAAGTTATGTGCTAACGGCCGTTAGTATAAAGGACTAACGATGCCATGTTTAGATTGACTGGATACATACATTAACAAGAATTCAAAAGGTTTGTGTTACAATGACAAAAGTGGTCAAGTTCGATACATTTTTTTGTTATTATCCCTAAAAAGAAATAGTGGGTAAATGAGTTGGCAGTCCACGTGTAACACCCCGATGAGTTGGCAGTCCACGTGTAACACCCCGATGAGTTGGCAGTCCACGTGTTGTGACATGTTGGAAATCGTACATACAATGACAAAAATTCAAAAGGTTTGTGTTACAATGGAAAAAAAAATAGTTGGCTACACACAATCACAAGAGGTGTCAAGTTCGATGCATTTTTTTGTCATTTTCCTTTTAATATATTAGATTACTTCCACCAAAATTTAGAGTGGAAAGAAGAATTGCAGAATGATTTGGTTTTATGTTGACGAAAGAGGGATACTGGTAATGTAAAAGTTTTATGAGAAGAAAGGGTATAATAGACAATTCAAAATGATTTGCTTTTGTTTATTAATTATTTGATTATTTGGATATATGCGACATTTTTAGACGTTTTGAAGGATATATATGTAATTATGATTTTAGGTTGGATATATATGTAATTATTAAGCTTTAGAAGGATATATATGCAATTCCCCATATATTACAAAACATGTCAGAAATAGCTACATTGTATGATTTTAGAAGACTAACACCGTATGAAACCACCAAAGTGACTAGCTTTTTATCTAATAATGACATCAAAAGAATATTGAAAGTGAATGAGTCCATAGTTTATGAAGAACGTAGTCGCGCAATTTCGTTGAGGGGTTTGCGTACTGCCTACACGTGGGCTTCATGAAAATTGTTGGGATTGTTATTAAGTATGTGATTAAAAATAGCGATGTTGGTGTTGTTGGGATTGAATTATGGGTTAATAAGATGATACGGGATAGTCAACTTGCAAGGCATGCTCAAAAATTGTTAAATGGTCTTTAGTGCCTGTCATCTTGATCAATCTCTCTCTTAACTGAGATCAGTAAAAAAATGTCACGTTCCTCAAAGTGAGCGGGCCATTGAATGAATCTCAACATTGTTTTTCACATTTTTTTTGGAGTGTCTTTATCCCGTTTTAAAAGAAAAGTAAATGAAAAAAATGATCGATAGTTTTTTTCTTTTTTTTTTCCCTTAAAATTTGTGTATTGTCAAATGTCTATGTTTACTTGGACACAAGACATGAAATAAGTCACATTTTGGTGTGATTGACTAGAGGTGGCAATTTGTGTTAAAAATCAAAATAAGACTAATTTAGGCTAGATTGTAAAAGATTTGAGCATATTTAGCCTTTTTTTTTTTTTTTTTTTTTTTTTTTTTTTTTTCGAAATGGCCATTATATAGCCCATTAAAAAAATTAAATGTACACCAACGGACACATATTTTCTCTCAATTGGAGAACACTCGTTTTTAAAGAAATTTTTTTATATATAATTTATTTAATTTTTTAAATATAAATTAGCTATTACGTTTAAATAATTTATTTCGTCGTTTTGGGTATTTTATAAAGCAATTTGTATAATACGTATCTTGGTTTGGCCGTCATCGTTAAGCCATGCCCGTTTAAGCTCGTTCTGGAAATTTCGCCGCCAGTTTTGACACCTCTGGCCTACTAGCATCGTAATCAAACTTTGAACTAGTATTTTATTTTCTGCATGCATGATTCACATAAAATCGACATGACCCAACTATCATTTGATTGGGCTGAAGTGCCGAGTAGCCATCGCGAAGTAGGGTGTTACATTGATCTTTTATCCCAAATCTTTATAGAAACGTGTAGTTAAAACAAAAAGGTGAAAACATATACCAGCTATATACTTTCTTCGTTGGTTCAGTATAGGTTTCTTCGTTTCCTATCAAGTGGCAGCTAACACTTATTGATCATATGGGGTCGATTAGAATTTCATATCGGATAAGGGAGGGAGTGGTCGCTATCACCTGGTGCCACCTCACCTCCATCCAATAAAAGCATTCTGGCGTAAGACTTAATTTTACCCTAACCATACCCTAAGGTGGAGGGTGGTCACCAGTGCAGAGCCCGATTTTTCAAACACTAAAGCCAAAATCTACACACAATTACGGTCAAAATCTACACACAAAACCCAATCCAACCTCACATTTCACACTCGGCTTGGTATACCGAATTTTGTACCGATTTTCATAATTACAGGAAGCGGCGTGATGTTACCGCTCGGGTAAGGTACCGAATCCCTACCCGTGCCCACTCCCTCCTCTCTAATGACTCTATATTGCCATCTTTTTGTAGTTTTCGGGCTTATTAGTCTCTATTTTAGAGTGTTACATATACTTGAAATCAGGTTTTATAGGGATCTATATATTGTATAGTTATGCTACAATGGTGATACAAATTCTGTGAATCTGGAGATTATCTTGTACTTTGCGTGGTTTCTAATATACATGACTGTCGTATACTTCTATACCATAATTACGATCTTATTCATGGTAAAACATTGCTATTCAAAATGTTAAATGACTGAAATATGATGGGGTTTTTGGATATTTGCGTTATTAAGCAACTTTTTTTACTCATATTATGTTTTGAGTGTTCAATCCCACATGGGTAAAGAAAAGAAACTTGGCTTGCTTATATACCCGGTGTGGTCACATAGATTGACATTAGCATTATGTTATTGCGTCGGTTACGCCAAATTTGATAGCGAGAGCAAATTATCAAACATGGCGTTTTTTTGCAATAACCGATTTTAGTTCTCAATTTTTTTTTTGGTTCAAATTTTCAAACTTTCGGGAGTTGGGTTTAGCGGTGTTATTCGGGTTGACCCGGTCGGGTTCGGGTCAACTCGGGTTGGGTCAAATCGGGTCAAGTCTTAAAAAAAACATACCGAACCCGACCTTGTTTAGAACTCGGGTCAAATCGGGTCGGGTCAGTCGGGTCAGGTCAATTCGGGTTCGGGGTCAACCTGAGAATTTTACATTGTAAAAATGTTTTTGAGCCGGGTTAGTTGGGTTCGGGTCGGGTTAAGGCTAAAAAAATATACCCGAACCCGACCTTGTTTAGAACTCGGATCAATTCGGGTTGACCCGAATATATTTTTGAACCCGATTGACCAGATTCGAATTGACTCAGGTCGGGTTCGGTTCGGGTCGGGCTCGGGTCAGGTCAGCCCGAATGACACCCCTAGTTGGGTTAGATCTATTGATTTAGTACATGAATTTTAAACTCAAACGTTGCCGCAATTGATGGAATAGTATTTTGTATAGTTTTGTTAAACCCTTTCTGTAAATTGAAATTTATCTTTTATTTGGCTTGTTCCTAGTATATAATAGTGGTGTGTGACTGTCGTATACTCGCATACCATAATAGAATTGAAATGATCTTTTAGGACTATGTTATAAAAGTGCTTTTTAAAATGTTGCATGACTAAAATTTGATGTGTGTATTTGTGACTTCTTTATTCAATTTCAGCTTTTGTTTTGAGTTTTGAGTTGTTGTCTCACATGGCTAAAGAAAAGAAACTTTCCTTAGTTATAACTTATTATACTCTGATATATTTGGTTCATCACTTGACAGTTAACACTAGCATTACGTTAATAAGCTAAATATATTTCGTATCAACTTGACCACATGTTCCGCTATATTTTACATATTTTACGAAGCCAATAACTTAAGGAACCTCTCACTCTCACAAATTCCACTTCTCATTTGGCTTCAAGGTGCCCAGGGTGCTCTTCCAAGATTAGAAACTTATTCGAATTTGGCCCGTATCTTGTACATTCTTCTTTGAAAGATAATGTGTGGCGTGTTGATGAATGCGGTGGTGTTTGGTGCTGGTCATCTTGTTAATTCACAAGCTATGATGGAAGATTTGGGTTCTTGAGAAATGGGTTGTTTGGGAATAAAAAGAAAAAAGATAATAGACTTTCACCAGCAATGCAAGTTAAGAGGCCGTTTGGTTTGATGATTGGAATCACAATTGGTATGAGTTTGATAGTAGTGGTGGGCCCCTCAACAATGATAGATTCATACCATGCTCTTTTGCCTCCTTTGATGTATAGCCAATATATAGATTTCACCATACAAATTACCATGAAACAAACAACATATATCATTCCCATACTCATTCCTTCATTCCCATATAATATTCATGTTATATTTGCTTTGTTAAGTGACTCCTTTAGGTTTTTTCACTTTTTTGTTTTAAGCTTTCTGTCCCACATTGGCCGATAAACAAAAAAGATTCTTGTTTATTTTCTGTGATGTGTATCACCCATATAAATTGGATTCGTATTAAGTTGTCCCAGGTGGGCATTCCGTTATGATAGAGCAAAATACAGTAACGGTATGCCATCCTACGATAAATTGATATGAGTTCATCTTTTTTTTTCTTGTCATTTTACATAGTTACAAAAATTTATTTTAGTTCTAATCTTTTATCATTATAAATATATAGCAAGTTGGATCCAACATGTTTAGTTTTGACATTGTATAAAACTATTGGATATGTTATCATATGGTGACAATAGATACGCTTCAAAAGATGTGAGTTTGTTATAAACTTTATTCAAGGAAAGTGCAAAACTTAGCCTTAAAGGTTACATATAAGACATTAAGACATGCATCGAATGCATGTACATTAATAAGTAATAACAAACCACTCGCATATGACTACTCCCAACGGACTTAATGTACAATCAATTTTGCATTTTTATAACTTTTAAACGTTGGGCTACATATTACACAAATCTTTACTAAAAAAGACAAATTGTAAAGAGGTTCTACACTTTAGATACCTAACAAATACAATCAAAAAATATATATATACAATTGCGAACTTATTTTCAATGTCCTATATAC
This sequence comes from Chrysanthemum lavandulifolium, assembly GCA_022545495.1. Lineage (NCBI taxonomy): Eukaryota > Viridiplantae > Streptophyta > Magnoliopsida > Asterales > Asteraceae > Chrysanthemum > Chrysanthemum lavandulifolium. The sequence continues at coordinate 66,988,754 of CM040241.1, forward strand.
ACCATAATAACGTGTATAGATATGGCAAATACATGGTTTGTAAAAGTAAATATGATGAGTTTGATTTACATAAGTAAATTCTAGGATATATATTGTTATTTGTTCATAGATTATTCATTATTGGGTTTGTTTTGGGGCTAGTATAGGCCTTATTGGTTACTATTTTGTGCATATTGGTCCTTATATGTCGACTTAATGAACTTGCAGACACTACAAAAATTGTGGAGAATTTTATTGAATTGTTTACACTTATAAGAGAACTTTAGGTGAATAAATGCGAAAATACATACACAATCACCACAATTTACACATTTAAAATGCAAAGAAAAAAGGTTCACACTTATAAATGCGGAGAAATTTTAAATTTGTTTTACCTCTGATTATTCTTTATTTGTTTCGTTTGGTTTATGTATACCATTGACTCAAATGAATAAGTAATTGATAAGTGCATACTATTAGTAGTTATTGAATATATACATATGCAACAACTTCTTGTACATATATAACTTAACTACTAAATATTACCGAGGTGTTTTGATATCTTTACAAAAGTTCACATTCACTAGGTGGACCATTTGGGAGTGGCAAAAGAAAAGGTTTTGAAAGGGTCATGTGGATACCTTGTTAGGCCACATACATCTCAGTACAATAGTCGTCCTCCTTAAGTAGCCGAAAAATCTCATCCAGCATTTGTTAAAATAATGATGTAAAGATTTTTTTTGTATTCAAGCCAATGCGACTTAAGAGTTGCCATTGTCAGGATTGAATCATGGATTACAAAGATGAAGTGGGATGGTGTTAAATATTTTGGACCTATTACTCAACTCATTATACTCTATAAAATGACTAAAACGTTAAAAAGTCTTGCAAACTTTCAAAGTTAAAATTCTGAAACTATCGCTCAACTTAAATTCTATAAATCTACGGAAAAAATATTAAGAATTCATATACATTTGTCAGGGTCGATTATTTGCTTTGATAGTTTGCTCTACCAACGTGATACCAAACGCAACAACATGATACTTCTCAAAACTCAAATGAGTTACAAAAATCAAAGAATATAAAGAGCAGAATGTATTTTCTTTGCCCAATGTGGGACTAAATGCTTAAAACAAAAGCCAAAGAGTCTCTTAATTAACATTTTTATAACATGAATAGAAGAATAGTCCCTAATATAACGAAATAAGACATTTCCAATTCTTATAACATGACTTATTCAAAGAAATAAAACCGAAAAGAATGTTTGTTTTAAGCTGATCTTGTGTATGCCTACAGTTAACATTTGCTGGTGAAACTTGATGACCAGACTGATCAGCAGGCACAAGATGACCAGCCCCAAACACCATCGCATTCATCAATTTTCTATATTTTTGAACATATCATGTAAGATGACTTCTTGATCGCAATAGATTAATATTTAGCTACATTTTCCTTATCACATGGGATCTCTTCATACGTCAAGCAATGCTAAAACCAGTTCCAATAGGATTATCAAGAAATAAACGACCAGACAGCCTATTCCACGAACTCGGGTTCTAGATGTTCCACGTTATGCTTCAAAGAAGAGGTAACAAGATACGGGCCTAGTTTGAAGAAGTTTCCAGTCATTGAAGAACACCCGGGGCTACCTTGAAGCCAAATGAGAAGTGGGACTTGTGATAGTGAAAGGTTGTTTAAGTTCTTGGCGTCGTAAAATACGTAAAAGATAGCAGAACCAGTGGAGGAGTTGATGGTAAGATGTCCTGATTTAGTGGGTCAGGCGTATTTCGAGAGGTCATTGTGGTGGTGGAGGAGATGGCAGTTGGCGGTCTGGAAGGTGGATGATTCCATTATATTGAGTCAAAGAGGGAAATCTAGGTGGTCAATGGCCAACTTGCATAATATGTTAAAAATATGGGAATTTGATGATTGTGGTGGTGTTTAGTGTTGGTCATCTTGAGCTTGCTAATAAATCTGTTAATTCGTAAGCAAATTTAGTGATGGAAATGATCTTTAAGACTATTCAATATTCATGCTATATTTGCTTTATTAAGGGACTCGTCATGTATCCCCATCGGTCAATAAATAGAAAATTTGCTTGTCTATACTATGTGATGTGTACAACTTATACAAATTGGGATTAGTATTAAGTTATCACAGATGGCATGCCATTAAGTTATCTTATGACATGCTATATGTGATAAATTGATTTGAGTTCTCTCTTTTTTTTATGCGTAGTGTGTCCCACAGCGGCCAATAAATAGAAAGTTTGCTTATTTATATTATGTGATTCGTATGGTTCTACAAATTGGGATTAATATCAAATTGTCGCATAATGCATGCTATTATGGTAGGGCAATGTATCATTATAGTGGTATTGCTTCATGTGACAAATTGATTTGATTTCTTTTTTTTTTGTGTGTCTTTTTATTTATTTTTTTCGTTTTACAAAACTAATATGAGTAGGTTTTAAAGTATTTAGTGAAAAAAAAATTATTTTAATACTCATTTTTTGTCATTATAAATATATAGCGAGTTGGGTCCAACATATTTAGTTTTGACATTGTATGAAACTGTTGGATATGTTATATTATGGTGACAATAAAAACGCTTCAAAAGAAGTGAGTTTGTAATATTTTTTACAAGGAAAATGATAAACGTAACCTTAAAGGCTACATATAATACGTTAATAAATGCAATAAACCTTTGTATCTTAATAATAAACCACTTATCCCTACACATAACTTTTGATTAGGGTGGTCAATTCGAAACCAAAAAACTGGGACTTTATAATTTTCCAGATATATTTCAAAGTGAATGAACATGTTGAATTTGATTATACAAATTTGGAGTGTCATGGTAGATGTGATAATCGATTTCAAAATCAATTCAATAGAGAATAAAGATAGTGATTGAACAATTAGAATAAGGAAATAAGACAATCGAGTCTAATAAGAAAAGAAACCTACATTAAGAAGCGAGTATGTTGTTCTTTATTAAGAAAGACGCAATGTTAAAAGGTTCCACACATAAGTTTGAATACCTAACAGCCACATACCCATTCTTCCCGTCCTATATAGCATAACATTTAGATATGATATATATATATATATACAGCCGACATTTCTGGATATTAAGTGCATGTAGGGGTGTAAACGAATGGAACCGAGTCATAACTTTGACAGGGCTGGACTCGACTTAATGAATGAGTCCATAGATTATGAAGCATTTAGTCGCGTTTTGGGATCTGCCTTACACGAGGACTTAATGAAAAGTGTAAGGTATATGATAAAGTATGATAGAGGTCAATGTGAATTAAGAGTTAGTGTTGTTGGGAGTGAATCATGGGTAAAAATGATGAAGTCAGATGGTGTTAAAGATAATATGGAGTCAAAGAGAGAAGTTTTTTTTTTGACGGGAATTTGATGAATGTGGTGGTGCTTGGTGCCGGTCCTCTTGTGTGTGCTGTCGAGTCTGTTAATTCGAAAGCAATGATTTTCGATTGGGTTCTTGAACATGGGTTGTTTGGAAATGATAAGATGATCGAGACTTTGACCAGCAATATAAGTCAAATGTAGTTGGTGCAGATTAGAAGTGTATAGATAAAAAGTTATAATTGTAAATTTTAGTTGTGTAGGGAAATCGGTAGGATTGTTTATGTTTTGATAGTTGTAAATTTTAGTTGTGTAGGTAATATGGTTGTATCGACACACATGGCATCAGCAATCGACACTCATTCATGTTAACTTATTTTTTCACATGAAGCGAACAAAACTTTTATTGTAAGACATGTTATGAAAAATGGAAATGATCTTTTAGGGATTCTTAATTAATGTTAAATGACTAACTAGCTACTGTCTTTTTTAAAAGACACCGTTAGCTTTTATTTTGAGCCATGAATCCCATATTGGACAAAATAAGAAGTTTTGCGTGTTTATATGGTTTAATGCGTAGGACTCAAATAAGTTGGTAATAGTATTAAGTTGTTGCATATGATATCTCATTAGAGCATTACCAATCGTAAAGTAATAACGCCGTTGGGGGGCTAAATAATGCCCGTTATTGGCGTTAACCATTGGAGGCATGTCTTTAACGTCTGTTATTACCCTGCGCGTTACTGGGCTAATGCCCGTTATTGGCATAAAAAAGTTTCAAATTCAGCCCCTCGTGTGTGCAGACAAGACGAAGAAGATGATCATGGTTTGTATTTTTTTTTCTTTCTTTTTCTTTTTTTAAGCTTAACAGTTGTGTGTGTGTGTGTGGAGGTTTGCGTTTAAGAAGACGAAGAAGAAAGATGGGAGGTTTGCGTTTAAGAAGGCGAAGAAAGAAAGATGGGAGGTTTGCGTGTGGAGGTTTGTGTTTGTGGACCCATATTCCATTTGTTAGCTTACTACATCACATGCATCCATATTCCTTTTTTTTTTTTTTTTTTTTTTTTTATTTTAGTTTTATAATTTTTTAATAATATAAATGTTATTTGTATATTAATTTAATAAACGAAATATTAGTTAACGTTTAATAAATGAAGTGTTTGTTTTTGTTTAGGGGTTAAATTTGAAAATATGAAATGTTATTGATGTTATTAGATGTTATGGTTGTGGATGTTTTTTGGGGATGTTAATGTTAAATGTTAAAGCTGATGTGGCGCTGACGTGGACGGTGTTATTGGTGTTATGGTGTTATGATTGGGAATGCTCTTATGGTAGAGCAAAACATCATTTCGAGCATATTATAGCAATAAAGTAATCTGAGTTGTCATTTATTTATTTATTTATTTATTTTCATTTGTCACTTTACAAAAGTTGGCATAGTTGAGCAAGGGGTTCAGAATTTTTTTAGTACGTGAAGTTATTCATACCCCTTGCCTTATTATGCAACGTCGCTCGTGACAAGACTGACAATTGAAAACCCATACAAAAAGTGCTCGCTCGTGACAAGACTGACAATTCAAAACCCATGCAAAAAGTGCTCGGTTTAATTAACAAGAAATAAATAATAACTGATTTGGAAAAACTTCAACTTAAAGTTGTGCAGTTCACTAAAGATCACGAATGGGCTTGTGCAACAAACACAAGAACTAAGCTTATAAAATATTACAAAACATGTCAGAAATAGCTACATTGTATGATTTTTAATTATTATTATTATTTTTCATTTGTCACTTTACAAAAGTTGGCTTAGTTGGGTAAGGGGTTCATAATTTTTTGAGTACGTGAAGTTATTCATACCCCTTACCTTATTATGTAACGTCGCTCGTGACAAGATTGACAATTGAAAACCCATGCAAAAAGTGCTCGCTCGTGACAAGACTGACAATTGAAAACCCATGCAAAAAGTGCTCGGTTTAATTAACAAGAAATAAATAATAATTGATTTGGAAAAACTTCAACTTAAAGCTGTGCAGTTCACTAAATATCACGAATGGGCTTGTGCAACAAACACAAGAACTAAGCTTATAAATATATTACAAAGCATGTAAAAAATAGCTACATTGTATGATTTAGAAGACTAAAACCTTATGACATCACCAAAGTGACTAGATTTTTATCGGATAATGACATCAAAAGAATTTTGAAAGCGAATGAGTCCATAATTTATGAAGAACGTAGTCGAAAAATCGCTTTGAGGGGTCCGCGTACACGCGGGCTTCAAGAAAATTGTTTGGATTGTTTTTTTTTTGGAACGGCGGATTTAATAAGATAACTAGCAAGAAGTTAGAAAAAACATTACAAAGAAACAAGAGAAGGGTTTTTAAACCAGTCTACCCAACTAAAACTAGCCTTGCATCTATATCTACACCAATAAAATGAGCGACTAACAACCGTCAAAATGATCGCTTTGGAGGATGGATTAAACCAAGAGACTTTTATTCCAAAACTCCACAAGCCACCACATTATGTATACAACACCTTCCAAGATAGCTCTACGATTAGAGTGCATGTTAAGGTTTAACAACCAATCTAACCATTCCTCATATGATGAAAACTCCGAGTAACAAACATCCCACCATGAAACAATCTTGCGATATAGATCACGCACCATAAAACAAGCAAAGAATATGTGATTTGTAGATTCAGCTTCCTTATTGCACATCGGACAAAGAATGGATTGAAGATCCAAACCTCTTCTAGAAAGGTTAAGACGAGTAGGGAGATAATCGAACCTTTACTTTCCAAGGAATAATATTTACTTTTATTGGAACCGATTTGACCCAACGATTTATAGAGGAGTGGCCTACTATATGATGATTGTCTATTTACTTTCTCACCGAAGCAACAGAAAAATCCCCTGAACCTACAATAGACCATGACTATCTATCGTGAATCATTGGCAATGCAAACCCAACAATAGAAGCATTCAACTCGAAAATTGCATCATCTCCGCCTGTCCTCGGCATCCTATGAAGAAGAGCCCAAGTCATCATGTGCCAATTTAGCACCATCGTAATCGACTTATCGATTCAGTGCATAGACTCTAGGAAAACAATTTTTGAACATATTGTCACCCCTCCAAACTTCCTCCCAGAAATACGTATCGACTCCGTTACCAACTTTTTTCTTCATCAAACTAATAAGATCCATGTCTTGATTTTTAAGCTTATGTAATTCATTAACAATTTCCATCCATGCACAAGGGTGAGACCTTTTGGCTACTGTACCAAGGTTACCATCTCTACCATACATTGCTTTAATAAACCTAGCCCACAACGCTTTACCATCATTATGAAAACGCCACACCCATTTAAACATCAACGCTCGATTTAAAGCAAAGTAATTCGAAACACCCATCCCCCCTTTCTCTTTCGACACCAAAACACTACTCCATTTATCCCAACACATTCTTTTCTCGTGAGACTCAGCCCCATTGAAGAAATGACATCTAATAACTTCCATTCTTTTTAACACCTGAGAAGGGACTTTAAACATAGGCATATAATAAATAGGCGTCGAACCCAAGACCAATTTTAGGATGGTTAATCTTCTACCGATTGAGAGAGTCTTCATCTTCCACTTTGAGAGGCGAGAACATAGATTATCCACAACCTCGTTCCAAGAGTTTATACGGGACATCAATCCACCTACTTTAATGCCAAGATAAGAAAAAGGCATCTTTAGCATCAAACACCCAATTTTTTCCGCAGATCTAATTAATTTTTCATTCTCAACAGCAACCCCCAACAATTTACTTTTATGTAAATTCATACAAAGGCCTGATGCTTTATGAAAGCATTTTGTAGCATGCACGATAGTATTAATATTAGAATCACTCCATTGTCCCATAAAAATAACATCATCGGCATAAAATAGATGAGATAATTGCAACGACGAACCTATAGAAACTCCTTTGAAAAGGCATTTGTTTACTACTTTTTGAAAAGAAAGATGAAGTCTTTCCATGATTAATATAAAAAGAAACGGAGACAAAGGATCTCCTTGTTTAAGGCCTTTATGAAATTGAAATTCGCTAGTAGGACTCCCATTCACAAGGATCGAGCCTCTAGACGATTGTAAACAATTTTGAATCCAACGCCTCCATTTCATACCAAAGCCAAACTTTTTTAAAACATCATCTAAATAATCCCATCTAACCGAATCATAAGCCTTTTGAAATCAACCGGTCTATCTTTTATTAGTCAACCACTTGTGAATGGTCAACCATAAAGTCAAACATTTCGAACAAAATGCAATTAAGTCCAGAGGAGTTTAGTGTTTCCCCGGGTCGTTAAGTCCCAACGAGCTGTGCGATTGAATAGCTAAACGCGTAGTGATCGGGTGATATTGAACAGGAAAGGGGTTATGATTTGGAATAATTACACCTAAAGAGAAAGTTTGTAAATTACAGGGGCTTAAATGCAAATTAAAGAAAATTAAAATATTTAACTTTAATTAAAATATTATTTAACTATTAAACCTAATTTAAATTATTAAAATCTAATTGAAATTACTTAAGATCTAATTAAAGGATTTTTAAATTACAAAACTAGTTACAAATAAAAGTTATAAAAGTATAGATTATATAAAACTTACTTATTAAACTTAAATTCTAATTATAAGATTTATTATCTGAGTATTATTAATTATAAACTAATTTAAACTATTAAATAATTACCTAAAAATTAAGAAATTATAAAATAAAGCTAGAAAAATGAAATTATGACTTAGATAAATCTAAAATATTATAAAACTTATTTTAAAACTGAAAATATATTTATTACACTATTTATGTATTTATTATTAATTAATTACTATTTATTAATTATTTAAAACTAATAAAAATTCTAATAAATACTAAATGACCTAAGAAAAATCTAAAACTTTTTATATAAATACTAAACAAGTGCAGAAAACTAGGAAAAATATAAAAATGAAAAGTGCTTTTTGAAAAAGCAGAAAAATAAGCCAAATGGCTTAAATAGAAGCTGTCACTATTTTTATTTTTGGTTTTTCTTGAATTTTCTTTTACAAAACTATTTTACTACTGAAAATAAGCAACTTTTGTGAAGACACATTTTAGGGAACTCAAAGATAAGCCGAATGCAAGGCAATAAGCTCAACAGGGAGCTTTTTGGCTTAAAAGTGAGGTTATAAGCTCACAACAAGCTAACAAGCTGGAACCAAAGGTTGAATAAGCTAGAAACAAGTTCTGGGAACTTAGAATAAGCAACAACAACAACAAAAACACTCTGAACAAGCAGAAATAAGGAATAAGCAAAACGGGAGGTTTGTGAAAAAGAGCTTAAAAGAAGCAAGCAAATAAGCAGTCTATAAGCTAAATAAAAATTAACTAAAAATAACCTAATCAAGATGAGCAACAAAATATTATAAATATAAAAGCTTAAGTCCTATCTCCTAATATTAAGCCCTACACGAAATTCACAAGTTTATTCAAAAATGGGTTTCTAAGAAATTTTGACTTTTGAAGAAAACCTATTGTTTGACTTTATTGAGCTTTGATCTAATTCTACTTACTAATAATGATTAAATAAGCTAAAATGAGACTATAACAAGCTACTTTAACTACTTGTGAACCGATATTAAGATTATGGACTTTAGAAACCTTAACAGTGAACAACTATTGAGCATACAATGGAAATTTGACTTTTAATCAAAGAACACTTAGTTAATATGGTTTAACTGAGATATTGGCCCCTTTTGTGGTGTACATCACACAAGAACAACAACACAAACAGCTTGGATCACAGATAACCCAACTATTCCAAACATCCCTTTAAAAAGCCAACTTTGTAATTTTCAATGCAAGATACTGCATAAGTCCATGAATCTGATATCTAATGACATAATATGCTATAAGAAGCTGAAATGAACAATTAAACACCAATAATAACAACAATATACTGAAAATTACAAATATGCTATATTACTAGGAAAAATGAGCAACTGAGTAATGAAAAGATTTCAAAGAACAAGCATAAGATTTTAAGCTTTATGTTAATTCAAATACACTAATGAAACATAAAAATCCGATAAAAGCACATAATCGGCTAATCTACAAGTTAATTGCTAAAATGAGAAATTTGGCTTACAAATGAAACACGGTGAGAATAAGGAACCAAGGACCATAAGTAACCACCTACACTCCCCAAGGAGTTCTAATTCCCAATGCAATCCAAATTCCACCTTTCTCATCTTCATTCTTCATAATCACTTTGGACTTTTATTTTATCTATTTTTTTAGCTATTTTTGTGATTTTAAGTAAACTGGATTAAAAGGTCTCTAAATGATATCCAAGCTTTAAAACTTATAAGTGCAATTGAATTAAGCTTAATGGAACAAGAAACAACAAGTTTCAACAATCTTAAGTGAAATTGTCAATTTCACCTAAAATTGCTAAATCTGAATTTAAAGAGCAAGATTGAAATTTAAGGTTCAAGAAAGGTTTAATTGCATTAAGTAAACTGAGTACAACATGATTTAAATGAAAATTATAACTGAAACTTGAAATTACACTATTACGTTTGTCTAATTTACACTACTCTTAATTCTAAACTAATAATTCATCTCTGCTGCTTCTCTCTTCTTAAATAAAGGTCTTTTGAGGTCCTTGCAGACTTTTGAGACTATCCCACCAATTCTGAGCCTTTGATTTAGTCAGAATCATCCTAGCCGTTTAAAACACCTTTTGGCGCCAAAAAAATCTTAATGCCAGTTGGGGTTGCGTAAAGCAGTTTTAGGGGCATTAATTGGTTTTGGGAAGTTGTAAAGGTGGAGGGGACAAGGAAAATAAGGTTTAGTGGCCAAGTTGGTGTTTTGGTGATGAGGTGGTAGGAGCAGGTAGCCAGGTGGAGGGTGGAAACCGTGGAGGTGGAAGAGGAAAAGGAGGGTTGTTGTTTGACCCGGTTTTATATTTAAGGGATTGGGTTGGGATTGATTTGGGCTTGGGTTTTATTTATTTTGGGTCCGGTTGGTTTGTAGTAGTATAGAGCCCAAGGACCAATGGTGTATTATTCGATTCTCAAGGACCGAACTCGCCAATTTTTCAAAGTTATTCCAAGGGTCAATCTTGCCAAGTTTCATTAGTACAAGGACCATAAAAGATAATTTTCCATTTTTAAACTTCAAGGACTATTTTTGCCAATTTTGAAACTTGAAGGACCAAACTTGTAAATTCTCCAAACTTTTACCCAAGGATCATTTTGATAAATTTTGATTTTAAAAGGACTTGGGTTGACTTTTATTCCAAAACAAATGCTCGTGGACCGATTTTGTCGATTTGAAAGTTGAGGGACTGAAAGCGCCAATTATGCAAACTTAGCTCGTTTTTCATCTATTTTAAACATTTTGCATCCGAAACATATAAAATACAATCCTTGGATATATTTTGTATTTCTTTGCATATTTGAGTGTTTTAAGTGTTTTGGCACTCAGATAAGACAAAAATGATGAGTATTTACACACTCATCAATCCCCACACTAAACTATTGCTAGTCCCTAGCAATCTTTTATGAAAATTTAATGGATTTAAGTCTCTTTACCAAAAGCCATTACTTCGGAGTAGCCAATTGTTTTGAGTTCAAGTAAGAACCTTGGTACAATGATAACCAAATGATTTTGAGCAAATCACCGACTTTCAACGGTTTTGATTTGTCTTTACGAAGCCGTTTGCTTCGGACTAGCCAACTCTTAGATAAAATATCTTTGGTGAGTCGATTACCAATTATGGTTTTCCAATCGCCTTTACCACAAGCCATAAACTTGCGGGCTAGCCAACTCTTCACTAATTAAAGATATGGTGAAATGAACACCATACAATTTTGGGCAAATTGCAAGCCGTCAACGGATTTGAGATATCTTTACCAAGAGCCGTTTGCTCTGGATTAGCCAATCCTTTTGTTTATTAGACATGGCGGATCGATAACCGTAAGTGAGTAAGTACAAAACACTTACTCAAAAAAAAAAAAAATTGGCCAAAATGGGGAATTGGGTGGTATAATTACATGATAAAATTCGTGAGAATTCCCCCACACTAGAAATGAATATTGCCCTCAATATTCAAAGTACCGGCGGTTATGCCGAAACATAGAACGAAAAGGGAAATACTACGGCCATTATTTTGTGATGATTTTTTTTTTTTTTTTGAAAACTTATATACAACAATGGGCAACTCCCCACACTAGGGTGGTAGAAAGTAGAAAGAAGTCGAAATATGGGTGAAAACCCATATGGTGTGCTACTATTTTTGATTCCCGAGTCGCTAGCTTGACTCGATCCCCGCATTCATTGGTTCATGGGGAAAGTTTGTAGATCCGGACAACCACGGGTGGAATGTTCTCTCCAAAATAGTGCTTCAATCGATGACCATTCACTTTAAAATTTGGACCATCGGGTTGAGATAACTCAATGGTTCCATAAGGAAATACTTTAGTGATGGTGAATGGTCCGGACCAAGGATTTTAGTTTTCTGAGAAAATCTTCAATCTTGAATTGAAAAGAAGGACTCGATCACCGACGTTGAAAACGCGGTTCTTGATTTTGGAGTCATGAATCTTCTTTGTCTTTTCTTTGTAGATCAAAGAGTTCTCGTATGCTTGATCACGTAGTTCATTTAATTCATTTATTTGAACTTTCCGGTGATCACCATTGTCTGAATATCGAAATTGGCATGTTTCAAGGCCCAAGATGCTTTGTGCTCAAGCTCAATCGGCAGATGACACGCCTTTCCGTACACTAGCTTGTATGGAGTACACCGATGGGTGTTTTATAAGTCGCACGGAAGGCCCAGAGTCGTCATCTAGCTTATCCGACCAAGAGGCACGGTTTTCGCCTCTCGTCCTCTCCGAATTCTTTTAATCCCTCGGTTGGAAACTTCCACTTGCCCACTTGTTTGGGGTGGTACGCAGAGAGAGCGGTGAGTTACACCATACTTTTGCATGACTCTATCAAACCGGTCATTGCAGAAATGCGCACCACGATCACCGATTATAGCTCGTGGAGTTCCAAACCTAGCAAAAGAGATTTTAAGAATTTCACAACAACTCGGGCATCGTTGGTAGGCAAAGCTTCGCTTCAACCCATTTTGACAAATAGTCAACGGCCACGAGTATGTATTTATTTCCTCGAGATGAAGGAAATGGCCCCATAAAGTCAATGCCCGGATGTCAAAATCTCACACACTTGAATGGCGTTTTGCGGCATTTCATTTCTTTAATGAGATATTTCCGTGACGTTGACAAGCGTCACGTGTTTTGACAAATTCGTGGGCATCCTTGTAAATCGTGGGCCAATAAAATCCGGAATCAAACACCTTCTTGGCGGTGTAGTTGGGGCTATGATGTCCCCAAGAGGTCCGAATGGCAAGCCTTGAGGATGTCATTGGCTTCGACCATACACACATCGCTCGATGACTTGATCCGCGCAAATTTTGAATAAGTAGGGTCGTCCCGTAAGTAATGTTTTACATCTTTAAAGAATTTGTTTTTTCGTTGGGACGACATCCCTTTCACCACAAAGTTACCCGCATGGTAATTTGCAAAGTCAAGAAACCATGGGGTAGAAGAGTCTCCACGAAAAGAAACCACATTGAGTGTTTCGAGAGGAAATGTTTCGTTTATTTCCTTTTCTCGAACACATCCCGGTGAGGGTTTTCTAGACGGACAGATGATCGTGACCTGTGTTCTCGGCTCCTTTTTATCACGTATAATGATATCAAATTCTTGCAGGAGGAGAACCCAACGGAGCAATCTCGGCTTTGCATCTTGTTTTGCAAAGAGATATTTGAGAGCCGAGTGATCCGTATACACCACGCATTTGGTCAAGATTAGGTATGGCCTAAACTTCTCAAACGCATACACCACGGCTAGTAGCTCTTTTTCCGTAGTGGTGTAATGGGTTTGAGCTTCATCATAGTCTTACTCGCGTAGTGGATAGGTGAAAATGCTTGGTTTTACGTTGCCCGGATCGCACCGATAGCAAAATCACTTGCATCGCACATGAGTTCAAAGGGTAAATCCCGATCGGGACAACGAGAATGGGTGCCCGTAGCTTTTTCTTTAATGTTTCAAAGCTTGATGCACTCGGTGAGAAGATAAAAGGAGCATCCTTCTCAAGGAGATGAGTCATAGGCCGAGCGATTTTAGAAAAATCTTGTATGAATCTGCGATAAAACCGGCATGACCTAAAAACTCCTAATTCCTTTGACGGTAGTAGGATGAGGCAATTTGGCAATGACATCCACTTTCGCTTTGTCAACCTCAATCCCGTTTTTGAAATCTTATGGCCTAGGACAATTCCTTCCTTGACCATAAAATGGCTCTTTTCCCGCTTTAGACAAAGATTGGTGTCTTCACACCGTTTGAGCATTTTTCTAAATGGGAGAGACATGTTTGAAATGAGTCCCCAATGACCGAGAAGTCATCCATAAACACCTCCATTGTTTCCCGATCATGTCGTGGAAAATTGCCATCATACATCGTTGGAACGTGCCGGGAGCGTTACATAGGCCAAAAGGCATACGTCTGTAGGCAAAAGTTCCGTATGGGCGGTGAATGTGGTCTTTTCTTGATCTTGTGGATCAATGGGGATCTGAAAATACCCCAGAAACCATCTAGGAAACAATAGTATTCGTTTCCGCTAGTCTCTCAAGCATCCGATCCATGAAGGGTAGGGAAAATGGTCTTTTCGGTGGCGTCATTCAACTTACGATAGTCAATGCAAACACGCCATCCGTTACCGGCGAGTTGGAATCAACTCGTTATTTTCATTGTGACAACAAGAATGCCACCCTTTTAGGAACACGATGAATTGGGCTAACCCAAGGACTATCTCGAAATCGGGTAAATTAATCCCGCATCAAGAAGTTTAAGAACCTCTTGTTTAATAACATCATGGATTTTGGATTTACTCGTCTTTGTTGTTGAACTGCGGCTTGAAGTCATCCTCCATCAAGATTTTGTGAGTACAAAACTCGTGGTTGATACCCTTAATGTCGGAGAGTTTCCAAGCAATTGCTTGCTTGTGTGACTTCAAGACCTTTATCAGGCAGGTCTTTTCATCTTTACTCAAATCTTGAGCAATAATGACGGGTAATTTATCATCACCCTCAAGAAATGCATACTCGAGATGAGGTGGTAAGTCCTTAAGTTCAACCTCAGGAAATTCTTCAGTTTTCTCAACTGACTTGACTTCCTTGTTATGAAGCTCAACGGGAGGGAGTGGAGGAGAAGTGTCCTGATTTAACAATTTCTCAAGAAGAAGAATATCTCCCTCCAGATTAATCTCATTGTTATTAATCCCATCTCGAATTGAATTACTAGTGTGAGGGATTGATGATGGATCATCATTGAGCAACTTCTCAAGGAGAAGAATGTCCCCCTCGATGTCAATTGGAGCGTGATCAATTTCCCATGAAACCGAATCACTAGACAAGTATGCTTCAATCTCTTCCAAGATGAAGTCGCTTCCCTCAAACGGAGTGAGAGAAGGGGAAGGGTCGGAAATGATAGGTTGAGAAGATGTGGTGGGATCCCTACTCACAGAATTATGAGAATACCCAAGAAACTCTTGAGAGTACTCCTCTGAAGCAATATCAATTACATCGATTCGGTTAACCGATTTGACATCATAGTTTGAGGAGTACCTCGAAGTTTGATCGAGGTTAAAGGTAACGGCTTCATCACCCACACGTAATGTGATTTCATGCTCAAATACATCAATAAGGGCATGGCCCGTCCTTAGGAATCCTCGTCCAACAATGAGAGGAACCCGTGGATCGACATCGAAATCAACGACTACAAAGTCGGTGGAAAATGGAACTTTCCTACTTTCACAATACGTCCTCGGCAATGCCAAGTGGACGGGATATTGAACGATCCGCAAGCTCGAGAGTCATGCATGTAGGAGTAAGGTCCGAAGAGAAAGTTTCTTCCATCTTGAATGAGGCATCGTGTTAATGCTTGCACCAAGATCGGCTAAGGCAAAGCATTCAACCATTCACGAAATACACAAGGTAAGAGAAATTTTCCGGGATCTCCAAGCTTATCGGAAGCTTCTTCAAGATAATCAC
This sequence comes from Chrysanthemum lavandulifolium, assembly GCA_022545495.1. NCBI lineage: Eukaryota > Viridiplantae > Streptophyta > Magnoliopsida > Asterales > Asteraceae > Chrysanthemum > Chrysanthemum lavandulifolium. Next base: position 67,004,253 of record CM040241.1, read on the forward strand.
GAGCGTTCTCGTTTAGTGGAGTTTTCGCCATCTCAAACAGCTTTTTCCTTGTTGCTTAACAACTGTTTGATTGTTGATGCAAACTTGGGCATCGAATGATAGCATCCATGAAGCTAATGTCAAAGTGTAGTTCTTGAAATATTTGGAAGAACTTTTCCATTTGTTGAGTAGCTTTTCATGAGCTTCTGCTCATTTAAACGTGATGGGTAAGGAATAGAGGATTTGGGTTTCGGTTTTCAACCGAGATGTCATGTGAATCAAAACAACTCTGGCTTAGACTTGGGTTTCGGGACAACTTGAGGTTGGACATCGTTGGTACCTCCGTTATTAGTAGGAAGTTCCTTGTCCTTTGTCGCCTCATGTTCACGTTCCACTACCTTAGGAGAAGAAGAAGAAGAGGTAGGAGGAACAATGGGTCCTTCGTATGATACACCACTTCTTGTTGTGATCGCTTTAGCATCGCCCTCGGGTTAGCGATCGTGTTGCTTGGAAGTTTTCCGAGCCCGAGGGTTGATCATTTAAAGACTTCTTTAGTTCAATGATCCGAGTGATCAACAACTGCTTGTCTCCTCTTGAGACTTCATGAATTGTTTTAAAAGCTCATCGATGTTGATCTTGGAGGAGGTGGAGGAAATTTTGAGGTCGTATGTTTTGATTATAACCTTGTTGTTGAAAATTCCTTGGTTAGGATTCACATTTCGAAATTGATTCCCTCGATTGAAATTGTTTTGATTAAAGTTTCCTTGATGTTGGAAACCTTGATTTGGTCCGGGATAGAAATTACCTTGGTTTTGATAACCTTGGTTCATTCTAGGTTGGTTCGATTCGGTTTTGCATGTTAGGATTCTCGTTAAAACCGGTGGTCCCCGATAAGTATTAGCACGGTAGTTTGGTTCATTTTGAGGACGGTATTGATTACCTCCCCGATGTGAAGTACACGGCTATAGCATTGGCTTCAAATGGACTACCATCCGTGGCGATCAAGGTTGTAGTATGCATGAGGGCCACCACAAGTGACACAGACCTCGACTTTCTTCACTTCACCATGTGATGGTGTTTGTGTGAAAGTGACTTTCTTTGGTTAGCAAGAACCAAAGCTCGAATAACATCCGTGAGTTTGTCAATCTTAGCATCGGTGCTAGATGTACTCACGTGAGATGAAGTAGAAGGTCCCTGCATTAGGCGAGACCGATATGTCTTTGTTCGTACAAAGGCGGACACGGGACTTGTTTTCTATGATTTGCAAGGCTTCTTTTGTGGTCTTGCTCAGAAATTACCTCCCGGAGGCATTTAAAGAGTCTTGGTCGACTTGGCTCGGACCATTGTAGAAAGTATCCATTTGCATTAACTCGGAAAAACCATGATGCGGACACTTTGAGCAACTCTTTATAACGATCCCATGCCTCACCGAATGATTCATCAAATCTTTGAGTGAATTTCATTATCTCATTCTTAAGACTTGTAGTTCGGGATGGAGGATAGAATTCGTTAACAAACTTAGTGACTAAATCCTCCCATGTCTCAATGGAACGAGGGGTTGTTTCTCAAGCCAAACCGGGCTTGTCCTCTAAAGAGAATGGGAGCGGAAGAAGCTTAATTGCTCCATGTGGGACATTCTTGTATTTGATGGTCGATGCAATCTTGTTGAACCATCGAATATGTGCATGAGGTTGTCCCGCTCAAAACCATAAAATTGGCTTTGGGTTACAAGATTAAGCAACCCGGTTTTGAGCTCGAAGGTATCACCACGATGGTGGGACAACAATGGCATCTCCGTAACCCTCGATGGGTGCTTGAGAAGCTCTTTCATCGGTTTATCTTCCGCCATTACGACGGGGGTGGTGGTGCTAGACGTTCCTCGATCACGGTGAAGGAGCGAACGTCCTCTACGCTCACGTGGAATACTTACAAGCTCGAAAGTGGACTTGTGGAGTTGGAAGAACAGCGCATGCACTAAGTATAAAAATCAGTTTTCAAAAACAAATGCGAGGCAAAACGACAAGTGAACTTGAACCAATAATCACAAGATGAATGGCTTCTTTGAAAAAGGTACACCACTCACAAGGATACAAAGGCAAGTTTTGATCTTTAAGATTGGGAACTTATTAATGTTCACACCCCCAGTTGGTAGGTGTTCTGCCTTGGTTTGCGGTGGTTGATTTTTATGTATTTATTAAGCAAAGAAAACGGAAAATCTTTTTGTATTTTTATCTTTTATATATATGTAGAAACAAAAGAACAATATTTTTGTGTTTTATATGTTTTAAGATGTTTTTGGATTTTTGGATTTTTATAAGAAAATATAAATATATATAGATGGTATGAACAAGGAGTGAATATTCAAATCACTAATCTGCTAAACGTAAGACTATTAGCACGACTCCCGGAAGGCGCCAAAATTTGATTGGCTCGAACGGTCTATCTTTTATTAGTCAACCACTTGTGAATGGTCAACCATAAAGTCAAACATTTCGAACAAAATGCAATTAAGTCCAGAGGAGTTTAGTGTTTCCCGGTCGTTAAGTCCCAACGAGTCATGCGATTGAATAGCTAAACGCGTAGTGATCGGGTGATATTGAACAAGAAAGGGGTTATGATTTGGAATAATTACACCTAAAGAGAAAGTTTGTAAATTACAGGGCTTAAATGCAAATTAAAGAAAATTAAAATATTTAACTTTAATTAAAATATTATTTAACTATTAAACCTAATTTAAATTATTAAAATCTAATTGAAATTACTTAAGATCTAATTAAAGGATTTTAAATTACAAAACTAGTTACAAATAAAAGTTATAAAAGTATAGATTATATAAAACTTACTTATTAAACTTAAATTCTAATTATAAGATTTATTATCCGAGTATTATTAATTATAAACTAATTTAAACTATTAAATAATTACCTAAAATTAAGAAATTATAAAATAAAGCTAGAAAAATGAAATTATGACTTAGATAAATCTAAAATATTATAAAACTTATTTTAAAACTGAAAATATATTTATTACACTATTTATGTATTTATTATTAATTAATTACTATTTATTAATTATTTAAAACTAATAAAATTTCTAATAAATACTAAATGACCTAAGAAAAATCTAAAACTTTTATATAAATACTAAACAAGTGCAGAAAACTAGGAAAAATATAAAATGAAAAGTGCTTTTTGAAAAGGAAAAATAAGCCAAATGGCTTAAATAGAAGTCATCACTATTTTTATTTTTGGTTTTCTTGAATTTTCTTTACAAAACTATTTTACTACTGAAAATAAGCAACTTTTGTGAAGACACATTTTAGGAACTCAAAGATAAGCCGAATGCAAGGCAATAAGCTCAACAGGAGCTTTTGGCTTAAAAGTGAGGTTATAAGCTCACAACAAGCTAACAAGTGGAACCAAAGGTTGAATAAGCTAGAAACAAGTTAAGGAACTTAGAATAAGCAACAACAACAACAAGAAAAACACTCTGAACAAGCAGAAATAAGGAATAAGCAAAACGAGAGGTTTGTGAAAAAGAGCTTAAAAGAAGCAAGCAAATAAGCAGTCTATAAGCTAAATAAAAATTAACTAAAAATAACCTAATCAAGATGAGCAACAAAATATTATAAATATAAAAGCTTAAGTCCTATCTCCTAATATTAAGCCCTACACGAAATTCACAAGTTTATTCAAAAATGGGTTTCTAAGAAATTTTGACTTTTGAAGAAAACCTATTGTTTGACTTTATTGAGCTTTGATCTAATTCTACTTACTAATAATGATTAAATAAGCTAAAATGAGACTATAACAAGCTACTTTAACTACTTGTGAACCGATATTAAGATTATGGACTTTAGAAACCTTAATAAATGAACAACTATTGAGCATACAATGGAAATTTGACTTTTAATCAAAGAACACTTAGTTAATATGGTTTAAGCGAGATATTGTAGTGTACATCACACAAGAACAACAACACAAACTTGACTTGGATCACAGATAACCCAACTATTCCAAACATCCCTTTAAAAGCCAACTTTGTAATTTTCAATGCAAGATATCGCATAAGTCCATGAATCGATATCTAATGACATAATATGCTATAAGAAGTGAAATGAACGATTAAACACCAATAATAACAACAATATCTTGAAAATTACAAATATGCTATATTACTAGGAAAAATGAGCAACCGAGTAATGAAAAGATTTCAAAGAACAAGCATAAGATTTTAAGCTTTATGTTAATTCAAATACACTAATGAAACATAAAATACCGATAAAAGCACATAATCGCCTAATCTACGCTTAATTGCTAAAATGAGAATTTTGGCTTACAAATGAAACATGATGAGAATAAGGAACCAAGGACCATAAGTAACCACCTACACTCCCCAAGGAGTTCTAATTCCCAATGCAATCCAAATTCCACCTTCTCATCTTCATTCTTCATAATCACCGGACTTTTTATTTTATCTATTTTTTTAGCTATTTTGTGATTTTTAAGTAAACCGGATTAAAAGGTCTCTAAATGATATCCAAGCTTTAAAACTTATAAGTGCAATCAATTAAGCTTAATGGAACAAGAAACAACAAGTTTCAACAATCTTAAGTGAAATTGTCAATTTCACCTAAAATTGCTAAATCGAATTTAAAGAGCAAGATTGAAATTTAAGGTTCAAGAAAGGTTTAATTGCATTAAATAAACCGAGTACAACATGATTTAAATGAAAATTATAACTCGAAACTTGAAATTACACTATGACGTTTGTCTAATTTACACTACTCTTAATTCTAAACTAATAATTCATCTCTGCCGCTTCTCTTCTTAAATAAAGGTCTTTTGAGGTCCTTGCAAACTTTTGAGACTATCCCACCAATTCGAGCCTTTGATTTAGTCGAATCATCCTAACCGCTTAAAACACCTTTGGCGCCAAAAAATCTTAATGCCAGTTGGGGTTGCGTAAAGCAGTTTTAGGGGCATTAATTGGTTTTGGGAAGTTGTAAAGGTGGAGGGGACAAGGAAAATAAGGTTTAGTGGCCAAGTTGGTGTTTTGGTGATGAGGTGGTAGGAGCAGGTAGCCAGGTGGAGGGTGGAAACCGTGGAGGTGGAAGGGGAAAAGGAGGGTTGACTGTTTGACCCCGGTTTTATATTTAAGGGGATTGGGTTGGGATTGATTTGGGCTTGGGTTTTATTTATTTTGGGTCCGGTTGGTTTGTAGTAGTATAGAGCCCAAGGACCAATGGTGTATTATTTGGATTCTCAAGGACCGAACCTGCCAATTTTTCAAAGTTATTCCAAGGGTCAATCTTGCCAAGTTTCATTAGTACAAGGACCATAAAAGATAATTTTCCATTTTTTTAAACTTCCAAGGACTATTTTTGCCAATTTTGAAACTTGAAGGACCAAACTTGTAAATTCTCCAAACTTTTTACCCAAGGATCATTTTTGATAAATTTTGATTTTAAAAGGACTTGGGTTGACTTTTATTCCAAAACAAATGCTCGTGGACCGATTTTGTCGATTTGAAAGTCGAGGACCGAAACCGCCAATTATGCAAACTTAGCTCATTTTTCATCTGTTTTTAAACATTTTGCATCCGAAACATATAAAATACAATCCTTGGATATATTTTGTATTTTGTCGCATATTTGAGTGTTTTAAGTGTTTTGGCAATTCATATAAGACAAAAATGATGAGTATTTACACACTCATCAATCATAGTTTGCTTCTTCTTTGACTTACACAATTGAATTAAATCATTTAGAATGAACGGTCCATCTAAGATTTGCCTATTAGATATAAAAGCTGATTGGACTTCATTCACAATATCTCCCAACACACCCACAAGCCGATTCGCCAAAGTCTTAGAAATAATTTTATGCAAGCTTCCAATCAAATTAATAGGTCAAAAGTCTTTTACCAACTTAGCATCTTGCAATTTCGGGATCAAAGCAATAAATGAAGAATTACCACCTTTAGGAAATGTACCATCGTTGAAGAAATAAGACACCGCATACACCACATCCTTTTCTAAAATACTCCAATATCTTCGATAGAAGCCAAACGTAAAACCATCCGGGCCCGGAGATTTATCCATACCACAATCCGAGACAGCCCTTTTAATTTCTTCCTTAGTTACATTCCTTTCCAAATCATCTTTCTGATCCGAATCCAATTTAAGAGAAAATTCAGTATCTATCAATAACCGAGAAGAACTTGATCTCTCAAAACGATCCTTGAAATGCGATAAAAAATCCTTTTATACCATGATAGGGGAATCAATCCACACACCATCTTTTAAAATACCACGTATTGCTGATGTTGGTGTTGTTGGGATTGAAGTGCGATTAAAAATAGCTGATGTTGGTGTTGTTGGGATTGAATTATGGGTTAATAAGATGATACGGGATAGGGCTGAGCAATCCTTACCGACGACTGATCGACGCCCGACTCCGACCGAAAATGACCGACATAAACCGACCTTAACTCGGGTTGAGACTCGGGATGGGTTTTAAGCCTTGTCGGGACTCGGGTCGGGTCGGGAGTCAGGATTATTTCGGGATAACACAAAGAAAACCATGCAAAGCGGTTTGTTTCGGTACTCGGGTCGGGATTCAGGATTACCCGAACTAGAATCGGGTCGGGATTCGGTTAGAATTTTCAACCTTGTTGGTTTCGGGATGTGTCGGGATTGGGTCGGGACGGGTCGGTTCCAGCCCGATGCTCAGGCCTAATACGGGATAGTCAACTTGCAAGGTATGCTCAAAAATTGTTAAATGGTATTTAGTGTCGGTCATCTTGATCAATCTATTAATTGAGATCAGTTTGACCACTAATGCAAGTCAACATTAGTTTATGGAGATAACATTGTGTAGGAACTTGATAGCATTATTTATGGTGAGAGAGTTCCAGTAACTTCAAAAAGATTCTTGTTTGTGAAGTTGAAAATTATTTTGTATTTTGCGTTGATCCTAATATATATGATTGTGGTAAACTTCTTTACTCGTATACCATTATAGAATCGGGAATGATCTTGTTCATGTTATAAAAATACTTTTTAAATTGTTAAATGACTAAAATATGATAGGTGTATTTGCTTTATTAAGCAACTTCTTTACTCAAGTTATGTTTTGAGCTTTCAATGCCACATAGGTAATGAAGAGAAACTTGGCTTGCTTATACTATAATGTATATGGTTGACTTATATTGAGATTAGCATTATGTTGTCTCGTCTCATTCGCCATTTTGATAGAGCAAATAATCAAGATTAGCGAATGAAGCTAGATAACTAATTTGAGTTCTCAATTATTTTTGTTAAACTTTAAATTTTGGGAGTTCAGTTAGATTTAGTATATGAATTCTTAAATTCAAATGTTGTCGCATTTGATGTTTGATTCTGCTAGAGCAACGTATTACAATGAAATTTCGGATGTTGTATATTCATTTGAACTCTCAATTTTCATTTAGCTAAATTAAAAAATTTAGGGCGAGTTGGGAAATAAGTTCAAAATATTTAATTACAAAAGTTCATATGAGTACAAAAGTTCATATGAGTTTAATTTTGACATCGTACATAACTGTTGGATATGTTATCGCTCTTTGCCCATTTCCGTATAAGTAGGGTAAAATTTGATTGCATAATTATTATGCCATTATCATGCTTCTTTAGATTTATAAAACAAAGTTATAAAAGATTAGGAGGATGTAGCATCACTAATACCATATTCGCTGGTCAAGAGTTGGGGATACATTCATATAGAATTTACTTAAAACTAAAACAAATTCATAATTGATTTCTCAAAAGGATGTGATTTACGTACTTTGTTTTTTGATTTGCATATTTTATTGTACAAGCAGACATATTACAATGTTATGATGCAACTGTGTAGATAACACTAAATATTATCCTTTTTATAACCAACTTAAAGCAGACATATTATTTTTTCAACCCGCCTTTTCGATTTACTATAAATGAGTCTTCTTGATAGCAATTGAAATGCATTTTGGTCTGTCATGGTATCAAACACATTTACTGTGCAATACACATCATTCATGTGACAAAAAATCACATAAAGTGAATAAAATTTCTTCTCATAGACTAGCTAGATAGAGCAAACATTTTTATTTATGTTATATTTCTTTGAATAAGTCATGTCATAGAAGCTAAATGACTAGTTATTAACTTTATTAAGCAAAAACCTTTATTACGCAAAAAAAAACTTTATTACGTGACTCTTTTAAGCTTTCAATCCCACATTGGGTAAAGAAAGGAGATTTTGCTTATTTATATTTTGTGATGTATATGACTCATACAAATTATGGTTATTATTGTTTTGTTTCACTAGCAACAAAGCATCAATAACCAAACTATCGATGCCGAAATTCAATCGAGATAAATGTTACAAATTCTTAATTTTTTAGTTTTCATTATACATAATTTAGCGAAATTCTTAATTTTTTATTTTTCATTATACATAATTTAGCGAGTTGAGCAATGGGTTCAAAATTTTAGTTTTGTAAGTTCTCTCGAGGTTTTAACTTTTTTGTCATTTCATACAGTCAACACTTATATGGCTATGTTCTTCATTAAAGGAAACCAAAACCTATCATTCAAACACATAACACGAAGACACTCTCAAAACCTAGAAATCAGAACTTGTCTGTATAGGTTGGTCGCCGATCTGGTCGAAAATGGTTGGCAATTGCGGGCTGTTGTGGTGGTGTAGGTTGGTGGTTGAAGTAGGTGTATTTTGGGGGGGGGGGGGTTGATATATTGTCTATTTAAAAAAAAAAAACAATAATTCTGGAATTAAAAAAAATTATACTGTAATAACTATTTGTTAGAAACACCAACCTCGATCACTTGACACATTCACTATTTCGTTTACCTGCATTTTGCTGCTGCTTTTCCACCATCATCTAAGTGAGGTTTGAACGCCTTTATAATCTCTTCATAAGTCGGCCTTTTGTAGTCCACCGCCTATTGTTATTAGATTCAAATGTCACATACCGCATCTCCAAGCAAGTTTATGACAAAATTGAAGAAATGAAAGATATATTAAAAGAAGGTTAACCTGTTCGATGACGCCCCTATCCACTCTGAAAATTCTGGATCAACTTCACCATTTGCTAAATTGATTTCACTTTCATCTTTTGTCAGTTTCATGAGGAACCTAGTAACCATGAATAAAACAGTTAATATATGAGAATTGGATATTTTCTGCTTATACGAGCTGAGGGACCTTTTTTCAGTTTTATTATAACTCAGGGTAATACGCAACTCATGATGTTTCTACAAACTGCAATGTGCTTAAAAAACATGAGAAAGCTAGACTCGATCTGGGGGCGTTGGCGTGTGAAAGCTAGACTAACCAATGTCATTACTATATTTAGTAATATCCAAGTGGGAGCCGAAAGGTTTTAATGGATATTTAAATAATAGTATGTCCGGATTCGAACTCGAGACTTGGATTGCACACATTACGTATGAGAATTGATGTACATAATTAATATAAATAAAACGTTATTGTTATTAATTATTAATCACTAAATAAAACATAACGATAGTTAAATAATTAACGAGGTTTGGTTAACGGTCGTTAAATATTAACTACAAGGACTAAGAATGAAATTAATGGTCGAGAAAGTTCTAGAACCCTTGTGGGTCTTTGGCCGACGGTGGAGGGTTCCCAAACCCAAACCCACTCAAACTTGTACTCAAGATATGTTAACTATAAATACAAATCAATGTATTCATTATTGACTAACCTTGGATCACTTTGATAACCTAATTTCTCTCCTTCTCCTCTCCTCTTTGTGTGGCGGTCAGATACCCTCACCTCAAGGGTGTTTCGATTTTGCTTAGCTCAAAGATAAAGTGTTTGGTTTATTAGTGATTCAAGGAACTAGCTTCTCCACATCAAATCGCTATTAGTACGCGTAGTATAAGAAGCGAAGAACAAGCACGCTTTGAGCTTGTGATCTTGGTGGTCGATTTCTTGTGGTGGTCGAATTGTTAAACCCTAAAGTTAGGGTTTTGGGTTTTGTTCTAGTTCAAAGTTTGTTTGGTTTACTTGAATTGCTAAAAGGTCTGCGTTTTCTTATTCGGTTAATTACTTACATATATTATTCTATTGTCTTCCCGCATGCTTTGATGATGTATTTGTTTTATGTATAATTGTTATGAGTATAAAATTCCAACAAAGGGTATCGAGCCAGTTTTTATGATGTAATTAATTACCAAACACATAAAATTGGATCTTTATGATTATATGCATGTTTTTATGGTTTCTAGGGTTTGAATTGAAACCCTAATTTTTATATATGGGTCGATTACCCTAATATTTATTTAATTAGGTTTTAATTTTGTAAAACTTGTAGAAACCCTAGGATTGCATGCTTACTTTATGTGGTTAATTAATGAATAATTGTTATGTGCCATGTAATATGCGTATCTAATGATAATTGTTATGCGGAATCCATGGTGGAACATGCATGTTTTGCCATGGAGTATTGTTTATTGTATATTGATTAATTGTTAAGTGATACACACATGTTTTATTTATTTAATAATTATAAAATTGGGGAAGACCTCAATTATAACTAATAAAATTCGTTATGTGCTAATTGGTATACTATTAACTTCACCACGAATCGACTTGTCGATGTATGTGGCTCATCTACCTTAAGAGATGAAAGTCCTAGTTAATGTATGCATTTATTTACGCCTAGAATTGTTATTAGAGTTTATTGAAATAATTATGCATGTCGCTAATTGTTTTACATACGTTAAATTGTTTAGTTATATGTTTATGTTATTTGAGTGTGTTTAATTTTTATTAAAATGCTTTTTGTTTATATATTGTTTGACATGTTAGTAAGCAAAAGGGTTTTTATGAATAGAAAATTAAATGGACTAAATAATGGCGAAATTGATTTATCTAAGAATTATTCTTGAACTTTTAATCGATCGATGCGATTGTACTAAATGGTTAGAACGGCCACCCACTAGAACAAACTATAAAGGGTATTTAAGAAGTGAGCATAGTCTCACCGAATGGATGTCTAAGGTTATGCTTGATGCTTACGGTCCTCTGCCCCGTATGCTCGATTGGAGCTACCTAGTATAACCATTCTATGTACGAAGCATCTTAGTGCAAAGTTGTAAGTTTCTCAACGATCGATTAAAACTTTGTAGAATTAAATCTTAGCAATTAAAATCTTTTAGTAAGTTTTTCGAAAATTTTATGTTATAAAGTTGTATGCATGCTTCTTTATACATAAGTTTTGATTACACATATAAAATTTAAGTTTATGCCATCTAATGATATGAAACACTTGAAGTTGTAATTTAGTTATGTGAGACCTTGATCTAGATTACAATAACGAGGTGAATTATTTTGTTGTGTGAGACCTCGCCTTTATGATTTGCGCTTCTAAATTAGACAAGTTAATTAAGTTAGTTAGTGAGACCTATAACTTAAGGCATAAGATGGGATAAAACATGCTTACGTTTTGCATTAATTGTTTTGGCAAAATTGTAAATCCCATAAATTATTTGGAATTGAAAACTTGTTTGTCAATTATCGTTTTCAACGATTACTATTCTATACTTTCACCACTAGCGGATCAACCGATGTGGTGGAACTATGATAATGAGGATCCAAAATTCAAGGAAAATTCTATGGTTAATATGAATATTGACCAAAGGGTATTTTATTTTCTTGAATGTTTTCTTATCGAAAGTACTAACTTTTGAACTTTTATTTCAGAAATGGCTCGTCGAATCATCGCGACTAGCCTCGTCGTTCAAATCTATGTTTGATCGAGAGAAATTGACCGTAGCAATTTCAATGATTGGTATCGGCAACTCGTAATTGTCTTGAGGGTTGCCAAAAGACTCAATTATTTGATACGCCTTGTCCTCCCGAACTCGCAATGATGCGTCAAGCACGAGCCGCATGGCAACTGAGTATGACAAGTATAATGAGGTCGCTGCATTATGCTCGGGAGTATGAACTCAAGCTTGCAAAAGCAATTTGAGAATTACTTCCCTAATCTCATGCCGGAAGAATTGCAAAGGTTGTTTGAAAGCTCATGATCAGAGAGTTGTATGACTTGATTGATGCTCTTCATAGTTGCAAGCAAGGAGATGGAAACCCGTAAGCGCCACCGCTCGGAAATGATGAGTTACATGGACCGGTTGGGCGTTTGAACTATGTCTACCCTAATGACATACAAATTAGCCTAATCAACAGATCCCTTAACAATGAATTTGATGGTTTCGATGCGCAATTATAATATGCATTGCACGGGAAGACAACAATGAGGTACATACAATGCTCATTGATTACGAAAAGGTTTGCCCAAGAAGGCCTCTACACCTGCGGTTTTGACCATCCGTAGGGTAGAATTTCTAAGCCTAATAAGTCGCTAGCGAACAAGAAAGGAAAGGTAGGGTAAAGTCGATAAGGAAAACAAGTTATGACTTATCGCAAGAACCCAGAAGTACCCTCCCAAACAGCGTGAGAATCAAGAAGGATCGCTTGTCATCATCGCACCGCAGCTTGGACACCGGAAGAGGAATTGTCCACCGTACCTTGATGAGTTGCGGAATAAGAGGTATAAAATCGCGCACCGCACCGCCGCATTGTGTACTCTTTTGATGATAGAATTATTTGCTTTTCCTCATAAAATAAATTCGGTATATGATACGGATGTGGTATTCACATATGTAATACACCGCAGGGACTTAGAGGAGCAAGGAAGCTTGCCTATGGACGCAATACCGCACGTGGGTAATGGAGCACATGCGATCGTTGAAGCTATAGGCACGTTTGATTTAGTTTTACCTTCGGTTTAGTATCGTCATTAAACGATTGTCATTACGCACCTTCCATTGTTAGGGGTGTCGTTTCGCTTTCCTTGTTAAAAGATATTGGTTTCATTCATACATTTATCGATTATGGAATTTCGTTTCTTAAAATGATGTTTTTACTTTAATGTTATTCCAAGAATGGTGAAATTGATTTGCATGATAATGTTGTTGATAAAAATAATTGCCTTTAGCATCAATAATAAAAGAATCAAAGGTGATTTGGATTCTTCATTTCTTTGGCATTGTAGACTTGCTCATATAGGCAAGAAACGCATGCAATAGTCGCAACACGATGGGCTTTTGCAAGACATCAATGATGAATCATTTGATAAATGCGAATCTTGCATATCCGGGAAGATGACCAAGAAACCTTTACAAATAATTTAGAAACGACTTCGATCTTCTTGGTGTGATACATACCGACGATATGTGGACCACTAAGACATGTGTCAAGAAAGGGTGCTAGCTACTTCTTAACCTTTATCGATGATTTCGATCGTTATGGTTATGTTTATTTACTTAAACATAAACATGAAGTCTTTGAAACATTTAAGGTTTTAAGAGTGAAGTAGAACCGCAACTAGGAAAGAAGATTAAAGCTCTTCGATCCGATAGAGGTGGTGAATATTTAAGCCAAGAGTTTAAAGATTATCTAGTCGAGTGTGGTATTGTCCAAGAACTCACATCTCCTTATACTCCACAACAAAATGGTGTATCCGAGAGAAGGAATCGTACATTGCTAGACATGGTGCGATCGATGTTTAATCTTACGACTCTTCCATTATCCTTTTGGGATTATGCTTTGGAAACCGCTGTTCGCATATTGAATATGGTTCCAACTAAGAAGGTTGATAAGACTCCTTATGAAGTGTGGTATGGGAAACCTCCCAACTTGTCTTACTTAAAGGTCTGGGGTTGCGAGGCGTTTGTTAAACGCGACTCACGATAAGTCGCAACAAAGATCTGTTAAGTGTGTCTTCGAGGATACCCAAAGGAAACGATGGGTTACTACTTCTACTTTCCACCGAAACAAAGTAATTGTTGCTAGGTATGGAGACTTTCTTGAAAAGGATCTCATATCTCATGAATTCAAATGGGAGAGTATATGATCCGGAAGATGATCAGAAGATACAACACCTTCGAAAACACTAGCCAACCTCAAGTAGAACCCTGAAAGTCCGGGCGTTCCACCGAGATTGAAGTGGTTCCCATTCGTAGATCCGCAAGGACTACGCGTGCACTGAGCGCCTATGTCTCAACGTAGAAGCCGAGGAAAATATGTTAGGGATCTTGGTGAACCCGCTAACTATAAAGTTGCCATGATGAGTCATGAAAAGGAAAAATGGCGAGTTGCAATGAATGGGAAATGCAATCCATGAAAGACAACGAAGTTCGGATAGAGGTTGACTTACTCCAAATGCTAAGGTAGTTGGAAGTAAGTGGCTCTTTAAGATAAAGACCGACATGGATGGCAATGCACACACCTATAAAGCTCGCCTTGTAGCTCAAGGTTATACTCAAACCTATGGGGTAGACTACGAGGAGACATTTTCTCCTGTAGCGACATTAGAGCGATTAGATTCTTATAGCCATAGCTGCGCACTATGACTATGAGATATGGCAAATGGATGTAAACCGCCTTCTTAAACGGTCGCCAGATGAGGACATCTATATGGCGCAACCTCAAGGGTTTGTGAATCCAAAGTTTCCGAAGCGTGTATGCAAACTTCAAAGATCCATTTATGGGTTGAAGCAAGCATCAAGGCAATGGAACAAGAAGTTTGATGAAGAAATCAAGAAATTTGGTTTCACTCAAAATCTTGATGAGCCATGTGTGTATCACAAAGCTAGTGGGAGTAATGTTATTTTCCTTGTCTTATATGTCGATGACATATTGATCATGGGAAAAGACATTCCAAGTATGCAAGATGTAAAGTCTTATCTTGGAGAGTGCTTTTATGAAGGACTTGGGAAGCAAGATTTATTCTGGGAATCAAGATCTATAGAGATAGATCAAGGCGGTTAATTGGACCAAGCCAAAGTGCTTACATTGATAAATATCAAGAGATTTAGTATGCAAAATTCCAAGGATATTTGCCGATGCAAGTTGAACATGGCTTAAGTAATAAACTTTAGCGTCAACACTGGCCGAGGTGGAATACATGAGAAAGTTCCTTATGCTCTACCGTAGGATCTATCATGTATGCCGTGAGATGTACAAGGCCCGATGTGGCATTTGCACGTAACATTACCAGCCGGTATCAATGTAACCTGTGTGAAACACGGCAGTCATAAGAACATTCTTAAGTATCTAAGGCTACTAAAGAAATGTTTCTAGTGTATGGAGGAAACCATGCGTAACTTGATGTTCTGTGTTTTTTGGCGTCATTCAAACCGATAAAGATGATACAAGTCTCGACGGGTTATGTCTTTGTCATTAATGGAGGAGCAATGATCGAAGAGCAAGAAGCAAACAACGCTATGGCGATGTCTATTATGTGCTCGAGTACATAGTGCTTCAAGTTGCGATGGAAGTCGTTGATTAGGAAATTCATTTCGGGACTCGGAGTAATGCCCTCAATTGAATTACCTCTAAATGTGTATTGTGACAACTCGCTTGCAATAACATTTGCCAATGAGCCCGAGTCATGAAGGGCGCAGACATTTTCCTCGTCGATATCACTATGTTAGAGAACAAGTTGACATAGGTGAAATTAATCTACTCAAAGTTCATACAGATGAAAATCTAGTCGATCCCTTTACTAAACCTTTGCTAAAAGATAAACTTACCGACCATGTCGATGGGATAGGACTTCGCTTAGCTAGTAGTTTCATGCAGATCTGTGATTAGTATTTGGATAAAGGATGTTATGAACAAATATTACTTTAATGAAATAAAATAGTTGTTTATGTTTATTTTTCATTTTCTTAATATTATATCCTATATTTGCATGTTTAATCCGTGAGTAACTTATGTTATTCTAAATAGTCCGTTGTCAATCAATGATGTGGGAATGTCATTGAATTAAGACAAATCTGAGTTTTGGTAGAATATATTTTTAAAAAGTATATTGATGCGTGAGACATACCAGATTCACATGATATTCAATGAATTGAATATAGGACTCATCCCAACTTTACATGATGATACTTTTGGATTTTATCATTAAGTATATCATGAAGTGTTTATCTCGGACTTGAGATACCAGATAACCGATATGAATGTAGTGCATTTGTGTAAGATAGTCTAACGCTATCCGAATCGTAGTTATAAGGGCTATTTTCTAAGTGTTGCAAAATTCATGAGTTATGTTTGTAGTCAAGAGAATTTGTTCCTTTGAATTTGTTTCAAAGCATAATACTATATTTGGGCCCTCGTAGGGTTGACAAGATGTTTGTATGGCCATACCCAAGATCTATCCGAATACGCTCGGATGATTTGGTAATCTTGTTCAATCATATACAACGAGAAATGAATATTAACTTATGAAATGACTTGATCCATATTCATAGTTAATGTAGTATTAGTAACAAAAGGATAAGTAAAATGATGAATCATTAAATGGTTTTTCCAGAGACCATGCTCGATTCGATCCGGGGCGTTATGCGTGAAAGCTAGACTAACCAATGTCATTACTATATTTAGTAATATCCAAGTGGAGCCGAAAGGTTTTAATGGATATTTAAATAATAGTATGTCCGGATTCGAACTCGAGACTTGGGATGCACACATTACGTATGAGAATTGATGTACATAATTAATATAAATAAAACGTTATTGTTATTAATTATTAATCACTAAATAAAACATAACGATAGTTAAATAATTAACGAGGTTTGGTTAACGGTCGTTAAATATTAACTACAAGGACTAAGAATGAAATTAGTGGTCGGGAAAGTTCTAGAACCCCTTGTGGGTCTTTGGCCGATCGGTGGAGGGTTCCCAAACCCAAACCCACTCAAACTTGTACTCCAAGATATGTTAACTATAAATACAAATCAATGTATTCATTATTGACTAACCTTGGATCACTTTGATAACCTAATTTCTCTCCTTCTCCTCTCCTCTTTGTGTGGCCGGTCGAATACCCTCACCTCAAGGGTGTTTCGATTTTTGCTTAGCTCAAAGATAAAGTGTTTGGTTTATTAGTGATTCAAGGAACTAGCTTCTCCACATCAAATCGCTATTAGTACGTGCGTGTGTATAAGAACGAAGAACAAGCACGTTGAGCTTGTGATCTTGGTGGTCGATTTCTTGTGGTGGTCGAATTGTTAAACCCTAAAGTTAGAGTTTGGGTTTTGTTCTAGTTCAAAGTTTGTTTGGTTTACTTGAATTGCTAAAAGGTACGCTGCTTTCTTATTCGGTTAATTACTTACATATATTATTCTATTGTCTTCCGCTGCATGCTTTGATGATGTATTTGTTTTATGTATAATTGTTATGAGTATAAAATTCCAACAAGAAGCCCCTCAGTCCGCCCCGACGATGGTATGACTGTCCTCTACTGAGTATGCCATAATACTATATAATAGAGTTGGATTGATCTTTTAGGACTAACTACCATAAAATTTGATGGGCGTCATTGTTTTATCAAGCGACTTTTTTTTACCTCTAATAAGCTTTTGTTTTTACTTTTGAGTTATCAGTCCCACATTGCTATAGAAAAGAAACTGTCCTTGCTTATATACTCTCATGTACTTGGTTCAACTAAATTGAGATTAACATTATGTTCTTGCATTTGAGCATCCATACTCATATAGACATATAGCAATAAATTAGTTTGGGTATCTCAATAGGCGATAACCAATTTGAATTCTCAATTTTTTAGTTATACAAAATTAATGAAGATGAGTTATGTTCAAAATATGAATTATAAATGTTATTGCATTTGATGTTTTATTTTGCTAGAGCAAAGTATTAGAATGAGATTTCAGATAAAATTTAGCGAGTTGAATGCTATGTTCAAAGTATATAATGACAAAAATTCGAATAAGTTTTCAACTTTTTTGTCATGGTAAAAATATAGCGAGCGGGGGTAATAGATCCAACATCTTTTTGACATCGTATGGAACAATTAGATATATGTTATCACTTTTTGTCCGTTTAAAGGTAATTTGTTTACGGTTAAAATACAAATTTTAATTTTTGTTATTACAACGCTTTTTAGGCCTATAAAACCAAAACGTCAAGAATTTAAGAGGAAACCACATTACGAATAATTTGCGTGATTGTTCACAAAGTTCCGATCTGGTAATAATATTTTATCATTTGTTTATTACCATATTATTGTGTTCGATTCCAACTTTTGATTAGGGTGGTCAATTCAAAACTTAAAAACCCAGACTTATAATTTTACAGATATATTTCAAAGTGAATAAACATGTTGAATTTAATGATGCCCTATCGGTAACTCTTTTGTGCGTATCTAACATTTGACACTCAAACACAGCTCCATCGCTTTTGTCGGTCATAACATGTTGTAATTAGTGGGCTTGGCCCTATCGGTAAATCTTTTGTGCGTATCTAACATTTCTAGCAGTAATAAATAGTTTTGCCGAAATAAAATGGTCAAATTCAGTCCATCCAAAATGACTTTATATCGAGAACTTTTTGGTTTGTTATGGTGTCGACAACTTTGGTCTACACAATCCACTGTCATTCAAGTATAAATATCTTTCACATGAAGCAGACAAAATTTTCCTCTCACGCACAATGGATGGTAACGCCTTGTAAATGTATGTTTATCAGCACCGATCTTTTTTCATGTCGGTTGTATTCTATATCAGCATTTTGTGAATTTCTAGTTACTAAATGCAAGCGCGGATTTGACTTAATTTTCTATTTTAAATGCTTCTGAATGTATCAGTATGTCAAATTGTTAATCATTTTCATATAATTATCATTAGACCAATCATGGATTCACCTCAACAAACGGCAGTTTACACACAAAGAAGATTACAAATAACATTATCAACCACCTGAAAGCTGTCTAAATGTCAAACATTTAATTCACATGGTACGTGACTTTAATATGATGAACACATAACAAAATAATAAAATATGTTTATGTTTACGTAGAAACAAGACACGAACCAAGTCAGGTACAGTTTGGTCGAATCGACCAACCAGTCGCATAATCAAGCATTGAACTACAATTTTATTTTCTTTACACCTGATTCACATAAATTCGTAAATGACTCGACTATTATTTGATTGGGTTGGAGCACCGAGTTGCCATCGGGAAGTAGCGTCTTACACTTATTGATAATGTGGGTTTGATTAGATTTGCATATCAGATCTTCTTGTTTTTTTATTAGTTTTGTAGTTGTCCAGCTTATTAGTCTCTATCTTTTCAAGAGTTACATTTACTTAACATTGGGTTTTGTATAGTCATGTTACGATGGTGTTGCGCACCTTTTCTGTCAATTATCTTGTATTTTGCTTTGTTTTTAATATATATGACTGTGGTATACTCATATACCATAATAGAATTGGAACTGATTTTTTTTTCATGTTATAAAAATGCTTTTAAAATGTTAAATGACTGAAATATGATTGGTGTATCTGCTTTATTAAGCAACTTCTTAACTCAAATTCAGCTTTTGTTTTGAGTTTCTAATCCCACATAGGTAAAGAAAAGAAATTTAGCTGCATATATACTGTAATGTATATATATGGTTCACCTAATTTGAGATTAATATTATGTTGTTGTGTTTGGTCGTTATCTTGATATAGCAAAATATCAAACAGACGCATCATTCACAATAACCAATTTGAGTTCTCAATCTTTCTTGTCCAATTAACAAAATTTTGTGAGTTTGGTAGATTTTGTGTATAAATGTTTAAATTTGATTTTGCTAAAGCAAAGTACAAAAAAGAAATCTCATATGCTATAAATTAATTTCAAACTCTTAATTTTTATTTCGTTAAATTATAAAATTTAGGCCGAGTCAAAATTAAGTTCAAAATATTTTAGTACAAAATATAGCGAGTTGGGTAAAAGTCCTGCATATTTAGTTTTGACATCGTATCGGAAGTGTTGGATATGTTAGCACTCTTGGCCCGTATTCCATATGAGTAGTTAATCTTTATAGTATGATTGTATAATGACGTCATTATGATGCTTCTTTAAGTTTAGAAAACCAAAAAGATAAAAGGTTAAGAGGATGTAGCATTACTAACAGGATATTGTTAGTCAAGTAGTTGTAGATACATTTATATATATAATTTAGATTTAGATAAATTAGATAGATAATTTACGTGGTTTCCAAAAGGTTAAAGAAGCGGATTGATGCAAACATGGAGTGTTATGACAAAGACGATTATTCAGAATAAGGAGAGAAGATAATCGACTTTGATGACAATAGAAACCAACATCATATGAAGTGGGTTTGTTATCCTTTTCCAAGAACAACATAACATTAAAAGGTTCTACACCTAAGTTTGGATACATAACAACCATACTCACTTTCCCGGTCTTATATACTATAACCTGCAAATATGGTAGAGTATATAGCAAACACTTTTTGGAGTTAAGTGCATGACTATCTTTATCAAATCAGCAAAATATATATTTTGTTCAAGAAAATATGAGGAGCTTGATTACAACATGATTATATGTATCCTATACTTTATTGATTCTTTAAGTGGAAATGAGTTGGCTTCTTGTGGGGCTAGCATATGGCCCTAATCATAAGTATCGTGCCCATTGGGCCTTGTATGTTGACCAAACGATGTTAAACATACATAAATTTGAATTAAGTTCATGTAAGAGACATTTGACGTGTGATATGATAAGTTGTTTGTTAAAGCTAAAATAAAAAGATATTGAATTTTTGCAAGCAACATATGTTCCGTACTTGTTAAGAAAAGTTAAACCCTGCAATAATAAATAGTTTTTGCTAAAAACGTGTTGTGTGTATATCGTTATTAAGCAACTCCTTCACTCATATTCAGCTTTTGTTTTGAGTTTTCTATCCCACATGGATAAAGGAAGTAAAATTTTGCTTAGTTATATATTGTTAGGCAAATTGTTTCACTAAATTGAGAAATATATTATGTTGTTGCGATTGATGTGCCATGTTAGGAGAACGAGTATCAAAATGACATTTCATATGCGACAACCAGTTTAAGTTCCCAAATTTTTTTTGGTTATTTCACATAATTCTACGAGTTCATGAGTTAGGTTCGGTATATGATTGTGGTACACTTGTATACATATCGCTACATATGTTCTTTGATTCCGCTAAAGAATGATTGAAAATTGGGTTCTTGAAAAAGGTTTGTTTGGAAATGAAAAGATGACTTTGATAAACAATGTAAGTCAACTTTAGGTGGTGTATAGGAACTTGGAAAGGTTTCAGGTTTACTATGGTGTAGGTTTCATGAATGTAGGAACTTGGTAGCATTGTTTATGATTAAAGAGATTAATTAAAGTAACATTTTTATTTATTTGAATAGTGTAGACTTGCATACTCTAGAAAAATTTGATAATTGCTGCTTTTTATTGATTATATGGTTGTCTAAAATTAGGGATAACTTTCTAGTTTGAAAATTGCTGCTTTCTAGTAATACATCAGGTAAATTGTAAGATGGTACCAAAATTGTAACATGATACTTTTAAAAATAATGCTTTAGTATACCTCCTTTGTAAATGAAAAATTTCTACTTAACTATTGATATGTTTGCTTGAGTGAGCTTGTATGTAGTGGTTTGGCCTATTAGTCAACGCTTGTAAATGTGGAGTCAAAGTGGGAAATGTGGGTGGTCAACGGCCAACTTGCAGGATATGTTCAAAACTACCGTTGAAGATTGGGTTCTTGAAAATGGGTTGTTTGGAAATGAATGTGACAATACTGAATCGGGGGCTGGTGAATCGTTATGATCCGGAGATATTAGGTTAGATATACACCTACTTTCTAATCGTTATGATCCGGAGAGATTAGGTTAGAATCTAACCGTTAGATACTTAGATATACACCTACTTTCTAATCGTTATGATCCGGAGAGATTAGGTTAGAATCTAACCGTTAGATACTTAGGGTGTGTTTGTTTTTTTAAAAAATGTCTTACTAGCCCTCTTACTCTTACCAGTAAGAGGTGGGCAGACGTTTTAGTTGTTTGTTTTTTCATCACTAGTCAGACATGGTAAGAGCTAATATGTCTAACTTGGTAAGAGGTGGCGAAAAGGTCTTACTACCTCTTATTAACACCCATTCAACTCATTCATCTTCAAAACCCTTCAACCCATTCATTTTCAAATTATACAAAACTATATTTTAAATTATTTGATATTAGTTAAGTTACTTAATTGTTGTTTCATAGCGTTAAACTTATGTTTAATTTTAAGACGATTTATGTAATAGTTTTTTATTATGTTAAATTTTGAATGTGTAGTAAGATAATTTATTTAATGATTTGTAATTGTATTAAATCTATAATAAAAATGTTTTGTTTCAAGTTTACACTATTTACTTATTAATCGTATTTGCAATAGTGTAATATATACTTAAAAAAGAGCAAATTAAAACCATTCAGACAATCATAAAAAACAAACAACACTTTTTCATTCTGATTGAGACATTACAGCCACCTCTTCCTAGTAAGATGTGGTAGTCAGATTCAGATGCGAAACATCTTAATCAAACAAACACACCCTTAGATATACACCTACTTTCTAATCGTTATGATCCGGAGAGATTAGGTTAGAATCTAACCGTTAGATACTTAGATATACACCTACTTTCTAATTCAACTGTACGTAACTAATGAAAGTCAACTGTAATCGGTGCAGATTAGAAGTGTATAGATAAAATTTACGATTTCTACTTCTTGTAAATGTTTTATATACTAAAAAGAAAATCTTTTTGACATAAAGAATTTTGGAACTTCCTTTATTAGTAATAAATATGAATTCTAGTGTTTTTTTGGAACTTCCCTTATTGGGTAACAAATATAAATTCTAATGTTATCACAATTCTTATCGAGTTCTAGATGTTATCACAAACAAATATCTAAAAAAACACGTCTTCTAGCTCTGCATAAACATTATCTTAACAACCACCATTAAATCATTCCTCATGTAATAATTTTTAAAGACGCAAAGTCTTCATATTGTGGTAAGCATAATGTATTGATTTTTTCACATGCAAAATTGTACTACTGGAATTAAATATACATACTCCACTTAGGTTTATAAAATGACGAATAGATATAAAAACTTATAAATTATAGTGAAGATAGGTTTATGATGAATTGGTCTAGCATATTAAACCTCTTTATAATTTAATGCATTTGAATTTTATATAATTTTTATAGTTAATTACATAAATCGTCATTGTGGTTTGGTCAAAATTACGGATCTTGTCCCTATATTTTTTTTTCAGTGCGTTTCGTCTGTGGTTTACAAATCTTACGGATCTTGTCCTCGATCCGACCGGTCCAAAAAGGACCTCCTTGCAAATACTCTCTAACGTGAGGACTAACATCATATTTTGGTTTTAACGATCGGAGTTAATTACATAAATCGTCCTTGTGGTTTGGTAAAATTACGCATCTTGTCCCATGGTTTATTATAACATTTTTTAAAAAAAAATGTTTTTTCTTTTAAAAAAATTAATTTTATTAAAAAAATTAAAATTAAATTAAAAAAAACAAATTTTTTTTTTTTTTAATTTTATTATAAAACGGATGAAGGCGTATAAAAAACGTTTTATACGGCTTTCTATTTTTACGTTTCATTTGTTTTATACGGTTTCGCTCGTTTTGTATGAAAACATTTTTGTACAAAAATACGCTTTTATACAAAAGTGTACGCTTTTGTATGAAAATGTATGAAAACATTTTTCATACAAAAGGAACGAAACCGCACATTTTGTACATTTCGCTCGTTTTGTATGAAAATGTATGAAACATTTTGTACAAATCGCACGTTTTGTACAAAAATGTAGGTTTTGTATGAAAATGTATGAAAACATTTTTCATACAAAAGGAACGAAACCGTGACATTTTTGTACATTTCGTTCGCTTTTGTATGAAAAATGTTTCATACATTTTCATACAAAAACGCATATTTCGCTTGTTTTTGTATGAAAAATGTTTTCATACAAAACGCATATTTTTGTACAAAAATGTTTTCATACATTTTCATACAAAACGAACGAAACCGTATAAAAACAAATGAAACGTAAAATACGTAAAACCGTATAAAACGTTTTTTATACGCTTCATCCGCTTTTATAATAAAATTAAAAAGTTTTTTTTGTTTTTAATTTTATTTTAATTTTTAAAAGAAAAAGCTTTTTTAAAAATATATTATAATAAACCATGGACAAGATGCGAACTTTTACCAAACCACAAGGACGATTATGTAATTAACTCCGATCGTTAAAACCAAAATATGATGTTAGTCCTCACGTTAGAGAGTATTTGCAAGGAGGTCCTTGGGACCGGCCGGATCGTGACAAGATCCGTAAGATTTGTAAACCATGTGGACGAAAAGCATCGAAAAAGTATAGGACAAGATCTCAATTTGACCAAACCACAAGGACGATTTATGTAATTAACTCTAATTTTTATAAAGCTTTTTGAGGTTTATACATAGTGAAGATAGGTTCAAGGGTTGTTAATTAATTGCATAATAAAACTATAAACCTTTATAAGTTTTAACATAATGGATGCTCTTACTTTGGAGGCACTTATTATACATTTGTTACCTGATCTAACATTCTTGAAAAATACTAACTTTCTCTCTGGCTTACTATGGGCGATTTTCTCAAAACCCTTACAATAAACGATTTCTAATCTTCTAATCTTGTCCTACTCCTTATAGCGATTGTGTTTTGGACGGTTAACTTGATTAATTCAGTCCTATAACATTATTTTTTATTTGGATTCAGACCTGATTGAGTTAGGGTTTCGGTTTTTAGGGTTTTGTTATAATCTCTGCTTAGTGATTTAGGTTTTCATAATCGATCTTTCTTTATTTTCTTGCGTAATCAATCATGGAAGTCGGTTAGGATTTGTTTGTCTATAATCATGCCTCGACTTTGTTGAGGCAAACGAATTAAAGATTGACGGATCTTTTAGGGTTTTATTTTAATCACTATTTAGGGTTTCGCTCTATTGTTTATTTTTAATCGTTATAGAGAAAGTTGGTATTGCTAATGATTTGAGTGCATCGTTGATTTGTCGAAGGTGACTATGAGGAAACATAAGAAGTCATCTCCTCATGTTCGGGTTGATCATGTGGTTACTACGGAATCGGTTTCCCTATCGGTCCTAATAGTCATGTTAATTCTATCAAAAGTAAACATGATTTTATTGAATGGGTGTTTGGGGTCTCGTTTAAATCTGATCGGATATTGATTTATTCATTAGGGAGCTTCAAGAGGCAAACATCCGATATGGCCTACTTTGGATAGTGAAACTCGCTCACGTGTTTCGAGGCTATGTGTGGTTTATTTGAGGCTTATACGCTTGACATGAAGGCTAATGCAACTAACTCGATGTGAGTGGCAAAGATACTACACCTAATGTTAATGTGGATGCGAATACACAACCTTGTCCAAACTCTACTTATAGTTCTTTGGTTCTCGAGCCTGTTTGTGAAGGAGTTAACGTGTCTATTCCACGAGTAGTAGAAAAGGTTAGTGCACGTCTTGAATACACTCTATATGGCTACTTTATTGGTAATAGAATGGCGTTTCCAAGTGGTTGAATCTTGTGTTAGAAATAATTGGGCTAAGTATGGTTTGAAAAGATCATGATGAATGCAAAGGTTTTTCTTTTTAAATTGATACTCAGCCGGTTTAGAAGCGGTGTTGGAAGAAGGACCTTGATGATACGTAAATCACCGATCATTCTCAAGAAATGGTCAATTGATACTAGTTTATGTAAGGAAGAGCTGACTCGTATTCCGATATGGGTTAAATTACATGATGTGCCTATTCAAGTTTTTGAAGATGATGGTATCAACTTGATTGCTTCATTTATTGGCAAACCTATTATGCTGGATTCGTACACAAGCTCTATGTGTAAGGATTCTTGGGGTAGAAGTAGTTTTGCTCGGTGCTTAATCGAGGTTGGTTCAGAGGATGAGCTCGTAGAAGTTATTACTATTGGTGTCCCCTATCTTACTAGGGATGGGTTTACTAAAGAATCTATCCGAGTTGAGTATGAGTGGAGGCCTCCTAGGTGCACATCATGTAAGATCTTTGGGCATATCTATGAGCATTGTACTAAAAAAGTGATTACTCCTCCTGTTGCTACTACTTCAAATGTCGTTACTCCTCCTACTATGCATGATAACAATGGTTTCCAAAAGGTGAGTCATAAGAAGAAGAAAGGTAAAGCCCAGTCTGGTAAAGGGAGTCAGGTGGGTACTTCTATCAAACAGACTTTCAGGTATGAGCCAAAGAAGACTACTAGTGAACCAAAAAAGGGAGCCACTATTAGGAGTAGTGTGCCTACACCGTCTTCTATGTTGCAGTCTAAAGGTTCCTCCTTTAAGGAAGGTGAAGTTTCTATGTCAAATGCTTATGCTTGCTTTAGCTCAAGAAGATGGTGATGATGATTGTGTTGATAACGTGTTTGATGAATCGGCTAATTTATTTACTACCTCTACTAAAAGTGGAAGTTCATCAATCACGGTAGTCAGCCGGTTAGCTTGTTTTTGTTTTGATTCTTGTTCTAGGTTCATTGATTCTAGAGTTGTTAAGAGCTTTTGGCATGTCATAAGCTCTAGGTTAGTTGTTCATCGTCGCTTTTAGCTTGAGGTTAATGTGGTACCACCACATTCCATCTGTACTCAATCGCTTTGGTTTAATCTATTTATCAGGGTGCAGGATTACTCCCCTTTACCCTAATATATTAGCCTAACATGATTATCTCGTTGGATGCAAATTTATATTAATTGCAAATTTGCAATTACACTTTTTTATAATCCTAAACAATAAAAGCACAAAAATAAATTAAATGAGTAATGAAAAAAATCAATAATTTAAAACTTTACATAAAATATATTATAACACCAAAAATAAATTAAATGGTTCACTGATCCTATAACACCAGCAAAATTCCATGCAAAAAGTGCTTATTATTGGACTAATTAACTTCAAAGAAAGAAACCTTTTGGGAAAACTTTCTTCTCATACACAGTTGTTAAAAAGTGGAAATTATCTTTGAGAGACTATTCATGTTGATCAAGTGTTTTTCTAAATATTAAATGACTAGCTAGTGTCTTTATTAAGTGGCTCCTTTAGCTTTTGTTTGAAGCTCTTAATCGCACCTTGGCTAAAGAAAGCAACTTTTGCTTGTTTATGATTCATATAATTGAGATTAGTACTATGTTGTGGCATTGGATATCTTGCATCAGAGAGAAAAATACTGTGTAGCATATCTATTGCTCTAAATGTGTACAATCCTTACTTTTTTGTCATTTAACAAAATTTAGCGACTTGAGCATTAGGTTCAAAATTTGAATTTTAAATGTTTGCATGAGTTTCAACTTTTGGGTCATTTTATAGAGTTTAATCATTAGTACTATGTTGTTGCATTCGATATCGTGCTTTGAGTAGAACGAACTACCGTCACAAACAATCAATTGCATGTGATAAATATGTATGAATTCTTATTTTTTAACTTTTTTTTGTCATTTTACCATATTTAGCGAGTTGAGTGGTAAGTTCAGAAATTTAATTTTGAATGTTTACATGAGTTTTCAACTTTTTGGTGATTTTATAGAGTTTAGCGAGTTGAGCGGTAAGTTCAGAATTATTTGGTTGTCACTCTATCTGAAATCGCTAGTTTTGACCCCCCATATTACATATACTACCAAAAAAACAAAAAAAAAAGCCGTTTTCCTGGATAGTGGCCGGATATGTTATCACTTTTTGTCCGGTTTTATAATTCCTGAATTGGTAATATGTGATTACATAAATTTGTTGTTACAATGTTTCTCTAAGTTTCACTAATATCACCAATGGGCTCGTGGGTGATTAATGGTCAATTTGCAGGTTACATTAAAAAATATGGTAATTTAATGAATGTTGTGGAGTTTGGTGCTGGTCATCTTATACCCCTGTTGAGTCTGTTAATTCTTAAGCTACGATTGAAGATTAGATTCTTATAATGGGTTGTTTGGTAATGAAAAGATGATTATAGACTTGGACCAAGAATGCAAGTCAACTGTAGTTGGCGCATATTAGAAGTGTATAGATGAAAGGTTTCGATTTTCACTTTACTTTCATGAATTTTAATTGTGTGAGATCACAGATGATTAGATAGTTGTAAATTTGAGTAACTGATGATTAGATGAAAGTGTGTAAAGACATTATATATTTTCAACTATGTAGTCTGATAGTTTTTGCTTGTTTATGATTAGAGAATTGTAATCTGAGTAACTAATGTTTAGACTTGCAAACATGAGTTTTGGTATACCTCATTCCCAAGTAAAATTCTTCTACTTGATTATTGATATATTTGCTTGAGTGAGCTGGTATATGCTGGTTCAGCTCATCACTTTTAAATGTGGAGTTTTGGTATTGAAAACCAATGGTGGTTTCTGTTTAGTATAATCTCGGCTCTTGGGATGCTTGACTTTCAGAGTGGCGGTTGTTGGTAGCTCATCGATGTGAAGGTTGTTGGTATTGACTTTAAAAATTACAATCATTCTTGCATATTTTTTATACGAGTTAGCGTTTTTGTCAGTGACTAAACATCGAGTCTGAAGCAATGAACTTATTGACAGAATTGATAAAATATTGGTCTGTTGTGGCATCGGCACCTTTGGTCTACACAATCCACGGTCATTCAAGTATAAATTTCTTTCACATGGAGCAGACAAACTTTTCCTCTCACGCATAAGGGATGGGAACGCCATGCAAATGTATGCTTATATGGTCTTTTTTTATGTTGGCGCATTGTATTTCGATATCAGTATTGTGTGAATTTCAGACAAAATAAGAAATTTTGCATGTTTATGTTGTCTAATGTGCGCATCTCAAATAAAATGGTAATAGTTTTGAGTTGTTGCATATGATATCCCATAGCACTATATCACAGGAGACATTTTTTATTTTATTATTATTATTATTTTTTTTTTCATTTGTCACTTTACAAAACTTGGCTTTAGTTGAGCAAATGGGTTCAGAATTTTAAGATTGAAGTTATTCATACCCCTTACCTTATTATGTCACCATGCAACAAGTTCTCGGTTTAATTAACAAAAAACAAATGACCGATTTGGAAAAACTTCAACTTGAAGTTGTGCAGTTAACCAAAGATCACAAATGGGCTCTCGTGCAACAAACGCAAGAACAAAGCTTTTAAAAAAAATACAAACATGTCTGGAATAGCTACAGTGTATGATTTTAGAAGACTAAAACCTTATGAAACCACCAAAGTGACTAGCTTTTTATCCGATAATGACATCAACATAATCTAGTTTATCATGACGTAGTCACACAATCGTGTTGAGGGGTCCGCGTACACTGGACTTAATGAAAATTATTAGGATTGTTATTAAGAATGTGATTAAAAATAGCGATGGGTGTTGTTGGGATTGAATTATGGGTTAAAAAGATGATACGGGATAGTCAAATTGCAGGGTATGTTCAAAAATTGTAAAAAGTTTGGCGAGTTGAGTAATAGGTCCATCTTTTTGGCATCGTTTGAAATTGTTGGATTGTTAGGGTACTGGCAACCCATTCGGTTTCACCTTCGGCATGGTCGATACCGATCGGTGTGGGTATTGCCTCCAATTCGGTATGAAACGGCATGGACCTTCGGTTTGTAGAATCGGTATGTTATACCGAATTGGCATGAAACGAATTAGAACGTTGGGGTTTAAATTCTAGCCGTTGGACATTAAATGTTGTGGTCGTTGCATGGTGTAAAATAAAATAAAATAAAAAAATACTCCCCCTTTATAAATTAACAAACTCAATTCTATTTTTTAACACAAATTAAATCACATCTCT
Organism: Chrysanthemum lavandulifolium; assembly: GCA_022545495.1. NCBI lineage: Eukaryota > Viridiplantae > Streptophyta > Magnoliopsida > Asterales > Asteraceae > Chrysanthemum > Chrysanthemum lavandulifolium. The sequence goes on from CM040241.1 coordinate 67,034,094, forward strand.
TTACACTTTTAAAAAACATTCTCATGGATCCAAGAAAATCAAAAGGTGGTTCGTCATCCAAAGGTCGTGGACGAGGTTCTCGTTCCATTCGTCCACAAATTCAATCACAACCCGCTCCATACATTCTCAAATGAGTCCTCCTCAATATTATCCTCAAATGACTTCCACCGTACTTTCAACCCCAATATTTTTACCAACCACCACCATTGACTCAACTCAATACACGATGTCCCACAAGTGACTTTGACCCGTTCGAGTATCTGGACGGTCCTTCACGGCGTGAAGCAAGTGTTGAACGAGAGCTACCGCTATATGACTTGGATGATAATGAAGATGATGGTTCCTAAACGCAACAACCAACTCCATGGGTATATTTTTTTTGTTAATTTTATTTGTTAAAATTTTATTTGTTAGAATATTTTTTTGTTAAGATTTTGCTTGTTTTAATTTTTATTTGTTACACTTTTATTTGGTATATTTTTATTTGTTAAAATTTTTTTTTTAGAATATTTATTTTTATAGTTTTGTGTTTGTTAGAAAATGATGAAGAAATTCAAGAAGTCCAAGAAGTGATAAAAAAAAGACAACCGAATAAAGCGGAAAAAAATTCTTGGACGCCGGTCGAAGAGGCGGCTTTGGCTAAAGTTTGGGTTCATATCTCGACATGTAGAGTCGTTGGGAATGAACAAAGTAGAGATAGTTTTTGGAAAAGTATTCTTGAGCTTTTCAAGTAAAACGTGAAAGACACAACTAGGTCTTTTCATCCAACAAGTAATTTTTAAACTTTTTACTTTTATAATTGTTATACTTGTATTAATTTATACTTTTTACTATTATAATTGTATATTTTTATGAATTTATAGTTATTGCTTTTATAATTGTAGAAACGTATTCGTGAGAGTGGGTCTAGCGATGTTAACGTGATGACAAATGCCATGGCCGATTACAAGAACAAAACTGGCAAGTCGTTTACTCATATTGATGCTTGGGACGTTGTTAAGCAAGAAGACAAATGGTTGGAACAGCCAGATGTAGCGCAAGGATCTACTTCTCATTCCGACAAACGAAGAAAGTCGTCGGAATCCGCCCACTACGAGTCCGGAAGCAATGAAAACAACACTGTGCTTCCTGATTTGAATGTCGACAACACTCCTATGCGGAAAAGAAAAGGAAAAAAGGCCAAAAGCGAGTCATCGACAATGCATAGTGTAGCTGCGAGCTTCGACACATACACAACAAATAAGACACAACTATTGCAGACGGCGGTGACGACAAAAGTTGCAAATAATCAAATGGCCGAAAAGTTCTTGGCGACAAAAATCGCTTTAATGGAAGAAAAGCATATGTTTAGGGCGCTGAAAGTCTATAAGGAACCGTGACGATAACATAACCGACCCAAATATACTAAGCGTTCCTCTTGGCAAAAAACGTGAGCTCATGCGAAATATGGATGGACTTGCGATTTTTAGATATATGTTTTAGTTCGTTGTTTTTATTAATGCCATTTAGTTTATGTAATTTTCTTTTTAGTATTAATAAAATATTGTGTTTTTATTAAATTGTTAAAAAAAAAGAAAAAAAATAGTTGATGTATGGGTTAGGCATGATTGACACTAAAAATCTATTGTTAGGTATGAGATTGGTATGAGATAAGATGAAATGATATTATTGGTGGGTGATTAGCATGAAAAAAAGGCATAGGCATGGTTGCCACCACCCTTATCACTTTTTGTCAGCTGGTTTAATATAGTTATTTAATGGATAAGATTCAATCTGTAATTCTTTATTGAAATACCTTTTGCCTATAAAACCATAACTTCCAGAAGTTAGGAGTTAGGCGGATGTAGCATTACGATCAAATAGATTACGTGAGTTAAATCGAATCGATGTTATAACTTACAAGTACGTTTCGTCAAACACATGTTATGTATTTCATCTGTTACACAGCTACAAATCTTGTATTACGGAGTAATACTTTTATCATTTGCGTATACCATATTATTGTGTTTGATTCCAACTGTTGATTAGTGTGGTCAACTCCAAACCGAAACAACAAATGTGAACTTGGACTTGTAGACTTCCAAATCTTATTTAAAGCAAATGAACAATGACTATTCAAATTCAGCTTTTATTTTGTGTTTTGAGTCCCACATTGCTAAAAGAGAAGAAGTAACCCTTAGTTATATATTCTCATGTACCAAGTTCACTTAAATTGAGATTAAAATTATGTGGTTGCATCATTGGATCCTCTCTGATAGAGCAAACTATCAGCGTGTGTTCCATTGTGTGATAATTAATTTGGCTTCCCAATTTTTTTAATTTTTTTCTATCTGTTAAAAATTTAGTGAGATGGGTTAATTAGGTTTAAAATATGAACTTTCAAATTCAAATGTTATTGCATTTGATGTTTGATTCAGCGAGAGCAAAGTATTGAAATGAGATCTCAGATGCTACAAACATTCACATTAGTTTTCGACTATTATTTGATTGGGCTGGAGTGCCGAGTAGCCATCGCGAAGTAGGGTCATACACTTATATTTCTTCGCGAAGCTTAATGAAAACAAGTAGCTAAAACAAAAAGGTGGAAATATATACAAGATACTTTCTTCGTTAGTTGAGCATGGGTTTTTTCTTTTCCTATCAAGTGGCAGCTAACACTTGGTCTTTTATCTTTTTTGTGAGTATTACACGTACTTGAATTCGGGTTTTAAATGAAATAATCTTTTTGTTTAAATATGTAACAATGGTGTTGCGTACCCTTTCTGCGAATATTTTGGCTTGTTCCAAATATATGATGATGGCATGACTGTCGTATACTCGTATACCAAATATAATTGGAATGATCTTTCAGGATTATTCATGACTAAAATTTGATATGTGTACTTGTTTTATTAAGTGACTTCTTTACTTAAATTCAGCTTTTATTTTGAGTTTTGAGTTATCAGTCCCACATTGCTAAAGAAAAGAAACTTTCCTTGGTTATATACTTATATACTCTCATGTGATTGGTTCACCTAAATTGAGATTATCATTCTGTTGTTGCATTTGAGCATCAATTCTGGTAGAGACTATCAAACTTGTTGCCTCACTTGCATTAGTCAATTGGAGTTCTCAATCTTTTTTTTTTCTTTGTGTACATATTAAAATTTTTAGCAAGGTGGGTTAGGTTCAAAATATAAACTTTCCTTGGTTATATACTTATATACTCTCATGTGCTTGGTTCACCTAAATTGAGATTAGCATTCTGTTGTTGCATTTGAGCATCAATTCTGGTAGAGACTATCAAACTTGTTGAATTTAGCATTCTGTTGTTGCATTTGAGCATCAATTCTGGTAGAGACTATCAAACTTGTTGCCTCACTTGCATTAGTCAATTGGAGTTCTCAATCTTTTTTTTTTTTCTTTAATTTGTGTATATATTAAAATTTTTAGCAAGGTGGGTTAGGTTCAAAATATAAATTTTCAAATTCGTATGTTGTTGCGCTTAATCTTTGATTTAATGCTTTTGTTATCTTACAAAATTTAGGAGTTAAGTAATATGGTCAAAATATGTAATTACCAAGATTCACATGAGTTTTCGACTTTTGTCATCGTAAAAAGTATAGCAAGTTGGATAAAAGGTCCAACATCTTTTAGACATTGTATTGAACTGTTGATATGTTATCATTGACTTAGGAATCTAAACTAGGGTACTGGCAACCAAGTTAGGCATGGACTCGGCATGAACCATGCCGATCGGGTTCCCCACTGCCTCAAGCTCGGCTTCGTTCGGTGTGGTATCAATTTGACCAATTTCGGCAATCTTTGCCGATTCTACATGCTCACCAAAACTAGCCGTTGCTAGTCAAATGTTACCGTTGCATGATGTACAAGTTAGTATTCAAAAGACAGAAATGGTGATGGGTCGAGCAAAGACAGAAATGGTGGTGGCCGGAGTGGTTTTGGACGGTGGCCGGAAGTGATGATGGGCCGAGCAAAGACAGAAATGGAGATGTACTACAATTGTTGCATGATGTACAAGTTAGTATTCAAAAGCTTGTGGCTACAGAAATGGAGATGTACTACTATTCAAAAATGGAGATGTACTACAGAAATGGAGATGTACTACTATTCAAAAGCTTGTGGCTGCCCTTCTTATATTTAAGAGATGTACTACTATTGTTGCATGATGTATAAGTTAGTATGTGTTACTGGTTTTGAAATGGATATCCAAAAGAAAAGGTTTAGAAATGGATATAATTATAAATATAAAAAAAATAAAAATAAAATTAGATGAGGTATGAGTTAGGCATGATTGCCACTAAAATGTATTGTTAGGTATGAGATTGGTATGTGATGAGATGGAAGGATATAATTGGTGGGTGATTAGGCATGAAAAAATGATTTAGGCGACGGAAATCAGCGGATAGCCATGATTGAAGCACTTAATCTCTTTAGTATAAGATAGTATAAGTATAAGGTTATATTTTCTCTCTCGATCTCGATAGAGGATTATGTTTTGTTTGATTTTGGAGTCATAGATTTAGGATCTCTTTAGAAGGCTAAGTTAGTTTCTCTTTTTCCTTATTTATTTATGTTTTTTTATTTATTTATTTATTTTTTTTTCTCTTGGGGTAAGAGGATTTTTTACCCTGGTAAAATATATTGATCAACCAAAAATAAGTTCAGGCAATGAGAGACGGAGCCATGTGTTGACTTGGGTTGTCCAAGGCCCACCCAATAATTTTATTAGACCCAATAATTGATCCGGTAAATGATACTTTGGCTCACCCAAATTTAAAAACCAATACTACGTAAGAGATACTCTAATTGAGATACGATGGCTCGGTCTCGGTGGCATAGTTTGTTTTCATGTGCGTACACTGTTATATTTATAACCTTTCATAAATTAAAATTTTAAATGCTTATCATATAAAATAGTTTCAATATTCATATATTGTCTTTCATAAGCATATAAAGGCATTATTACATCTCAAACATTAAAAATTAATATAAATGTTTATAGTGTTTCATCTTTAGTCCATTTTTAAGATTGAATATTAGTATATGATCACCTTTTATCTTTTATTTTAGATTTGTTGACTTGAAAGTTCTACTTGCACGTACAATAATTTGTTTAAAGATGGACGAATAATATTGGTTTTCTTGTTATTAACTTATGTTACTCTCTTCTCGCTTGTTTTTTGATATTGAGTTAGTGTGCATGTCATCTTGTGTAGGAGCCATGCGTTCAAAATAAAAAAGTTAGAACTCAAATATAGTAATGATGCTCTCCTAATTAAACGCTAATTTGATTTTCGCCCACCCACATGTTAAATCCCTGTCCTTCATCGCTGGGGAATATGGCTAACACCATATTGACTATACAAACAAACGCACCATAAATGGGCTTCCATCCAATACTACAAGAGATTGACAAACCAATCTCAAGTCACCTCAAGATGGCCTGGCCAAAATAAAAAGAATAATCAAAAGATACCTATTGACTACGCTAAAACTATTACTACGTACTGGTCACTCTATCTTGAATAAGCATACGATAAATTCCATTTTTCCAAAGCATTCTCCACACGCCTAGTTTTCTTGAACTTGAATGTGCAAAGCTTGAGCTGAACAGTTGTAAAGATGACATCAACAAGCTGGTCTTGCGAACGTTTCTTATGCATGAATAAACAGGAATTCCTTACTTGCCAAATAAAATACGTAGAGGCCGCCAAAACAAGTTTGGCAACAATGCTTAAGACTCGTCCAAAGCACACGAGGTAATGTCCATTCCATCTCTAGACACCACACCAAACCATACCTGTGAAGAATACGAGCATTCTAAGAACAAATGATTATGCGAGTCTGGTTGAGATTCACATAATAGAAACAAGGAGTTAAAACAATGAGTTGGAAACACATAGAAGATACATTCTTCGTTTGTTGAAAATGTGTTTCTTATTTTCCTATCAATTGGCAGCTAACAATTATTGGTCATATGGGGTTGATTAGAATTGCATATCGGATCTACTTGTTTTCTTATGACTTTTATTGGCATCCTTTCAAGGTTTACGGGCTTATTAGTCTATCTTTTTGAGACTATTACATATACTTGAAATCGGGTTGTATATGGAATAATGTTTTGTATAGTCATGTTACAATGGTGTTGCACACCCTATGTGAAGTTGGAAATTATTTTGCATTTTGGCGTTGTTTCTAACATGCTTTTTAAAATGTTAAATGACTAAAATATGATAGGTGTAATTGCTTTATTAAGCAACTTCTTTACTTTTTGACTTTTCAATCCCACATTGGTAAATAAAAGAAACTTGACTTGCATATATACCTTAATGTATATGGTTCACCCAAATTGCGATTAGACTTAAGTTGTTGCGTTGGATTCGTCATTTTGATAGAACAAATTATCAAAATGCAAATTTCCAACGGAAGAACTAATTTGAGTTCTCAATTTCTTTTGGTTAAATCTTCAAATTTTTGGGAGTTCGGTTAGATTGAGTATATGAATTTTTAAATTCAAATGTTGTCGATTTGATGTTTGATTAAGCTAGAGCAAAGTATAAGAATGAAATTTTAGATATAAAATCATTTCAACTCTCATTTTTTACTGTAATTTTATAAAACTCACTGCGTGTTGGGAAATAAGTTCAATATATTTAATTACAAAAGTTCATATCGTTCTCAACTTTTTGATAATTAAAAAATATAGCGAGCTAGGTTATAAGTCCAACATATTTAGTTTTAACATGGTCGGAAGTGTTGGATATGTTATCACTCTTTGCTCGCTTCCATATAAGAAGTTTTTGGTTAAAATATGATTCTATAAATATGTCATTATGATGCTTCTTTGAGTTTGTAAAACAAAATTATAAAGGTTAGCAGGATGTATTGTTAATAATACGACATTCGTAGGTCAAGTAGTTGTGGATACGTTTATACTTTATATATACATTATGATGAGTGTATTTGCCAATATTAAGCAACTTCTTTACTCAAATATAGCTTTTGTTTTGAGTTCAATCCCACATAGGTAAAGAAAAGAAACTTGACTTGCTTATATACTTTATAGTATATGATTAACCTAAATTGAGATTAGCATTATGCTTTTGCATTGGATTCGTTATTTTGATTGAGCAAATTATCAAAAAATGGGGATTCTTCTACGCAATAACCAATTTGAGTTCTCAATTTTTTTCTGTTGAGTTTACAAAAGTTTGCAAGTTTGATTAGATTTAGTGTACAAAGTTTTAAATTCAAATGCTGTTGCATGCAGTAAATGAGTAAAATATGATTGCATGATTATGTCATTGTGATACCTTTTTAAGTTTGTAAAACCAAAACTATAAAAGGTTTGTTGGTAATGAATAACAGGGTTGTTGGTAATGAAAAGAAAAAAGATAATAGACTTTCACCAGCAATGCAAGTTAACTGTAGTTGGTTGGAAATGATGTTTTAGAGATTGTTCTTGCTATATTTGCTTTATTAAGCGACTCCTTCGTGTTTTTTGTTTTAAGCTTTGAGTCCCACATCGGCCAATAAATAGAAAATTTGCTTGTTTATATTGTGTGATGTGTAAGACTATTATGGTAGAATGAAAGATATTACAAGTAGGTTGTAGTATGGATAAAGTGATTTGAGTTCTTTATTTTTTGTTTTTCTTATCATTTTAGAAAAATAATACAAGTAGGTTTTAATATCTTGTTACAAATAATCATTTTAGTTCTCATCTTTTTGACATGATAAATATATAGCGAGTTGGTTCAACATATTTAGTTTTGACATTTGAAACTATTGGATATGTTGGTGACAATCGAAATGCTTCAGAAAAAGTGAGTTTGTTATATTTTACTCAAGAAAATGCTAAACATAGCCCTAAGGTGTTAAAAAACATAGCCCCGAGTATATACTACAAGAATCGACGCTTTAGTCACGCACTAAAAAGTCGTGGCTAAAGTCACTATATCGTGGCTATACACCTTTGCCACTAAAAACGCTTAAATCGGCGTGGCTAAATCCCCGTGGCTAAAGACCTATTGCCACGAACGGTTCATAGTTCATACTTTTAGTCACGAACATTTTTAGCCACGAAAGTTAACAGTTTTTAGACACGACCATTCGTCACTATAAAGTTTGAAAAGATATAATAAAAAAACCTATTAAAATATTATTAAATCTTTTAGCCACGACTATATCGTGGCTGAAAGTATATTCATATTTTAATGTTGAATTCATCAGAAACCTTAAACACAAAACATAAAAACACAGCGTAACACAAACGTTGTTAAACAATGATGAAGTTTTTGATACTCGTTATTGCTATCTTAGCAACCTTTGTTGATGTTCCAACAAGTGGCATCTTTGTTGAAGGATGGGTCAATCGGGTTATGAATAAAGAGAAAGAATCTTTAGTCGGTTGATAGCAAATCAAAATCCCTGTTGTTTCATGAAACTGACGATCAGTTATGTGGAATAAAAAAATGTGCCAATTAGTTTATGTTTTAGTATTAAAATATATATATATATATATATATATATATATATATATATATATATATATATACAAATAAATAAAATTATTTGTTTTATTGTTTGTTTTTGTTTTTGTTTTATGTCGAATCCAGGGTATCAATTCTCGAGACGACTTTTGTTGGTGTCAAATCCAGGGTATCAATTCCCGAGACGACTTTTGTTTATGTCGAATCCAGGGTATCAATTTCCGAGACGACTTTTGTTGGTGTCAAATCCAGGGTATCAATTCCCGAGACGACTTTTGTTTGGTGTCGAATCTAGGGTTCTTATTCCCGAGACGACTGTTTGGGATACTTTGGGTTATCCCATTTTATTTTGTTATTGTTTTATTTTGTTTTTAAGTTTTACTCCAGCTCGAGCTTTCAGCGATTTCGCCGCCGAACCGGGAGTATTAGAGAATAAATAAATGTTCCGGTTTGTGGGTTTAGGGATCTAGGATTTTGCCATTATAAATAATGGTGAATAATAAAATTATACATACGGGTTTCATTGTCATACACGAGAAACCAAGTAATTGTAAATGAAGGTATTCTATGAGATATGTATATTTTCTCATTAAACCAATTATTTGTAATTCGGGTTGTTATAACTCATGGTTAATAATTCCATCATTAATTAGAATTAGGAAAAAACTATAAATTCATAACGCATTTTATAAAATTATGTTTATTATTTCACTTATTGTCATAATACATAATCGCTTTCATTTTATTCGGTTATTTTCTGTCCGTTTTGACGTGGATAATAAAAACGGTTTTTATCCGTAATATTTTGTCCGTTCTTATCCGTTTTTATCCATTTTGACGTGGATAATACAAACGGTTTTTATCTGTTTTTATTCGGACGGATTAAAATGAAAACGGATAAAAATGGACGATTTACGAAAAGGGATAAAAAGAGACAAAAAATAACCGAATAAAACGAAAACGGTTATGTATTATGACAATAAGTGAAGTAGATAGAGCATGATGGGTTTTTTTTTAAAGTACCTTATGAATTTATAGCTTTTTTCCTTAGAATTATAAGCAACTCATGATGTTTTTACGATGTGCTAAGAAAACATGAGAAGCCCTTAAGTCCGCCCCGACTAGGGCTGTAAATGAACCGAACGTTCAGTGAACATTTCATGAACCGTTCGGTAAAAAGTTCGTTTATGTTCGTTTATTTATTAAATGAACGAACATGAACAATATTTTATATTCGTTTAGTTAAATGAACGAACATGAACAAAAGCCGCGTCCGTTCATATATGTTCGTGAACGTCCGATTATGCGTTTGTTAACGTTCGTTTATGTTCATATATTATATCTTTTAACTGTATGATTTAAAATTCGTTTATTTGAACAAAAAAATACTTATAAAACAATATATTGCGCACAATTTAATATATTTTATGTTTGTTACTCTATGTTCATTTATGTTCGATCGTTTAGGTTCGTTTAATGTCTTAATAAACGAACATAAACGAACATGGACAACTCATTTTCTTAATAAACGAACATGAACAAGAAAATTTGTCCGTTTAAGCGTTCGTGTCCGTTTATTTGTCCGGTTAAAATTAAATGAACGAACATGAACAAGGCTCCGTTCGTGTTCGTCCGGTTCGTTTACAGGCCTAGCCCCGACGATGGTATGACAGTCCTCTACTGAGTATGCCATAATACTATGATAGTGCACGCTGGAATGATCTTGTAGGACTATTATAAAAATGCTTTTTAAAATGTTACATGACTTACATAAAATTTGAAGGGTGTCTTTGTTTTATTAAGCGATTTCTTTTACCCAAATAAGCTTTTGTTTTGAGTTTTGATTTATGAGTCCCACACGGCTAAAGAAAAGAAACTATCCTTGCTTATATACTTTGATGTACTTCATTCAACTAAGTTGAGATGAGCATTATGTTATTGCATTTGGGCATCCGTTCTGATAGAGCAGCACTATATGAGAGCGGCATGTTCAGAGAGCAATAACCAATTTGAGTTCTTAATTATTTAGTTATTATACAAAATTAACCGAGATGAGTTGTGTTCATAATGAGAATTTTAAATGTTATTGCATTTGATGTTTTATTTTGCTAAAGCAAAGTATTAGGATGAGATTTAAGATGTTACAACTCCATATCAATTCTCGGTTTTTCTGTTATCTTAAAAAAATTTAGTGAGTTGAGTACTATGTTCAGAGTATACAATTACAAAACTTTGCATAAGTTTTCAACTTTTTTTTTATATAATTACGAAAATTTGCAAAAGTTTTCAACTTTTTTGTCATTGTAAGATCCATCATCTTTTGACATCGCTTGAAACGATTAGATATATGTTTTCACTTTTGTCGCTTTAAATATAATTTGTCAATGGATAAAATAGAAATTTTAATAAGGATCAAATTATCGATGTCCTTTCGCTTACAACAACCTTAACAAGACAAGCTCGGGTTGGGCCTACCTCCAACCCTAGAGGAGCCGTATGAGGAGGAAGCTCCACGTACGGTTTTGAAGCCGAGCCTTTCCAGCAATGGAGCCTAGGGACCGATATGATGATTGGTTTAGGTTGGGCGGTCGACCTACTTTTTATTATTACAACGCTTTTTAGGCTTATAAAACCAAAACATCAAGAATTTAGGAGGATGTAGCATTACGAATAATTTGCATGATTGTTCATGAAGTTCCGATTTGGTAATAATACTTTATCATCTGCTTATTACAATATTATTGTGTTCGATTCCAACTTTGATTTGGGTGGTCGAATTGAAACCAAAAAACCCAGACTTTTAATTTTGCTTTAAAGTGAATGAACATAGTGAATGAACAATTACATCATAAGAAAATTATAATTGTTCATTCACTATGTTCATTCACTCTAATAAGAAAAGAGACCTACATCATAAGAAATTGGTTTATTATCCATTATAAAGAACGACACAAATATTAAAAGGTTTTACGCATAAGTTTGGATACCCATTTTCCTGGTCCTATATAGCATACGTGTAGATATAATATATAGCCGACAATTCTGGAAATTAAGTGCATGTAGGGGTGTAAATGAATCGAACCGAGTCATAATTTTGGCAGGGCTCAACTCGACTTAATGAATGATTCCATAGATTATGTAGCATTTAGTCGGGTTGCGGGATTTGCCTTACACAAGGACTTAATGAGAAGTGTAAGATATATAATAGAGTATGTAACTAAAAATAGTAACGTAAATATTTTGTTGTATTTGGGTCTATGTGACTTAAGAGATGGTGTTGTTGGGATTGAATCATGGGTAAAAAAGATGAAGTCAGATGGTGTGGAAGATTATATGAAGTCAAAGAGGGACATTTGATGAATTTAATGGGTGATCAAAGGTAAACTTGCAGGATATGTTATACATCAGGTAAATTGTAAGATGGTAACAAAATTGAAACATGATACTTTTAAAAATAATGCTTTAGTATACCTCCTTTTGAAATGAAAATTTTCTACTTAACTATTGTTATCTTTGCTTGAATGAGCTTGTATATAGCGGTTTAAGTCATTAGTCAACGATGTAAATGTGGAGTCAAAGTGGAAGTGTGGGTGGTCAACGCTCAACTTGCAGGATATGTTCAAAAATATCGTTGAAGATTGGGTTCTTGAAAATGGGTTGTTTGGAAATGAATGTGACAATACTGAATTCACTACAACAATCGGATGGATCGGCGAGAGAAGCTTTCCCGGGACACAAAGTCCCTGAGAAAGTCGCTAAACGATAAAATTGGATCCGACGTGGCACATGGATTCACCGACTGTTGTGGAAAATTCAACAGTAGTTTCAAGGGACTTGTCCCCGGCTAAAATTGGTGAGCTTTTAATCAAAGTTTGACCGGATAGTCAAAATTCAGCGCACACTTTCCCCGGGGACAACTCCCCGCAGAAAGTAGGTTTTACGTTCACCAACTTTGACCAAATTCCAAAAGCATGCTAATTATGCGCTCGAAAATTCCCGCCAAGTCTTTCCCCGGGGACTTGTCCTCGGCAAAAGTTATATTTAAAAAAATATGCTTACCCTTTATTGCAACTATTTAAAACGGCATATGTATAGTTCCATCGTCTGTCGTTACAAAATAATACTGGTAAAAGGGAACAAAGCAAGGTCGTTAAACATGATACGTATACCGTAGCACCTATAGTCGGGTCGTTAAACATGATACGTATACCATAACACCTGTAGTCGGTCGTTAAACATGACACGTATATCATAGCACCTATAGTCGGTCGTTAAACATGATACGATACCGTAGCACCTATAGTCGGTCGTTAGACATGATACGATACCATAACACCTATAGTTAGACATGATACGATACCATAGCACCTATAGTCGGTCGTTAGACATGATACGTATACCATAGCACCTATAGTCGGTCGTTAGACATGATACGTATACCATAACACCTATAGTCGGTCGTTATACATGATACGATACCGTAGCACCTATAGTCGCCGTTAAACATGATACGATACCATAGCACCTATAGTCGGTCGTTAGACTTGATACGTATACCATAACACCTATAGTCGGTCGTTAGACATGATACGATACCATAACACCTATAGTCGGTCGTTATACATGATACGATACCATAACACCTATAGTCGGTCGTTATACATGATACGATACCGTAGCACCTATAGTCGGTCGTTAAACATGATACAAATACCATAACACCTATAGTCGGTCGTTAGACTTGATACGATACCATAACACCTATAGTCGGTCGTTATACATGATACGATACCGTAGCACCTATAGTCGTCGTTAAACATGATACGATACCATAGCACCTATAGTCGGTCGTTAGACTTGATACGTATACCATAACACCTATAGTCGGTCGTTAGACATGATACGTATACCATAACACCTATAGTCGGTCGTTATACATGATACGATACCATAACACCTATAGTCGGTCGTTATACATGATACGATACCATAGCACCTATAGTCGGTCGTTAAACATGATACAAATACCATAACACCTATAGTCGGTCGTTAGACTTGATACGTATACCATAACACCTATAGTCGGTCGTTATACATGATACGATACCGTAGCACCTATAGTCGTCGTTAAACATGATACGATACCATAGCACCTATAGTCGGTCGTTAGACTTGATACGTATACCATAACACCTATAGTCGGTCGTTAGACATGATACGATACCATAACACCTATAGTCGGTCGTTAGACATGATACGATACCATAGCACCTATAGTCGGTCGTTAGACATGATACGATACCATAACACCTATAGTCGGTCGTTAGACATGATACGATACCAAAGCACCTATAGTCGGTTGTTAGACATGATACGATACCATAACACCTATAGTCGGTCGTTATACATGATACGATACCGTAGCACCTATAGTCGTCGTTAAACATGATACGATACCATAGCACCTATAGTCGGTCGTTAGACTTGATACGTATACCATAACACCTATAGTCGGTCGTTAGACATGATACGATACCATAACACCTATAGTCGGTCGTTATACATGATACGATACCATAACACCTATAGTCGGTCGTTATACATGATACGTATACCGTAGCACCTATAGTCGGTCGTTAAACATGATACAAATACCATAACACCTATAGTCGGTCGTTAGACTTGATACGTATACCATAACACCTATAGTCGGTCGTTAGACATGATACGATACCATAGCACCTATAGTCGGTCGTTAAACATGATACGATACCATAGCACCTATAGTCGGTCGTTAGACTTGATACGTATACCATAACACCTATAGTCGGTCGTTAGACATGATACGATACCATAGCACCTATAGTCGGTCGTTATACATGATACGATACCATAACACCTATAGTCGGTCGTTAAACATGATACGATACCATAACACCTATAGTCGGTCGTTATACATGATACGATACCGATAGCACCTATAGTCGGTCGTTAAACATGATACGATACCATAGCACCTATAGTCGGTCGTTAGACTTTATACGATACCATAACACATATAGTCGGTCGTTAGACTTGATACGATACCATAGCACCTATAGTCGGTCGTTAAACATGATACGATACCATAACACCTATAGTCGGTCGTTAGACATGATACGTATACCATAACACCTATAGTCGGTCGTTATACATGATACGATACCGTAGCACATATAGTCGTCGTTAAACATGATACGTATACCATAGGACCTATAGTCGGTCGTTAGACTTGATACGTATACCATAACACCTATAGTCGGTCGTTAGACATGATACGTATACCATAGCACCTATAGTCGGTCGTTATACATGATACGTATACCATAGCACCTATAGTCGGTCTTTAAACATGATACGTATACCATAACACCTATAGTCGGTCGTTATACATGATACGTATACCGTAGAGCCTATAGTCGGTCGTTAGACATGATACGTATACCATAACACCTATAGTATGTCGTTATACATGATACGTATAGACGCCACCAAATCACAATATCGATCATGAGGTCCCCTAATGTTTCATCATGCTTATGTTTATGCATAGCTTTTAACATTAGATTATATAATTTTAGGTTAAATTTAATTATATAATTTTATAATTTATTATTAGTTCTAATTATTTAAAATGACAATTTTAATTTTATAATTAAATCTTTTCCCGGGACATGTCCCCCGCAAAAGGTTTCAAGGCATTTTTATTTTCCTCCACACTTTTGGCATATCCATTATCGTATCCCCGGGACGTGTCCCCGTAAAAGTTTTGGCACAAAATTTCATTTTCCTCCATACTTTTGGCTTTATCCCGCCATTGTTTTCCCCAGGACTTGTCCCTGTAATAGTTTAGCTAGAAGACAACGGAACATTCACCGGGACCGTCCCGTAAAAGTCAAAAGAAATATTAACCTCAATTATTAATGATCCGTCTCATTCATGAAAAAAAAAAAAAAAAAAAAAAAACGAAACCACACACATCATTCTCTACCACAGCCACCACCACTGCACCACCTCCACCTCCAACACCACAGCTCACCACCACTGCACCACCTCCACTACTGCTTCACCTCCACTGCCCCACCGCCACCACCACAGCCCCATGTAAGTTTTGTGGTTTTTTTTTACTTGTTTTATTTTTTTTCTTAGTTGTAACTAAGCATAAGAGCTTGTAAAATAAGCCAAAAAGCTTGTAAAATAAGCCAAAATGGTGCGTTTGGTTTATTAATAATTTTTGTCTAATACACGTCAACAACATCCCTGTCCGAAGTTAATCATCAAAAGAGAGCCAAGACCAGAATCGGTATGTTTTTTGTCTAACTTTGTTAATTTTTGTTGTAAATGATTTTAGGACTTTAGTGATTAATTTCGAAAGTCCCCGTCCGGGTTAATCATCCTATAGAACCCGTCCGAAATTAATTTATTAGAAATTAATTTCGAAAGTCCCCTGTTGTCGCTTTTGAATGTTTTGTCTCATTTAGATATGAATCGCAGATATTGATTTATTATTTGTGAAAATTTCGACATTGTTTCCCTTGACTCCTACGAATATGTCTTTAATGCACATATTTGGGGAGTTGAGGAAATGTCACCAAATTTTCTCAAATAGTAAATCAATTATACGATTCATATATGAGACGAAACATTCAAAGAGTGGGTTAGGATTGCCTTCCATAGTTGGATTAGGTGAACATTTTAAGTCTATATAATTATTTGTTGCTTCATTAAAACGCAGCTATGCCAATTGATAAAAGTTGGGTCTCACTAGCACGCATCGAGAGAGAATTCTTAGTTGGTCTTAGAGCTTTCGCAAGCATTGCAAGTCCTTGGTGAATATTGATGGGAATATAAATGTCCCTGTGTTTTGTTTAAACGTAAACTGGATAAAGCCCGAATTTTTGTTTGACCACATACACACAAATGGCTGGGACCATAGTTATACGAAATGGTATAATCATGGTGAGCCGGATGGCCGAACAACCGTACACAACACAAGACACCCTGGGATGAGTGACATGGCTGAGTTCCTTCATGATATTGGTCCGAATAACGAACCAGATGATCCAACTCAAGGAAATATTGGCGAGACAAGTAACGATGCAATTCCTCAACGTAATGAGTATGAGGAGTTACTTGCCAATGCCAACGAAAAACTATACCCAGCCTGTGAGTGGATGTCTTCATTAGACTTTATGGCAAAGATTACGCACATCAAGGTCAAAGGTAAAGTGAGTGACACCACATTTAATGAGTTCCTAACTTTATTCAAGGAAGTTTTCCGCCTGCTCTAGGATACAAGATGCCATCATCATACTATGAAATAAAGAAGACATTTAAAACTATCGGGTTAGGATATGAATCGATACATGCTTGTGTAAATGATTGCTTTTATATCGGGGCGGGTAATGAAGATTTGCAGACTTGTCCTATTCGGCGCTAGTAGATGGAAAGAAAAGAACACATTGGGGAAGAAAGTTTCTAACAAGGTGTTGCGTTACTTTCCTATCATTCCTAGACTACAACGCTTGTACAAGTCTAAACACACCGCAAAACATATGACTTGGCATGCGTCTGGGCGCCTATGGAGAACGGTAAGATGCAACACCCGGTTGATGGTGAAGCATGGAAGAAATTTGACATCAAGTATTCAAGGAATTTGCTAAAGAAAAAGAAACGTCCGTTAGGGTTGGTCACGATGGTTTCAATCCGCACGGCAACCTTAGTCACCATACAACATGTGGCGGTCATATTAACCACATACAACACGCCTCCCCGGATATGTATGAGAGAGACTTCTCTTATGTTGACATTGTTAATTCCGGCCCCAAATCACTGTGGAAGGATATTGATATTTACCGAGGCCTTTGATTGATGACCCAAAGACTTTATGGAAAGATGGAGTCGACTAAGGATGTCGTTATAGGCACCGAATTCGTATGAAAGCGGCGCTTTATGGACTATCAATGACTTTCCCGTCAAGTAGTTTGTCCGGGTGGAGTGGGCAAGGTTACATGGCATGTCCGACATGTAATGAAGACACTCCATCTATGCGCGTGTTAAATAAAACCGCTTATGTTGGTCATGAAGATTCTTAAGCATGACCAATAAATGGCGGAAGAATGTAAGGGCATTCTATATGATGTAGATAATACGCACCTCCTAGAAAATTTACCGTTGATGACATCTTGGATCAACTAAGAAGATTGCCTAAACGTGTCCCGGAAACATCCAAGATATGGGGTGCGAAAAAAACGTGATCAAGATCGCGAATTGAATTGGACAAAAATCTATTTTCACGAGCTAGAGTATTGGTCTTTTCTTACACTAAAACACAATTTAGATGTCATGCATATCGAAAAAAATGTATGCGAGAGTGTGTTGGGTACTTTGTTAATGAATGACAAATCAAAAGACACCAACAAGGCAAGACAAGACTTACAAAATTTGAATATTCGTAATGACTTGTGGCTCGTCAACAAAGGAAACGGGAAGTGCTCTAAGCCTCATCCTACGTACTCTTTCACAACCGAAGAAAGAAAATTTTTTGCCAATTCATTAAAGGTACGCGCTTTATTTGAAAATTTCTTTGTTCGAATTAATTCGCGTATTCATTTCGACAACTTATTCTAATATCCCGATTTTTTTTTTTCTTAATTCATCAAAGGTGTTAAACCACCGATGGGTTTGGATCTAACTTCAAGCATAAAGTGACCGACAACGATAGCAACATAACAGATTGAAGGCTCATGATCGCCACATAATGATGCAACGGTTGCTTCCTCGCCGACTTCAAAATTACTTGAAGGACCAAACCACCGCAACACCAATAATCGAGCTTTGTTCATTCTTCAAACAAATATGCGCCGAACTTTGATGGTGAATGACATGTTGAAAGCTAGAGATCAACCGATCAATATTTTGTGCGCTTTGAGCAAATATATCCTCCGCTTTTTTGACATTATGATTCACTTGGTTATTCATCTACCGGAAGAGGCTATTCAAGGCGGTCCTGTTTACATGAGGTGGATGTATCCATTTGAAAGATACATGAAAAGCTCAAAATTATGTCGAAATAAAGCCAAGCTCAAGGTTCAATAGCGGAGGGTTATATTGTCGATGAAGCATTAACTTTCTGCTCGCATTATTTTCGGGTGTTGAGACGAGATTTAATCGTCCCGACCGGAATGAGGACGGTCCAAGGCCAACTAGTCGATTTGAGGTGTTTCGATCACCGCAAAAGAATGGTAAACAATCATTAGTTCGGTTTAAAGCACACAATGAAGCAAGTAGTATGGTACGTACTACACAACAATCATGAAATCGACCAGACATGAACGCTGCATAAGAGGTGCTGCTTTATTTCAAAATTTGTTTCACGTAATTTGTTATTCGACGACTTATTCTAATATCATGATCATTTACGTGGCATTTCCGGCGAGACTGGAAGAAGGGTTTCTCCGGTTTGAGATGAAGGTAGACTTATTGTATGTATTACCCCGTATAAATAACCACTATTATCGATATCTATCTATTCTTAACTTTTCATAGATTCGTGAATTAAAAGTACGTAAGGACCTAATTTGTACCGACGAGTTATTCGCTTTGGCTTGTGGACCATCATGTACCGCAGCCTCACCAACTCTTGCGTAGTCAACGGTGTGAAGTTTATCGTACACCACCGTGATTTACGCTGCTCAACTCAAAACAATGAATTTCAACTCCTAACCCCGATGGAGGAATGCATTATGGCCAACTTGAAGAGATTCTCGAGTTTTCATATATTTCATTCAATGTTGTGTTGTTCAAAGTCAAATGGTTCGACACTAATAACACTAATCGCCTAAAACGTTGTACCTATAGAAACAACATTACGCAAATTATGACCGATCGTATCGCTTCAAAACGAACCATTCATTCTTGCAACGCAAGCAACACAAGTCTTTACCTTGATTTCCTGTAAACGTGGTAATTGGAAGGTCGCCCAAGATTCTTATCATCGAAAGATTTGGAACCCGATATCATTGTGGTAGAAGACAACCGTGATGTTGTACATGACAACAACTCATCACATATCACACTCTGCGGAGTTGGATCGCTTGGATTATAACATTATAAATATAGATGTTCAACCAATGGAAGTCGAGGCACCACCACCAATTATCACTATTGTGGAAGACGAAGATGATATTGATTTTGATGATCACGTTCTCATGATTTAGCATCCGATGATGATGATGGCCACGAGAATGAAGATGATGAAGATGATAGTACTAATAATGTTGAATTTTATGTTGATGAAGTGGAAGATTAATCTCGAATTGTAATTTGTAGAACTCGCAGATTATTTGAATGAAATTGTTATCGAGTGGTTAAATGTGTTTATTTGTTTGTTTATTTATTTATTGATTTATTATAATTATCTTGTTGATATATAATCGTTATACTTTTGGACCATTTGCGGATAGGTAGTTTTGTAGATGATCATGCTAAAGGTTTAGGAAGCGTTTTGGTAATTTTGGAAAAGGATAACTATGTTGTATATATGATATTATGTTTAGCGTATTTGTGTTATGATTGGCATATTAAAACAGGTTGTGGATTGGCATATTATGATAACAGGTTGTAGATTTTTTTCCGAAAAAATCTGGAAATTACCCATTTTGTAGCAATATTCTACAGAGTGGGTCAACATGTTTTGCCGGGGACAAGTCCCCGGTGAAGGTTTGAAAGATATTTTTAATTTACCACTTTACCCGGTGACATGTCCCCGGCGAAAGAGTTTACCTAATAAGTGGTTATACTCTTCTCCGGGGACATCTCCCCTTGAAAACGTGGACTAATTACGTAATTAGGGACTTAAATTGAAGTCCCAAAACACGTTCTCCGTGGACTTGTCCCCCAGAAAAAGGTGCCACGCCGGACATGTTTGACGGACACAATCGGTCATGGGACCCACGTGTCCCGGTAAAAGTGGTAAACATTCCCGGAAAAGGATTCCGAGAAGGTATTGCCGGGGTCTTTTCACCGGGACATGTCCCCAGAATGGTTTCGTAGGGACATGTCCCCGAAGAAAGACGTCTGAAAAACGTCGAGTGTGTATAGATAAAATTTGCCATTTTACTTCTTGTAAATGTTTTATATAATAGATATAAATTTAATGTTATCACAATTCTTATCGAATTCTAAATGTTATCACAAACAAATATCTAAAAACACGTCTTCCAGTTCTACATAAACATTATCATCACAACCACCATTAAATCATTCCTCATGTAATAATTTCTGATGACGCAAAGTCTTCATGTTGTGGTAAGCACTTATTTGACGTACTTTTAAGTTCTCACACCTTATGTATTGATTTTTTTCACATGTAAAATTGTACTATTGGAATTAAATATACAATACTCCACTTAGAGCGGACGGTGTGGGGTTTATTGTGGCTCGCCGTGGCCTACGTGGAAGACCGCCGTCGCTCGCCGCCACACCGACCACCCTCGTTGTGGCTCGCCGTGGTTTGCAAAATCGTGGGGACGACGAGCATTGATTCTGACACAAACGCAGCAAAAGTCTTATTTTATTTGTGTTATTAGTGTGTGTTTGTATTGTTGTGTGTGTTTGTAGTGTGTGTTTGTAGTGTGTGTGTTAGTATGTGTGTGTGCAGAAAATGAAGAAGACAACTTATTTATTTTATTTATTTTTTTTTTGACTAGACTTGAACTGGGAACTGGGTAAACACAGCCTCTTTGTTTACATTTTTTTTTTTTTTTTTTTTTTTTAATTTATAACTTTTTTTAATATTTTGTTTTGTATTTTATTTTAATAAATGTATTTAGTTTATTTGAAAATTGAATAAAAAATAAAGTGGTAGTGGGCCTAAACGAAGAGTTGAAATTTGTTATGAGTGAGGAGGGGTTTGTTGTGGTTAGTTGTGAGAAAACGAGATCTTGATATGGCGGGGTGGCATGACGATGAAGAATTGGCTTATTAGACCAAGACTTTAGGTTTGTAACTGAAAACAAAGTTTTGCTTTTTAAGAATAATATTGTGCAATAAGTATTTACGTATGTTAATAATCAGCTACAAATATCAATCATAAACAAGATAGTATATGTTAAACAAAAAATTCACATGAAACCTTAAGATACTCGTGACATTATAAGCTTAATTACTACGAACTTGCGAGGAACATCTTACACTTAGAAGAAAAAAAAATTGGGTTCTTGGAATAGCTTTTTTTTTTTTTTTGTTTTTTGATAGTCCTATAGGAACTCGGTTTTGTATAGCTTCGACGCGTGAAGAGATACCACGAGATGAAGAAAATGAAGTGGAACAGTTTCTTATTTTGGGCTGATTAGAATTGCATATGGGATCTTCTTGTTTTCTTGTGACTTCTTATTAATTGGCATGTTTTTGTACTCGTTGAGCTTATTAATCTCTATCATTTTGAGAGTGTTACTTTTACTTGAATTCGGGTTTTATATCGAATAATCTCCGTATAGTTATGTAACAATGGTGTTGTGCACCCTTTATGTGAATACGAAAACGATCATCTATTTTACCTTATTCCTAATATATAATATATGATGGTGCATCAGTGTGTTATTCTCGTATACCACAACATAAACTAAAATGCGTTGTGTGTATATTGTTATTAAGCAACTCCTTCACTCAAATTCAGCTTTGGTTTTGAGTTTTCTATCCCACATATTTAAAGAAAATAAACTCTTGCTTGGTTATATATTTTTATGTATGTGGTTTCACTAAATTGAGATAGACATTATGTTGTTGCAAGTGGATTGAAGCTTTAATGAAACGAGTATCAAAACGACATTTCATATGCGACAACCAATTTAAGTTCTCAAATTTTTTAGTTATTTCACAATATTCAACGAGTTCAGGTAGGTTTAAATAAGAATTTTCAGATTCACATATTGCTGCATTTGTTGTTTGATTCCGCCATTAGACTAAGATTTCATATACCCTTTTCAGGAGCGGTAAATCTTTATGGTTTAGCTATAAGAAATGGTTCACTGATACTATAACACCTGCAAAATCCCATGCAAAAAGTGCTTATTATTGGACTAATTAACTTCAAAGAAAGAAACCCTTTGGGAAAACTTTCTTCTCATACACAGTTGTTAAAAAGTGGAAATTATCTTTGAGAGACTATTCATGTTGATCAAGTGTTTTTCTAAATATTAAATGACTAGCTAGTGTCTTTATTAAGTGACTCCTTTAGCTTTGGGAGATGATTTGTACACTTTCAAAAGTTATTGGTATACTCAAATTAATAGTATTTGGACATTTATACCCTCACAGTTACACTTACATTTTCACCCCTGTGAGGGTATAAATGTCCAAACACAATTATTTTGAGTGTGCCAATCACTTTTTAAAGTGTACAAATCAACTTCCTTTAGCTTTTGTTTGAAGCTCTTAATCCCACAATGGGTAAAGAAAGCAAATTTTGCGTGTTTATAATTCATATAATTGAGATTAGTAGTATGTTGTGGCATATCGATTACTCTAAATGTGTACGAACCTTAATTTTTTGTCATTTAACAAAATTTAGCGACTTGAGCATTAGGTTCGAAATTTAAATTTTAATCATTTGCATGAGTTTTCAACTTTTTGGTTATTTTATAGAGTTTAGCGAGTTGAGCGGTAAGTTCGGAATTATTTGGTTGTCACTCTATCTGAAATCACTAGTTTTGACCCCCATATTACATAATCTACCCAAAAAAAATAACGTTTTCCTGGATAGTGGCTGGATATGTTATCACTTTTTGACCGGTTTTGGAATTCGTTAATTGGTAAATATGATTACATAAATTTTTTGTTACAAAGTTTCTGTAAGTTTAACTCACGAATGGGCTCGTGGGTGATTAATGGTCAACTTGCAGGTTATGTTAAAAAAAATAAGGTAATTTGATGAATGTTGTGGAGTTTGGTGCTGGTCATCTTGTATCCTGATGAGTCTGTTAATTCTTAAGCTACGATTGAAGACTAGATTCTTATAATGGGTTGTTTGGTAATGAAAAGATGATATAGACTTGGACCAAGAATGCAAGTCAACTGTAGTATGTAGTAGTAGTTAGGTGAGATGGAAAATCTTCGTATGTAGTAGTAGTAGTTGTTGTTGTTCTTGTAGTTGTTGTTGCTGTTGTTCTTGTAGTTGTTGTAGTAGTTGTTGTTGTTGTTGGAATAATACGTATGTTCAAAAAGTCTTAAGCAAACATGATCAAATCGTTTGTATCACAAGCAGATGAAACAACATTAACCACAATATAATTAAGTTCATATTTTTAACATTTAATCGGGGTTTTAGTTGTGTATTAATAGTTGTGTATTTTTAATATATAATTAAGCGTATTTTTGTGAATACATTTTTTGCCGAGGACATGTCCCCGGGGAAAGTTTTGGCGGGAATAAAGGCGGGAACAATTAACATATGGTATTGACTCTGGTCAAATTTTCGTCAAAGTGAAAGCCACTTTTGCCGGGGACACTTGAAAAGTTGTCCAAATGTCCAGCACCTAATTCACATGATACGTGACTCTAATATAATGAACACATAACAAAATATGTTTATGTTTACTTTGACAAAAGACATGAACCAAGTCACGTACAGTTTGATCGAATTGACCAATTAGTCGCACAATCAAACTTTGAACTAGAATTTTATCTTCTCTACGCGTGAATCACATGAATTCGTAAATGAACAGTCTATTATTTGATTGGGGGCGAAGGACAAATAGACGTCGCAAAGTAGGGTCTTACGTTTATCTTTTGCTCATAAAAATCTTAATAGAAACAAGAAGTTAAAACAAAAGGGTGGAAACACATAGAAGATAGTTTCTTCGTTAGTTGAGTATGCGTTTATTATTTTCGTATCAAGTAGCAGCTACCGTACACTTATTGATCATATGGCATTAATTAAAATCACATATCGGATCTTCTTGTTTTCTTATGACTTTTTATAGACATATTTTTGTAGTTGTCGGGCTTATTAGTCTTTATCTTTTCGAGAGTGTCCCATACTCACACATATATACTTTAAATCGGGTTTTATATGGAATAATAATATTGTATAGTTATGTTACAATGGTGATATACACCCTCTGTGATTTTGGATATTATTTTGCTTTTTTGGCGTTGTTCCTAATATATATGACTGTGGTATACTCGTATACGACAATAGAATTGGAAATGATCTTGTTCATGTTGTAAAATGTTTTTAAAATGTTAAATGACTGAAATCGATGGGTTTATTTGCTTTATTAAACAACTTCTTTTCTCAAATTCTCTTTGAGTTTTCAGTCGCACATAGGTAAACAAATGAAAGCTGTCTTGTTTATATCCTATAATGTATATGGTTCACTTATATTGAGATTAGTATAAGGTTGTTGCGTTCGATTCGGCCATTTTGATAAAACAAATTATCAAGGTGAACGAATCAGGCGGAAGAACCCATTTGAGTTCTCAATATTTTTTAGTTAAATCTTCAAATTTTTTGTCAGATTTTGTGTATAAATTTTAAAATTGTTGTCGCATTTGATGTTTGATTTGGTATATTCGTTTAAACTCACTTTTTTATTTTGCTATATTACAAAATTCAATGCGTGTTGGGAAATAAGCAAGGTTAAGCAAGGTTATAAATAGCGCAAGACGTGGCATGACGGTATGACCAAGCCTCACGCCTTAGCGGTTAAGATAAAGCTTTTGTGTTTATAAGACGTGACATAAAGCGGTACAAAATATGGAAATATTTATATATTTATAGCATATTTCATATATATCGAGTTTACAAAAAGACGTGACATAAGACAACATAAGGCGTGGCGTGGCGGCATGATCAAACCTCACGTCTTTGTGGGGCTTTTGCGAGGTCTGTGCATGCCTTTTAGAACCATGGAAATAAGTTCAGAATATTAACTACAAAAGTTAATATCACTTCTCAACTTTTTTGTCAATTAAAAAAAATATATCGAGCAGGGTTATAAGTCCAGCATATTTAGTTTTGACATGATACGATATGATTGCATAAGAGTATAAGACCAATCATTGATTAACCTCAACAAAAGGCTAGAGAAAGAATATGACAAATCTAAAGAACGTTATAAAGAAAGATGAAGCTTAATAAGGCCAAAACTTGCAAAGGAACTTTATCAACCACTTGAAAAGTTGTCCAAATGTCCAGCATTTGATTCACATGGTACGTAACTCTAATATGATGAAAACATAACAAGACATGAACCAAGTCAGGTACAGTTTGGTCGAATTAACCAACTAGTCGCATAATCAAACTTTAAGTATTTTATCTTATCTACGTGTGATTCACATATATGCATTCGTGAGTGACCTGACTACTATTAGATTGGGGTCGAGGGCCAAGCAGACGTCGCAAAGTAGGGTCTTATGTTATCTTTTGCTTGTGAATCTTAATAGAACCATGTAATTAAAACAAAAAGGCGAAAACATATACAAGATACTTTCTTCGTTTGTTGTGTATGTGTTCTTCTTTTTCTATCAAGTGGCAGCTATCACTTATTGATCATATGGGGTTGTTTAGAATTTCGTATCGGAATATGACTCTATATTGCCATCTTTTTGTAGTTGTCAGGCTTATTAGTCTTATTTTAAAAGTGTTGCATATGCATGAAATCGGGTTCTATATGGAACAATATTTTGTATACTTACGTTACAATGGTGATACACATTCTGTGAAATTGGAAATTATCTTGTACTTTGAGTTTTTCCTAATATATACTATGACTTTGGTACACTCATATATCGTAATTGAATTGGGAATGATCTTAGGGTGCGTTTTGTTTGTAAGTGGGATTGGATTTGGATTTGGGATTGGGATTGGTTTGAAAGAAAAAGATAAGAGAGAAAATTAATTATTATTTTAAAATATATATGTTTTATAAGTTAGTTTAAATGTTGTATATTATTTTTTAATAAAAAATAGAAATAAAACAAAGGATCGTTTAAATCTAGTGGCTGAAAATTTGTTTTAAAGTAAAAAAAAAAAGGTAATTTATTTGTCTCTATATGCAAAACCTTCTTAAACCCACCAAATAGGAGTGAATTGAGATTTGAGCTTCAAAGGGGCACGTGAATCTAAAGCGAAGTTACCAAACAAATTATTTTAACCATCTTTCATCCTAAACCTTCTCAAACCCACATACCAAACATGCCTTTATTCATGTTATAAAAATGCTAGATCAAAATGTTAAATGACTGAAATATGATGTGTGTATTTGCATTATTAGGCAACTTTTTTACTCAAATTCTATTTTAAGTTTTCAATCCCACATAGTTAAGGAAAAGAAACTTGGCTTGCTTGTATACTATAATGTATAAGCTAATTGAGTATAGAAGTTTGTATGAGTACTTAACTTTTTGTCAAAATATATCGAGTTGGGTAAAAGTCCAGCATATTTAGTTTTGACATCGTATCGAAAGTGTTGTTTATGTTACCACTCTTGGCCCGTATTCCATATGAGTAGCTAATTATTATAATATGACTGTATAATGACGTCATTATGATGCTTCTTTAAGTTCAGAAAACCAAAAAGATAAAAGGTTAAGAGGATGTAGTATTACTAACAGGATATTCGTTGGTCAAGTAGTTGTGGATACATTTATATATATATAATTTAGATTTACATAAATTAGATTCATAATGTACGTGGTTTCCAAAAGGTTAAAGAAGCGGATTGATGTAAACATGGATTGTTATGACAAAGGCGATCATTCAAAATAAGGAGAGAAGATAATCGACTTTGATGACAATAGAAACCACAATCATATGAAGTGGGTTTGTTATCCTTTTGCAAGAACAACATAACATTAAAAGGTTCTACACCTAAGTTTGGATACATAACAACCACACTCACTTTCCCGGTCTTATATACTATAACCCGCAAATATGGTAGAGTATATAGCAAACACTTTTTGGAGTTAAGAGCATGACTATCTTAATCAGATCAGCAAAACACATATTTTGTTCAAGAAAATATGATGAGCCTGATTACAACATGATTATATGTATCCTTTACTTTATTGATTCTTAAAATGGAAATTAGTTGGCTTTTGTGGGCTAGTATATGGCCCTAATCATAAGTATCGTGCCTATTGGGCCTTATATATTGACCAAACGATGTTAAACATACATAAATTTGAATTGAGTTCATGTAAGAAACATTTGACGTGTGATATGATAAGTTGTTTGTTAAAGCTAGAATAAAAAGATATTGGATTTTTGCAAGCAACATACGTTCCGCACTTGTTAAGAAAAGTTAAATCCTGCAATAATAAGGGGGTGTTTGGCAATCCTTTGAAAATGTGATTATTTGATTTTCACGTTTTCAAAACGTGAATAATCAAGTTTTGGTGTTTGGTTGCAAACGTGATTATCATTGAATTTGCCTTCAAAACGTGGTTTTGAAATTGGAGGTAGGGACTTACTTTTTGAAAACGTGGTTTTGCAAACATCATTTATGCAAACGTGATTTTTACCCAAACACCCCCTAAATAGTTTCTGCTAAAGTTGTGTTGTGTGTATATCGTTATTAAGCAACTCCTTCACTAATATTCAGCTTCTGTTTTGAGTTTTCTATCCCACATGGATGTAGGAAGTAAACTTTTTTGCTTAGTTATATACTGTGGTAAATGGTTTCTCAAAATTGAGAGAGACATATGAATTGTAAAATGATGAGTTCTCAATTTTTTTTGTTATTTTACAGAATTCAACAAGATGAGTTAGGTTCGAAATATGCATTGTAAAATTCAAGTGTTGTGATGTTTGATTTTGTTTTCGTATAATAATCATTACTACCAAGTAGATACTGCAAACACAAGTGGCTTTGGATGTTCAATAAGACCAATAATCACTTAACCTTAACAAACGCCAGTTTAGTGACAAAGAAGATGACAAGTCGAAAGAACCCTATCAACCACTTGAAAAGAACGCTATTAACCTTTACTTAGACAAAAGACATGAACCAAGTCATGTACGCATGATTCACATAAATTCGTAAATGACCAGTTTAGTATTTAAATGGGGCCGAGGGCCAGATACACCTCGCAAAGTAGGGTCTTACCTTTATCTTTGCTCGCGAATCATAATAGAAACAAGTAGTTAAAGCAATGAGCTGGAAACATAAAGCAGATACTTTCTTCGTTTGTTGAATATGCGTTTGTTGAGTACAGTAGATACTTATTGATCATATAGCGTTGATTAGAATCGCATGTCAGTTCTTCTTGTTTTCTTATGACTTTTTATTGACATCGTTTTATAATTGTCCGGTTTATTAGCCTTTATCTTTTCGGGAGTGTTACATTTACTTCACATCAGGTTTTATGTGGAAAAAAATTGTGTATAGTTATAAGGTTATAAAAATCATAAATAAGTAGTCGGGCGGTCAACCTCTTGTAGCTTGTAATCGGTATAGATAGGATTAATCGGATTGACATTTTTGGCAAATTTTGGGTATACCCGGCGAGTTTTGAGTATTTCTGGCAAGATTTTGACTATTGTTGATGGTCGTTGACCGCCATTAACTATAGTTGACCGATTTACACAAATCGAAAAGGTTGGTGGCCCAGTAACGCCTAGACGGTAATTAATCAGTCTTGTAGGCCTTTTATTGCAATGCTGCTAGTTATGTTACAATGGTGATACACGCACCCTTTTTGTGAATTTGGAAATTATTTTGCATTTTGGCGTTGTTCCTAAAATATATGACTCTAATATGATCGTATTCGTATAACATAATAGAATTAGGAGTGATCTTATTCATGTCATAAAAATGCTTTTTTAAGATGTTAAATGGCTAAAATATGATGGGTGTACTTGCTTTATTAACCAACTTCTTACTCAAATTCAACTTTTGTTTTGAATATTGAATCCCACATAGGTAAAGAAAATAAACTTGGCTTGAATATATACTTTAATGTAGTTGGTTCACCTAAATTCAGATTATCATTATGTTGTTGCGTTGGATTCGCCATTTTGATAGAAAATATTATCAAAGTGCACGAGTGCAACGGAAGAACATATTTGATTTCCCAATTTTTATTTTGTTAAATCTTCAATTTTTTGGTAGTTCGGTTAAGTTTATAATATGAATTTTTAAATTCAAATGTTGTCGTATTTGATGTTTGATTCTGCTAGAGCAAAGTGTTACAATGATATTTCAGATGTTGTATATTCTTTTGAAGTTAAGATAAAAGACATTGAAGTTTTGCAAGACATATATATACTTGGTAAAAGAAGGTAAATCATTCGGAAACAAAAAGCTCTGCTAAAAAATATCACACTTCGTTTATAACTGTAAAACTAAGTTTTTTTGCATTTTTATGAATAATATTGTGCAATAAGTATTTGCATAAAATCAACTTAGAAGTAAATAGTAAGCTACAAATATCAATCATAAACAAGATACAGTAGTATATATTAAACAAAAAATCTACATGAAACCTTAAGATACTCGTGTCCTTAGATGTTTAGATACTACCCTGTAATTAGGTGGCCCAGGATGCTCTTCCATGACAGGAAACTTCTTCGAACTTGGCCATTATCTTGTTAAACAAACAGGCCTTAAGAAACTTATGAGGATCATGAAGTGTCTCCAACAAGCTTCTAGTTTAAAAATTAACACGAATAAGTCCAAGGTTTATGGTATTGTAGTGAGTGATGAGGAGGCTATTTTCTTAGTGAATCGAATCGGGTGGGGTAAAACGCCATTCGCTTATCTAGGCATTCCGATTGGGGAAAATATGAAAGGATTTCAAGTTGGAATGGGGTTACTGATAAGTTTTAAAAAAAAAGATTAAATAATTGGAAGCGTGGGTTGATTTCTTTCGGTGGGGAGATTCACTTTGGCTAAGTTAGTTACTGGAAGTATTTCCCTATACTTTTTCTCGCTAGACAAAGGTTTTTTTGGGGTGGCGCCGATGAACGGATGAAGTGAGAAAGGTAGTATGGGAGGTCTAAACATTGGTAGTTTAAAAGCTTCTAATTGGGTTACTTGCTAAATATATTGGTGGTGACAGATTAGACTAGACATCAATAGATAAGATATATGTTTTTGGTCATGATTCGGACATCGAGACTGAAGTGATGAACTTCTTGACTTCAATTGATAAAATTTTGGTTTGTTTTGTTATCAACACCTTTGGTCTACACACCCCAAGGTCATTCACGTATAATTTTCTTTCACATGAAGCAGACAAACTTTTCCTATGTATGTTTATCGGCACTGATCATTTTCTATGTCGGCTGTAGTTCTATATATATCAGCATTGTGTGAATTTCTAGTTACTAAATACAAGCGCAGTTCTGACTTATTTTCTATTTTAAATTAGCATACCAATTTGTTAACCTATGTCATATGATAATAATTACTACCAAGTTGATACTAAAAACACAAGTGGATTTGGATGTTCAATAAGAACGAGTAACCTCAACAAACGACAGTTAAAAGACAAAGAAGGTGTCCAAATGTCCAACATTTACTTCACATGGTACATGACTTTAATTAGATGAGCACATAACAAAATATGTTTTTGTTTACTTAGACACACGACATGAACCAAGTCTGGTACAGTTTGGTCGAATTGACCAACTAGTCGCACAATCAAACTTTGATCTAGTATTTTATCTTCTCTACGCGTTATTCACATAAATTCATAAATGACTCGACTGTTATTTATTTGGCTGGAGTGCTGAGTAGCCATCACGAAGTAGGGACTTACACTTTTCTATATTCGTGAATCTTTATAGAAACTAGTTAAAACAAAAAGGCGAAAACATATACAAGATACTTCCTTCGTTAGTTGAATATGAGCTTCTTCTTTTCGTATCAAGTGGCAGCTAACACTACTTATTGATCATACATATGGGGTTGATTGGAATTGCAAATTAGATCTTCTTGTTTTCTTATGACTTCTTATTGGCATATTTTTGTAGTTGTCGACTTGTCGGGCTTATTAGTCTTTTATCTTTTTATGAGTGTTACATTTACTTAAATTTAGGTTTTATAAGAAATAATCTTTTGTCCCTTTATGTAACAATGGTTGCGCACCTTTCTGTGAATATGAAAAATTATCTTGTATTTTGGCTTGTTCCTAGTATGTGATGGCTTGTTCCTATTGGAATTGGAATGATCTTTCAGGACTATTCATGTTACAAAAAATGCTTCTAAAAATGTTAAGTTACATGACTAAAATTTGATGTGTGTACTTGTTTTATTAAGTGACTTCTTTACTTAAATTCAGATTTTTTTTAAGTTTTGAGTTAATAATCCCACATTGTTAAAGTAAAGAAACTTTTTTTGATTATATTATCTCATGTACTTGGTTCACCTAAAGTGAAATTTGTATTGTGTTGTTGCATTTACGCATCCATTCTGGTAGAGCAGAGCAAACTATCAAACCGGATTTCTTATTTGCAACAATCAATTTAAGTTCTCAATTTTTTTCTTTTTGCATATATTAAAAAAAATTAGCAAGGTGGGTTAGGTTCAAAATATGAATTTTCAAATTCAAATGTTGTCACGTTTGATGTTTGATTCAGCTAGAACAAAGTATTAGAATGAGATCTAAGAAGTTACAAATCCATCTCGATTCTCAGTTGTTTTTTGCTATCTTACAAAATTTAGGGAGTTGAGTAATATGTTCAAAATATGTAATTACAAGTATGCTATGGTGACACAAATTTTACGAAAAAAAGGTCAACACAATTGAGATGGCCAAGTATGACAGGGTTATTTAAAGAAAGAAGAGAGAAAATGAGAGTGAGAATGCAAATCATACACATACAAGTCATTTTGTGAAAAAAAAAATTGTATAATTTTTGTGAGCATGACATTTCTCTTACAAAAATTCAAATAATTTTTCGAATTTTAGACATTGCAAAAAGATACAGTGAGTTGAATAATACGTCCAACATATTTTTGACATTGTTTGAAGTATGGAACGTCGGACATAATATCACTTTTGTCCTTTAAATGTCATTTTTTTTTTTTTTTTTTTTTTTTTTTTGGTTGTTGTTGTTATAACGCTTTTTAGGCTTAATAAAACCAAGACTTCAAGAAGTTAGGAGGACGCGGCATTACAAATAATTTTTGTGGTTGTCCATGAAGTTCTAAGAATTGAATCGATTTTATTAGTAAATTTCGTTAAACACATGTTATGCATTTTGTCTATTACACTATTGCCAATCTTGTATGAATACTTTGTCATTTGCATATTATCACATTAGTTTGGTTAATTTAAAACCAAAACAACAATGTGAACCTGGACTTATAAATTTCCAAATCTATTTCAAGGTGAATGAATATGGTGGAATTTGATGATGCAAATTTGGAGTGTTATTGTATAGGCGATATTCGAATTCCAAATCAATTCAATAGAGAATGAGCAATGAAAATAAGGAGTGAAGACAGTCGAGACTCATGAAAAAAGAAACCAACATCATAAAAAGTGAGTTTGTAATCTTTTATTAAAAATGACACAATACTACAAGGTTATACACCTGAATTTGGATACCATAACAGTAAAATACATATTTTGTTCAAGAAAATATGACGAGTTTAATTACAACATGTAAGTACGTATTTTTATTGGTTTGTATATTAGTCATTAGTGGGCTTATTGTGAGGCTAGTAGATGGCCCTATTGGTAATGGACTAAGATTCTCTCAAGTTGTGGATACAACTTGAATCAAGTTAGGTCATTGTGAGCCATTAAATTTGATCTAATAGTTCAAATCAAAAGAAATTGTTTTGATTTGAGCCATTGGTTCAAATCCAATGGCTCATAATTACACAACTTGACTCAAGTTGTATGACAGAACTTGAGAGGATCTTGCTCCATTGGTAATTATCGTGTGCATATTGCGCCTTACATGTGGACCGATCGAAAGTAACATTGACTTAGTCCACCATTTCTATTAGTAACAAAGGTGCGTTTGGCATCCTGAAATAGGAATGAGGGAATGAATTTTCATTCATCATGTGTTTGTTGAAGGTTAAAATCTTTTAAATATGAGAATGAATTCATTTGTTCAATACTTCATATACCTCATAAGGGCAAGGTATGAATCTCTCATACCGAGAGGCCCACCAATACTATCAAACTCATACCCGTTGTGATTTATGGCGACATACCAAACGCACATTTAAATATTTTTCTCTAGATAAAATGGCAACAAAATTTTTACCCATTTATAAGAAATTCATGAGTAAGAATGCATCGAATACATCATCCCTTTGACCTCAGTTATCTTATTTTTGTTTATAACTTTGCAAATGCACCGGTGTGTTTCGTCATTCGTCCATCAATAAATGGACCATTTATTACGGAGACAGAAGACAAACCTAGAAAGATTTTTTTTTTGCAAGTCATCTCGAGGCTTCAAACGCATCCAAGCAATTGGTAGCTGATTGAAGCATAGAAATAGAAGGGACAAAAAGTATTTGTTAATTTATATCATTTTTTATCTTAAATAAATCATGCAATTATGGTTAGTGTTAAAATGTGATCTGGTGTGGTATTGAAACATATGATCACTGCATCATTCATGTGAAATGTTTTCTCACATGAAGTGAACAAAATTTCTTGGCATACACGTTATCAGCTTAAAACAGATGTTTCGTTTTCTTTTATGTTGCTTATGCTTCTTTAAATAAGTCATGTTATGAAAGTTGGAAATGATCTCTTAAGGACTATTCACGCTATAAAAATCTATTTTAAAAATGCTAAATGACTACCTATTTGGTTTAGTAAGCAATTGTTTAAAGCTTTTAATCCCACATCGCTTGAAGAAAAGATATCTTCCTTGTATATATTGTGTGATGCATATTACTTCTACAAATTGAGATTAGCATTATGTTATGGTACGTGATATCTTAATTTGGTATATTAAAATATCAAATCGGTAATCATTTACTCTTAAGTTAATATGCATCTTAATTTTTAAAAAAATTCATATGTGCTCTGAATTTTTCTTATGCCATTTTATAAAATCGGATGAATACTTGCGTAAATTGACGATGTATAGGGCAAATAATTATGCTTGCTAATTTGTGTTTTGGTAATCACTTACTCTAAGTTAATATGCATCTTAATTTTTAAAAAAATTCAGATGTGCTCTTAATTTTTCTTATGCCATTTTATAAAATCGGATGAATACTTGCGTAAATTGACGATGTATAGAGCAAATAATTATGCTTGCTAATTTGTGTTTTGGTGTGATTCTTGATACGACACATACTAGTTTTGTTTGTGGTCATTGCAAGAAAAAAAGTTTACGGATTATAGACGAAGAATGAAAAAAATTTGAGTATCAAACAATAGTAAAAGTATTAATTATGGTTTAAAAAGATGAAATGGGATGGTGAACTTGCAGGATATGTTCAAAAATGGTTAAATGGTCTTTAGTGTTGGTCATCTTGATCAATCTGTTAACTGAGATGAGTTTGACCACTAATGCAAGTCAACTTTAG
Source organism: Chrysanthemum lavandulifolium (assembly GCA_022545495.1). Taxonomy (NCBI): domain Eukaryota; kingdom Viridiplantae; phylum Streptophyta; class Magnoliopsida; order Asterales; family Asteraceae; genus Chrysanthemum; species Chrysanthemum lavandulifolium. The sequence continues at coordinate 67,069,147 of CM040241.1, forward strand.
TTTATGCAGATAACATTGTGTAGGAACTTAATATGTGGTGATTTGAATATTGATGATTTCTTATAGGAAACATAGGTTTGCTTAACTGAGTGAGTTGCTGACGGGTTTGCTTATTAGTCGCAAATGTGGAGGTTTCTTATTTGAATCATTCAATAATCTGATGTAAAAAGCACGTGGTAAGTGGAAACTATTTTATGTATCAATTTTGGAGCTAGTTTTCAGACGCATAAGCTCCATTGGTTACGTGGAAAAGAGATTTTGCTAAAAATTGTCACGTTCCTCAAAGCGTGCCGGCCGTTGAATGATGAGTCTAAACATTGGTTTTCACATATTGTTTTTTGAGTGTGAGTCAACAATATGAAAAAATGATCTATAGTAGTTGTCGCAAAGTAGGGTCTTATAATTATCTTTTCCCACGAAGCTTTATAGAAATATGCAGTTAATACAATAAGTTGAATACTTATGCAAGTTATTATCTTTGTTTGTCGCGTATAAGTTTCTTCTTTTCCTATCGAGTGGCAGGCAACACTTATTGCTCATACATATGGGGTTGATTAGAATTGCATATTGGATCTTCTTGTTTTCTTATGACTTTTTATTGACATCTTTTTGTAGTTGTCGGCTTGTTGGATTTATTAGTCTTTTATCTTTTTGTGAGTGTTACATTTACTTGAATTCGGGTTTTATATGAAATAATATTTTGTCCCTTTGTCTAAATATGTAACAATGGCCAGAGGCGGAGGCAATAGGGTGGCCGGCAGGTGCTCAGCCACCTCAACCGGCCCAACTTCTCCGACTTATAGTTTGAATTTCAGGCTATGTTTAATGACTTTCATCTAGTTTGGCACATGTTATAAGGCTCAAATATGTTAGAAACAGTGATCAAATCTCCCCTGATTCCTTATCGCGATTACGCTTAGCGGAAGATGACCTTTGTTGCAGCACCGCTGTTAAGTAACCCGTTATGGTTTACGTATGTTTTTCTTCTTTCATGGACCGGAGAAATATATGTTGGTAGAAAAACAAAAGCAGAAATATTTACCTTAATATCATATATAAGTAGATTTAGAAGTTTGAAGAAGAACACTGAATGATGAAAAGTAATGGATATCAAGAGGAACGAGCAAAAAAATTAAAAAGATAAAAATATATGTTTGTGTAAAGTATCACGTGAGTTTACAGAGAGAAAGGATAGATTTTGGTCAATTTCTAGAAGAATGGGTCATGTAGTAACAATTATTTATTGTTCATTATTTATGTTGATTTAATGTTTTTAAGTTGTGATACTGTTGAGGTAAAAATATGTCTTTACCCTAACAAGCTTTTATCCTTCGGCTGACTCTTCGTCCAGCCCTCCGGATAGAACTCTTCGGATCTGTTAACACAAGAACAACACGCGTTAGCCTCGCGTAGGGTTTTATCCCTATACCAAGCTCCGACGTGAGAATGAGAATATGAAATAATAGGGGATTACTGTGTGTAAAAATAAGGTGAGTGAGTTAACCTTTGATGCGGTAACCTCTCTCCTTTTATAGGTGAGGAATCTTGTCCTTACCCGAAGGTCACTTGGGGCGATAGTGACTCTTTCGGGCGGGATTTTGACTTACTTTGTTTGGCTTCTGCCTGAATCAGGTCAAGGATTCTGATCGAGATTCCTTTCCCTTTATGTGTGATGACGCCATGTAGTCGTTGCGCCGGGGGGTGTGTCCAACCCTTCGGCATGTGTTGACTCTATTGGCTCGGAGCCTGCTTGGTCTTAACTAATTGCCTGTATGTTTGTCGAGCGGTTTGGGCCCTTCAGTTGGGTGCTTCGGGTATATACGCCAACAGATACTTGTGATTTTTAAGCCAAAAATTTTAGCTATGTTTGATAACAAGTTGTTTTAACATCTTGTATGAAGAATAAGTTTTTTTCATGCCAATTTTTTTAATATCTTATACCACCTATCTAATATATCTCAAAAATGCTTTTAACGAGGTTTGAGCTCACAAATTTTAAGTTGATGATCAACACACATACCACTAAACCAAAAGTCTTTGATTTATAAAAAATAAGTTGATTTGAGTATTTGACAATTGCTTAAAGTTATATAAAGATAAATGCATACTTCTAATTATGAAAGTCCATCATTTGAGTTCAAACAGATTTATCGGTTCAATCACTGGTTCGTAAAGAAAAACATTACACGTTATTACTATCTCGAAATATCCGAGCCCCCCTAATAACAATTCCTGGCTCCGCTCCTGACAATGGCGTTGCACACCCTTACTGCGAATATGAAAATTATCTTGTATTTTGATTTGTTCCTAATACATGATGATGGTATGACTGGCGTACACTCGTATACCATAACATAGAAGAGGAATGATCTTTATAGACTATGCATGCTGTAAAAAATGGTTTTTTTAAATGTTACATGACTAAAATTTGATGTGTATATTTGTTTTATTAAGTGACTTCTTTACTCAAGTTCAGTTTTTATTGTGAATTTTGAGTTATCTGTCCCACATTGTTAAAGAAAAGAAACTTTCTTTGGTTATATACCCTCATGTACTTGGTTCACCTAAATAGAGATTAGCATTGTGTTGTTGTATTTGAGCATCCATTCTGGTAGAGCAAATTATCTGAACGGTTGTCTAATGTGCAGTAATCAATTTTGCAAGGTGGGTTAGGTTCAAAGCATGAATTTTCAATTCAAAAGTTGTTGCGTTTGATGTTTTGATTCAGCTGGAGAAAAGTATTAAGAATGAGATTCAAGATGTTACAAATCCATATCAATTCTCAATTGTTTATGTTCAAAATATGTATTCCCAACTTTTTTTTTTGACGTTTTGGATATGTTATCACTTTTTTTCCTTTCTAATATATATTATAGATTTACGGATAAAATACAAATTATAATTTTGTTATTATAACGCATTTAGGCTTAGAAAACCAAACTTCAAGAAGTTAGGAGGATGTAGGATTACGAATAATTTACGTGATTATCCATGAAGTTTTAAGAATTGAATCGATATGATGTTACACATGTTATGTATTTTACATTATTTTTACGTATTACTCAGCTGCCAATCTTTTTATTAACACTTTATTTGTGTTTCATTACCATACTATTGTCTTCGATTCCAACTATTGATTAGTGTGGTCAATCTGAAACCAAAACAGCAAATGTAAACTTGGACTTAATTATAGATTTGCAAATCTATTTTAAAGTGAATGAACATTGTGTTGGTTTTATGGACAATAAATTAATAGACGTGTGTTAGGATCGAACTCGAGACCACGGGATTGCACACTTTACGTATGAGAATTAAAGTTAATAATTAAATATAATAGTTATATTTATTTATTAAATAAATGAAATAATTATAACCGACGCTAATAATATATATATCTCTCTCTCTCTCTCTATATATATATATATCTCTCTCTCTATATATCTCTCTCTCTCTCTCTCTCTCTCTCTCTCTCTCTCATCTCTCTCTATATCTATATATATATATATATATATATATATATATATATATATATATATATATATATATATATATATATATATATATATATATATATATATATATATATATATATATATATATATCTATAGAACTCAAATTCCCGTATTTTAAAAGCTTTGATCTGCATTTGTTCCATGGTACCATTCGTGATCTTTCAAGAACCTAATCCTCAATCAAGTTGAAGTTTTTCCAAATGAGTTCTTTGTTGCTTGTATTTTAGTCCAAAATAATAAGCACTTTTTGCATGGGATTTCACTTGTGTTATAGGGTCAGTTAAACCATTTCCTATAGCTAATCCACAAAGATTCAAACTTTCTGAAACGGGTATATTTTTATTACGCTATGCTATGTATAACCAATAGATTGGACATATTTTCCCTCGTAACTCTCCCAAGTTATATAAACATGTGTTTCAAAAAAAGTATTCAAAGAAATACAATAGTCGTCGAAGTAATGCTAAAACCAGTTCCAATAGGATTATCAAGAAACAAAAGACCAAACAGCCTATTCCACGAACTCGGGTTCTTTTAAGTGTAAGATGTCCCACATTATGCTTCAAAGAAGACGTAACAAGATACAGGCCTAGTTCGTAAAGTTTCCAGTCATGGAAAAACACCCTGGGCCGCCTTGAAGCCAAATGAGAAGTGGGACTTGTGATAGTGAAAGGTTGTTTAAGTTCTTGGCTTCGTAAAATACATAAACGATGGCGGAACCAGTGGTGGACTTGATGGGAAGATGGCCCGATTTTGTAGGTCGGTCGTGTTTTGGGAAGGTGGTTGTGGAGGGTGGTCAACTCACAGGATATGTCAAAAATATGAGAATTTGATGAATGTGCTAGTTATTTTGTGAAAATGATCTTTTAGACTATTTATGCTTCGACTAATTTTTTTTTTTTTTTTTTTTTTTTTTTTTAAAACTTAGTGTCCCACATCGCCAATAAATACAAATTTTGCTTGTTTATATAATGTGATGTGTATAACTTAACCAATTTTGGATTAGGATTAAGTTGTCCCTGATGGCATGCTATTATGTGTTAGAGCAATGTATCATCATGGTATACCAATTGGGCCAGATTTTTTATTTTTTATATTTACAAAACTAATACGAGTAGCTTTTAATGCTAAGTTGTCGCAGATGGTATGCTATTATGGTAGTCTTGTTTGTTTTACTAAAATGCGTTTGGAAATATATAGCAAGTTGGGTCCAACATATTTTAGTTCTAATCTTTTATCATTATAAGAAGCACTTTATTTTGCATACTCAAAAATTCTTGCATACTATGCGATAAATCCCTACCTTCCATCTGGTTTGATCTAATGGTGGTGATTAACCTAAGATTTAATATGTCTAAACCTAAGTCCATGTTTTTTTCTTGTCTTTTTTATCTTTCTTATTTATTTTCTCATTATTTGTTTTTTTTAAATCACTTTTTTTCAGTTTCATTTTTTTTTGGTAATTACGTTTTTGTCGTTTTTTCCGCTTTTATACGCTTTAAATCTGCTTTACACGCTTTCCTACATTTTCGTCCGTTTCACACGCTTTCGTCCGCTTTCTTACGTTTATGCATTTCTTACTTTTTCGTCCATTTTCACGTTTCGTCTGCTTTCTTACGCCGTCCGTTTCATACGCCGCCGCCTTGTTACGCTCGTCCGCTTTCATCCGCTTTACCTTTTCGCTCGTTTTTCACGTTTTGTCCGTTTCATACGCCGTCCGTTTACACGTTTTCTGCTTTCTTACGCCGTCGTCCGTTTTCACGTTTTGTTCGTTTTCATACGCCGCCGTCGCTTTCTTACATTTTCGTCCGTTTCACGTTTTTGTTCCGCTTTTACGCTGCTCGCTTTCTTATGTTTTCATCCGCTTTCACGGTTTCTTCGCTTTCACGTTTTATCCGCTTTCACGCCGCTCGTTTTCTTACGCCGTCCGCTTTCACGTTTTGTCCGTTTCATACGCGCGCGTTTTCACGTTTAAATCGTTAGAAGAGATGTTATGAAACTTTGTTAGACTTGTGGTGAATTTTCTATTTAGTGGATACATTGTGCATGTTTCGATAGGCTTTATAGCGGATTTAAAAATATATGGTTGAATCAAAGAAACCAAAGAAACTATGATCAAGAAAGCACACATCTTTATAAACAAACCGAGTAAGCTCAAACACCTGCGATATCACACATGATATCACAGGTGATATCACCTCACTTATCATCTCACATGATATCACAAGTGATATCGCAGGTGATATCACTGGTGATATACAAGTAATATAAACTATGATATCACACATGCTATCACCGATAATATCACACATGATATCACAGGTGATATCACCGGTGTTATCACACATGATATCACGTGTGATATTACAAGTGAGGTGATATCACAGGTGTTTGAGCTTCCTCAGTTTTTTTAAAAAGATGTGTGCTATCTAAACCATAACTTATTTAGTTTGCTAATTCAACCATAGATATTTTCAAATCCCGCTATAAAACCTATTGAGACATGCACAATGTATCTATTAAATAGAAAAATTCACCACAAGTCTAACAAAAGTATCATAACATCTCTTGTTTTCAGTTGAACAACTTTTCTAATATTTCATAATATCATAAAACACAAAAATCTTCCAAAATATTTTCAAAAACACAACCATCACATTCTTAGTCGAGTATCACAACCGATAACACATACATGATGAAGAATGTAATACTTTTCATCTTCCTTACAATGTTATATCATAAGAGATAAATAAGTGTCACTTACAAATATCAAAATGAAAACGTCGAAACGGACAAAACGTATAAAATCGAATGAAAACGATGAAAACGGACTAAACGTCGAAAACGGACAAAACGATAAAACGGATGAAAACGAACGAATACGTATAAAACGGATGAAAACGTCTAAAATAGACAAACGTCTAAAACATAAAAACATAAAAACGCTCAAAACTAAGAAAACGATAAATCTGTATTTAAGATACATGGAAACCGAAAACGTAAGAAAACGGACAAAAACGTAAGAAAATAGCCGAAAACGTAGGAAAGCGTAAAAACACGTCTGAAAACGTATGAAAATGGGCGAAAATGAAAGAAAACAGATGAAAACGGCCGAAAACGTATGAAAACGAACAAAGACTAAAGAAAATGGGCGAAAACGTATGAAAACAAACGAAAACGTAAGAAACCAGACGATTTAAAACTTATGAAAACGGACGTAAACGGGCGAAACGTAAGAAAACAGACGAAAACATATGAAAACGGACAAAAACGATAAAATGAACAAAACGTTCGAAACCGCACGAAAACGTAAAACGGACGTAAAACGTCGAAACCGCACGAAAACGTAAAACGGACGAAAACGATGAAAACGGACAAAACCCTAAAATGTACAAAAGCGTGAAAACGCCGAAAATGGATGTAAACGCCAAGAACGGATGAAAAGACGAAAACGTATGAAAACAGACTAAACCTTATGAAAACAAACGAAACGAAGAAAGCGATTTAAAACGTATGAGAATGGACTTAAACGTAAGAAAATGATTTAAACGGACGAAAACGTTTGAAAGCAGACGAAAATGTCTAAAATGGACGAAAACGTAAAACGGATTAAACGGACAAAACGTGCGAAAACATAGGAAAACGTGCGAAACGCCGAAAACAAACGCAAACGCCGTAAAACGGATGTAAACGTATTAAAACGGATGAAAACAGATGAAAACGTCGAAATCGACGAAAACGTAAAAGCGGAAACGTATAAAACGGACGTAAATGTATGAATACAAATGAAAATGTATGAAAGCGAAAAAATCTTAGAATAAAATAACGTGAATTTAAAAAAAAAAAAAAAAAAAAAGAAGAACATGAGTTTAAAATGAAAACGTGAATTCAAAAAAAAAACAAAACAAAAAAATAATTTAAAATAAAAACGTGAATTCCAAGAAAAAAAAATAAGAAAGAAAAAAAAAAGGAAAAAAAGTTATCAAATAAGAAAGACATAGAAAAAGGAGAAAAAAAAACATGGACTTAGATTTCCATATTAAATCTTAGGTTTATCTCCACTAGATGGATAATAAACACCAAAATAAGAGTAAGCATTTTTATTTTCCGTACTCTCATTTTGATGCTTATCAAGGTAGAAATCCATGGTGAGGATAAACCTAAGATTAAATATAGAAAACTAAGTCCATTTTTTTTTTTTTTTTCTTTTCTTTGTCTTTTTGTCTTTCTTATTTATTAACATTTTTTGTTTTATTATTTTTTTAATTCACGCTTTTATTATGTAATTCAAGTTTTTTTTTTTTTTTATGCAATTTTTTTAAAAAATTTTAATTCAAGTTTTTTTTCTTTGCTTTCATAAGTTTCGTTTGTTTTCGTCCGTTTTCACTTGTTTCCATACGTTTTCGTTTGTTTTTTATGTTTTTGTACATGCTTTACATTTTCGTCCGCTTTTATACGCTTTCATTCGTTTTCGTCCGCTTTTATACTTTTTCGTCCATTTCGTGACGTTTTGTCCGTTTTGCACGCTTTGTCTGCATTTTACACGTTTTGTCCGCTTTCATACGCCGTCCGCTTTTACGCCGCACATTTGTAGATGTTTTCGTCCGCTTTTATACGTTTCGTCCGCTTTCACACGTTTTCGTCTGCTTTCATACTTTTTGTCCGCTTTGAACGTTTTGTCCTTTTTCATATGTTTTCGTCCGTTTCCATACGCCGTCCGTTTCTTATGTTTTCGTACATTTTATACCTTTTCATCCGATTTCGACGTTTCATATGTTTTCATACGCCGCCCGCTTTCACGCTTTCTCCGCTTACGTCCGCTTTCACGTTTCGCTCATTTCCTTATGTTTTGTTTGTGTTAGTCCATTTTCTTAGGTTTCGTTTGTTTCATATGTTTTCGTCCGTTATCTTCGCCGTCAATTTTTCATATATTTTCGTCCGTTTTCAGACCTATTTTCACGCTTTCATACGTTTTTGTCTGTTTTCATACGTTTTCGTTCGTTTTCTTACGTTTCTGTCCGTTTTCTTACGTTTTCGCCCATTTTCGTCATTTTTCATAAATTTTCTTTCGTTTTCATTGGTTTTCGTTCGTTTTCATACGTTTTCGTTCGTTTTCATACGTTTTCGTCCATTTTTCATCCGTTTTCTTTCGTTTTCGTCCCATTTCATACGTGTTTTTACACTCTCATACGTTTTCGTCTATTTTCACACATATTCGTCCGTTTTCTTACGTTTTCGTCTGTTTTCATTCATTTTCGACCATTTTTAAATGTTTTTGGCCATTTTCAAATGTTTCTGAATATCACAATTGATATTCTGATATCACAAGTGATATTAGTGATATTCAAAAAATCACAAGTAGTATTCTGAATATCACAAGTGATATTCTATGATATTCTGAATATCACAAGTGATATTTTGAATATCACAAGTGATATTTTGAATATCACAAGTGATATTTTGAATATCACAAGTGATTTTCTGAATATCACAAGTGATATTCTATGTTGTTTAGAATATCAAAAGTGATATTCTAAATATCATAAGTGATTTTCTGAATATCACAAGTGATTTTCAACTAAAGTTTTATAATATAAAAATCACAAGTGATAGATATTCAGAAAATCACAAGTCGTATTCAGAATATCATAAGTGATATCCAGAAAATTACAAGTGATATTTTGAATATCATTGAATACCACTTGTGATATTCAGAAACGTATAAAAATGGATGAAAACGTAAGAAAACATATCAAAACGTAAGAAAACGGACAAATACGTATGAAAACGGACGAAAACGTAAGAAAATCACAAGTGATATTAAGAAAATCACAAGTGATTCTAAATATCACTGAATATCACTTGTGATCAGAAACGTATGAAAACGGATGAAAACGTAAGAAAACGGACAAAAACATAAGTAAACGAACGAATACATATGAAAACGGATGAAAACATATGAAAGCGTACACATCTGAAAACGGACAAAAACGTATGAAAAATGAACGAAAACGAAAGAAAACGGATGAAAACGTATGAAAGCGTGAAAACAGGTCTGAAAACGAATGAAAACGTATGAAAAATGGACGAAAACGAAAGAAAACGGATGAAAACGGACGAAAATGTATGAAAACGAACGAAAAAGGACGAAAACGTATGAAAACAAACGAAAACATAAGAAAAAAGACGAAAACGTATGAAAACGGATGTAAACGGGCAAAAACGTAAGAAAACGGACGAAAACAAACGAAAATGTCTAAAATGGATGAAAACATAAAAAACGGATGAAATGTATGAAAATAGACAAAAACGAACGAAAACGTATGAAAACATACGAAAACGTCAGAAAACGGACGAAAACGTTAGAAAACGGATGAAAACGGACGAAAACAAACGGAAACGTCTGAAAACATAAGAAAACGTAAAAAAAACAATAGAAAACGGATGAACACAGACGAAAACGTACGAAAACGGACAAAAACATATGAATACAGATGAAAATGTGTGAAGGCGGAAAAAAAAACCTTGAATAAAATAAACGTGAATCTAAAATTGAAAAAACATTGAATAAAAAAACACAATTTTTTTAAAAAAACGTTAATTCTAAAAAAAAAAAAAAAAAAGCATGTATTTAAAGAGAAACGTTAATTACAAAAAAAAATAAAAAATAAAAATAAAAATACAAAAAAAATTTAATAAATAAGTAAGACAAAAAAACAAATAAAAAGAGGAAAAAAAGACATGGACTTAGGTTTCCATATTAAATTAAATGGATCGTAAAGAATTATCCCTTGATACATTAAAATAAAGGTAAGCATTTGAAATTTTCTCTCATATGGTGGATAATAGAAACGCTTCAAAAGATGTGAGTTTGTTATATATTTTATTCAAGGAAAGTGCAAAACTTAGACTTAAAGGTAACATATAAGACATTGAAACATGGATCGAATGCATGTACATTAATAACAAACCACTCGCATATAACTACTCCCAACGGACTTAATGGACACTCAATTTTGCATTTTTTTAACTTTTAAACGTTGGGCTACATATTACAAAAATCTTTACTAAAAAAGACAAATTCTAAAGAGGTACTACACTTTAGATACCTAACAAATAAAAAAATTAAAATAAAAAATAAATAATAAAAAAGAAAAAGAAAAATTCACACTCATTTTCCATGTCCTATATACACCATAATAACGTGTATAGATAGGGCAAATACATGGTTTGTAAAAGAAAATATGATGAGTTTGATTACGACTTGATTACATAAGTAAATTCTAGGATATATTGTTATTTGTTCATAGATTATTCATTATTGGGTTTGTTTTGGGGCTAGTTTATGGTTTTATTGGTTACTATCTTGTGCATATTGGTCCTTATATGTCGACTTAATGAACGTGCGGACACTACAAAAATTGTGTAGAATTTTATTGAATTGTTTACACTTATAAGAGTGTGAAAAATTTTTAGGTGGATAAATGCGAAGATACATAAACAATCATCACAATTTATACACTTAAAAATGCAAAGAAAAAATGTTCACACTTATAAATGTGGAGAAATTTTAAATTTGTTTTACCTCTGATTATTCTTTATTTGTTTCGTTTGGTTTATGTATACCATTGATTCAAATGAATAAGTAATTGATAAGTGCATATTATTAGTAGTTATTGAATATACACATATGCAACACATATGCAACTTCTTGTAAATATATAACTTAACTACTAAATATTACCAAGGTGTTGTGATATCTTTACAAAATTTCTCAGTTTTAAACATTCACTAGATGGACCATTTGGTAGTGGCGAAAGAAAAGGTTTTGAAAGGGTCATGTGGATACCCTGTTAGGCCACATACATCTCAGTACAATAGTCGTCCTCTTTAAGTAGCCGAAAAATCTTTCATCCAATGATGGAAAGATTTTGTTGTATTCGAGCCAATGCGACTTAAGAGTTGGCATTGTTGGGATTGAATCATGGATTACAAAGATGAAGTGGGATGGTATTAAATATTTTGGACCTACTAGTCAACTCGTTATACTCTAAAAAATGACTAAAACGTTTAAAGGTCTTGCAAACTTTCAAAGTTAAAATTATGAAACTATCGCTCAACTTGGTAAATTCTATAAATCTACGAGAAAAAAAAATTAAGAATTCATATACATTTATCACGGTCGATTATTTGCTTTGATAGTTTGCTCAACCAAAGTGATACCGAATCCAACAACATAATACTTCTCAAAATTCAATTGATTTACCAAAATCAAAGAATATAAAGAGCAAAATGTATTTTCTTTGCCCAATTTTGGGACTAAAAGCTTAAAACAAAAGCTAAATAGTCTCTTAATTAACATTTTTATAACATGAATAGAAGAATCGTCCCTAATATAACGAAATAAGACATTTCCAATTCTTATAACACGACTTATTCAAAGAAATAAAACTGAAAAGAATGCTTATAACACGACCACAGTTAACGTACATTGCTGGTGAAACTTGATGACCAGACTGATCAGCAAGCACAAGATGACCAGCCCCAAACACCACCGCATTCATCAAATTTCTATATTTTTGAACATATCCTAAAAAGATAGACCGTTGACCACCCTTTTTGCAAATTAACAGGTCGCGTTTCAAAAATGGTATTCAAAGAAATAAACTTCTTGATCGCAATAGATAAATGTGTGGCTACATTTTCTTGATCATATGGGATCTCTTCATACATCGAAGCAATGCTAAAACCAGTTCCTATAGGATTATCAAGTATATAAAAGACCAAACAGCCTATTCCCGAACTTGGATTCTTAATAAGTGTAAGATGTTCCACATTTTGCTTCAAAGAAGATGTAACAAGATACGAGCCTAATGTAAGGAAACGGTTACACTTTTATTAATAAAATCTATATTACAATAAATAAAATTAACAGTAAATAAATAACAGAAAATTAAATACAAACAGAATGTAAGCAAATAAACGACAATTAAATAAAATAATAAAATAGTCAAAAGACTTATTTGATCACCAAATAAAGATCAACAAAGAAGCACTAAAAGCCGAGGCACGTGTTTGACACGCTTCCCTTAAAACAGATTCGTCTGCTTTAGGGTACAACAAACCAAAACAAGAAGTTTTATTGTTTGACTTAACTAAACCGCGAAATTTCATCTTAAGAGATGCGTATTCCATATGTTGGAAATCAATAATAACTATTGATTTGATGTGTGTTAAACCTATGGAACTAGGGCCTCTATTTATACAAAATAGACTCCTCAAGTTTACTCATCCCATCGATGTGGGATAAAAAACAATTAAAATTCCTCTTTAAGCATGGTATCAGAATGCTTAACTTTGAGACACGATATCTCATTCACATCAACTCTATTTTGGACACATAAAGGCTCATCATGAAGCTCTCTTCGAGGAGAACGCGAACCTACAAACTATTACTTATATATATGACACATACATATAGATAATTGTGTCTAAAGTTGGTCAAAAGTCACTTTTACCAACTAATTTTCCAACAATCCCCCACATGAATGGAGATCGGTCGTAATACACAAAAATTAAGAAGAAATTCCAATAGTTGAATCTTGCAAAGGATAGGTAGGTGTGACCCTTTGAACCTTCTCTTGTGAAATGCACTTAGCCTCCTAGTCGTCGAGACGCGATGTCTTTGAACCGAGTTCATTGCTTTTCTAGACGACAATACATTTCACACAAGACTCTCCCTAACATTGTTAAGTCCCCATAGTCATGTTCATTATGGTCCTGAACATTTGCATGGTTCGCAAGAGCTCTTAGGATTTGCGCCCTACAATTCCCTTCAAAGCGACCCCACTTCTCTCTCACATAGGTGATTTCATCTTGAATCATTAAAACATATGTTTTGTGATTTCATCTTGAACCATTATGCTTTGTGATTTCATCACGAATCATTAAAGCCATATGTTTAACCTCTCAACAAGTCACAATTGTTATAGGAATGGACTAGGAAGTTACAATGTTAAGTAACTCCTCCATATTGACGTGACTTCCCCACATTTATATGATTAGGTTGTCCTATTGAACCCGGATCTTGGGATCTCCAAATAACTGGGTTAGGTTTTCCTTCATATAAACTCATTCCTTTAAGGGCTTTAGTCCCATTCCTTTAGACGACTTACTAACTAACTCTCTTTTTAAGCCTTTTGTAAGCGGATCTGCGATGTTATCTATTGACTTTACGTAGTCAATCGTGATAACTCTAGTTGAGAGTAGTTGTCGCACCAATCAACGTCTATGACGGATATGTCTTGACTTACCGCTTTACATTGTGATATGAGCTCTGTCAATTTCCAATTGACTATCACACTTTATATAGATGGTCGCTACGGTCACGCCATCTTGGTATGTCCTCTACGAATTAACGCAGATATCCGCATATTCTATAAACTTATCTCAAATGATAAATTCAAATTCCATCATAGATTTAGCTATAAAAGTCTGTTTGAAATACTTTCAAGATTTCCAAGACGCAGACTTCCACGTAGAGTCAATACATCCGCTCTAGTAGATCTAGATTATTTTATGTAAGAATCCATATTTGCATTACTCTATCATTAGATAGCGTTGGATATCTTCCAAAATGCAATATCGTAAATATCATAGTACTTGTGTAATACTATTCAAATGGTCATCACTTGAATTATCGGTATATTTACTTAACTTGATTATAACTTCTAAATCAAGTCTTACACACGCTCATTAGACACATAAGACGCCCAATATTCTATGAGTATTCAAAATAGGCAACACCTCTACCTCTATTATTAATAGATTTAAAAGATGTCATTGGAGTTCTAGCTAGGCGGAATCCCCACATTGAACCTCTCAAGAATATTGTCCTTATAGTGTTTTTACTTCAAAACAAATCTATTTGGTTTCATATGATCTTAGTTCCAAGAACCATATCAAGTACCAATGTAGTTCATGTCAAATCTTGACTCAACATTTCATTAGTGGATTTGATCATCTTGTTATCACTTTCAGTGATAAGTATACCATCTATGTATAGACACATGATTACATATATACCAAGCAATTATTTCTTTCCACAAACATCTGTTATTTTAAATCCACGCTCGACATGACGTGAAAAAAATTGATGTAATTGTTTGGGAGCTTGCTTTAAGCCATATAATGACTTAACAAGCCTACAAACTTTGTTCTCTTGTCCAGGAGCCATGAAACCCTTGGGTTGGTTCATGTAGATTTCTTTTTCTAAATCTCTCTTTAGAAATGTCGTTTTCACATCCATTTAGTGAACATCCAAATTTCTTAAAGCGGCAATAGCAAGTATCATCCTAATCGAGGTTATTCGCGTAACAAGCGAATATGTATCAAAGTAATCAAGACATTCTCGTTGTCTAAATCCTTTGATTACTAATCTTGCATTATACTTGTCAATGGTGCCATCGGCTTTCATCTTTTTCTTGAAGATCCATTTATAGCCTAGTGGTTTACAACCAGGAGGTAAATCCACGAGCTCCCAAGTATGATTTTGTAAAATATAATCTATTCCACTTTTAATGGCTTTTTTCCATTGAGGCCCTTCTAAGGAAGTAACCGCCTCTCGGTATGAAGTAGGTTCGTTTTCAACCATAAAAGAAACAAAATCGGGTCTAAACGATTTCTCGGTTCTTGCCCTTATGCTTCTTCTAGGTTCAACCTCTTCTTCCTCAGTTTGATCTTGTCTCTCATCTTGGAGATCATTATCAACTCCTTTGTTGTCTCTTATCACGAACAACATTCTCATCTTGATGTCTCTCATCATGAAGGACTTCATCATTTAGTTGCCTCTCATCATGGACAACTTTACCGCCAAGCCTAGATGAACATCCATTCTCCTCTAATAATCAAGGAAACACGGTTTCATACAATGAAAGTTTTCCTTGATTCGGTTATCGCATCTTTGTGTATATTTATCGTTTCGAATCACATACAAAGAAATGATAAGCACTATCATATGAGCATATCCTAACTTATGCAAACCACGCTTTAGGTCCAATATTTTGAACCTGGGTGTCGATCAGATAAACACCCCCACATTCGTAAGTACTTATAGGATGGTTTTCTTCCCATCCATAGTTCATAAAACTATCTTCTTTTCCTTACAGGGATCTTATCTAAAAGATAAGTAGCCAATAAAACCGCTTTCCCCACATGTCATGGCTTAAACCATGACTTTAACAACATGGCATAACCATATCTTTAAGACACAGTTCTTTCCTATCAACAATTATGTTGTGGTGTATAAGGAGCAATAAATTTATGTCTTATTCCATGTTTAGAACATACATAAAATGGAGACACATATTCACCTCCAATATCACTTCGAACCGCCTTGTTTTCGATAATAAGTTGATTCTTAACTTATTTGTATAGATCAATCTTGTATATATCCTTACTCTCAAGTAAGTAAAAGTCGCAATATTTTGTGCTACCATCAACAATTATGATGAAGTACCTAATTGCTACCTTAGTAGGTATCGATTCCAAATCACATAAAACTATGTGAATCAAGGGTTTGGTTAATATACGGTCAACCGAGTGAAAAGACAATCTTGTCAATTTGGCTTTAACATAAGTTTTACTTTTGTAATCCGTGTGTTTATTTAATTAAACAACGATTGAGTTAAAATTAACATGTCCGAGATGGCCATGCTATACATTCAAAGGATCAAATAAGTCAATTCATACTCATTTTATTAAAACAACCAAAAATAGATTCAACTTAAACATTTAATGAAGGGCATAACCGTGACGACCAAAATTTTGTTCAATGTTAACTCAATGTTACTTGATAAAATAAAGCCAAATTTATTAAGCAACCATCCGTACACAAGATTTCTACGAATCTCGCACATACAACGTGTTGGTTCACTTAAGCTCTTTTCCACATGTGAATTTCAACATCACATTTCTTTTCCTTGCTATTAGCGAGTTATAGAGTTGCCCATAAATTGCATCTCTCATTTTCTGCTACTTTGAAAGAGTTAACCAAACTCTTATCATCATACTCATGGCATGATGCCCAAGTGTTAATCAACATTTTCTAATGTCGGATCCCGCCTTGGCAACAATTTTCATTTCATTCAGGCCATTTAACCCATAGTTATTGCACATAAAATCGAATGCTTTATAGCATCTACCGTACACATAACTCGAGTATCGGTCTCCCTTTCAACAAGTTCGGAGCGATCCTTTAGATGTCACTCATGACATTCCAAACATTCTGATATACGAGATTCCGTTATTGGTGTAACACTAAATTTGGAATAATTAACAACTTGCTATATCACAAAGTGTTTCTTAACAAACACGACAACATCAAATTTTGTTTAAAACACTCTGTTTTGTAAGATCCATTATACAAAACCGCTTTTAAACAAGTCTTTCGATTAAACAATGAAACAATATCGCATATTACATAATGTTTTAAACAAAACAAATTTGTAATATGATTTTGTCAATCTTGTTTAACAATATCTTAATAGATCGCATCACATGGTATAATTCTACAATGAAACTCGACAAGGTTTCAAAATAGATTTACTCTTTCAAAGAAACTCAACAAGGTTTCTATAGATCTACTATCAAATGCATAAAGTTTCAAGAACTATATTTAGTTTATAATTAAACTCAACCTGGTTTAAATAAGCTAAACAAGTCAAAGAAACTTTTCACAAAATATGATAATGACTTGTATATTATCAGATTTTGTTTCAAACAAACTCATCTTGGTTTCAATAAACACGTTCTAGTAATCTAATAAAATAACAACTCGTATTTTATGAGATTTGTTTCAAAGAAACTCCACATGGTTTCAATGAATCGGATTTCATCATGATTTTTAACCATGTTAGTAACTGGCGCACCAATTACATTCGCAAGATTCACTAGGGTCACAAATTATGTAACCATCAGTTAACTTGTGAATATTTAAACACAAAAATAGTTAAAACTGTTAAAACAATATGGTATCTAATAAACTCAACATGGTTTATGTAAACTTGTACCAAATATGATTCCGAGAAACACAAGCTTGGTTTCAATATCCAGATTTAAACAATAACATATGCAATAAACAAAATAAATAAATCAGTTTGAAAAGAAACTCATCATGGTTTCAATATAAACTGATTCAATAAACTGTTTTAAAAATCATTTATAAATCATTATACCAAATCTGTTAATTAAAATTGTTTAGTTATAAACCGATTTTCAAAGAAACTCAATCTTGGTTTTAGCGTAAAACAGTTTGTATAAAATCATTAATTATATAAACCGATTTTAATAAAAGTGTTTTAATTACACATACGTAACTGTTTTAAGACTATAGGAAATGGTTACACTTTTATTAATAAAATCTATATTACAATAAATAAAATTAACGAAGAAATAAATAATGTAAAATTAAAACAAACAGAATGTAAGCGGATAAACGACAATTAAATAAAGTAATAAAATAGTCAAAGACTTACTTGATCACCAAATAAAGATCAACGAAGAAGCACTAAAACCGAGGCACGTGTTTGACACGCCCTTAAAACAGATTCGTGTCTGCTTCCTGTGGTACAATGACCAAAACAAGAAGTTGTCCGCTCGGACTTAACTAAACCGCTGTGAATTTCATCTTAAGAGATGCGATTCCATATGTTGAAATCAATAATAACTATTGATTTGATGTGTGTTAAACCTATGGAACTAGGGCCTCTATTTATACAAAATAGACTCCCTATAAGTTTACTCATCCACCGATGTGGGATAGAAAACAATTCAAAATTCCTCTTTAAGCATGGTACCAAATGCTTAACTTTGAGACACGATATCTCATTCACATCAACTCTATTTTGGACACATAATGGCTCATTGCGAAGCTCTCTTCGAGGAGAACGCGAACCTACAAACTATTACTTATATATATGACACATACATATAGATAATTGTGTCCAAAGTTGGTCAAAAGTCACTTTTACCAACTAATTTTCCAACACCTAATTCGAAGAAACTTCCAGTCATTGAAGAACACCCTGGGGCACCTTGAAGCCAAATGAGAAGTGGGATTTGTGATGGTGAAAGGTTGTTTAAGTTCTTGGCTTCGTAAAATACACAAAATATTGCGGAACCAGAGGTAGAGTTGATGGTAAGATAGTCTGATTTTGTGGGTCAGGCGTGTTTTGGCAAGGTGGTTGTGGTGGTGGAGAAAATGGCAGTTGGTGGGTCATGGAAGGTGGTTGATTCCATTATATGGAATCAAAGAGGGAGGTCTGGGTGGTGGTGTTTCGGGCTGGTTATCTTGTGCCTGCTAATCAAGCTGTTAATTCGCTAGCTATGATTGAAGACTGATGTTTGGTGATGAAAAGAAAAAAGATATAATAGACTTTTACCAGCAACCCCTTTAGTTTTTTATTTTTAGCTTAGTGACCCACATCGGCCATATATAGAAATTTTGCTTATTTATATTATCTGATTTGTAGGAGTTATATGAGTTGGAATAAGTATCAATTTGTCGCAGATGACATTTCATTATGGTAGAGCAAGATATCATAGTTGATATCATAATGCGATAAATTGATTTGAGTTCTATAATTTTTACAAAACTAATACAAGTAGGTTTTAAACTTAAAGTATCCTCATATTAGTTTATGTTTTACCTCTAGTTTTAAAGTATCCTCTTATCATTTTAACATTGTTTTACCTCTTGTTTCGATTGGTTTATGTATACCAAGTTGTAAGTTTCAAACATTCACTAGATAAACCATTTTTGGGTGGCGAAAGAATAAGTATCAATTTGTCGCAGATGACATTTCATTATGGTAGAGCAAGATATCATAGTTGATATCATAATGCGATAAATTGATTTGAGTTCTATAATTTTTACAAAACTAATACAAGTAGGTTTTAAACTTAAAGTATCCTCATATTAGTTTATGTTTTACCTCTAGTTTTAAAGTATCCTCTTATCATTTTAACATTGTTTTACCTCTTGTTTCGATTGGTTTATGTATACCAAGGTGTTTTGATATCTTCACAAAAGTTGTAAGTTTCAAACATTCACTAGATAAACCATTTTTGGGTGGCGAAAGAATAAGTATCAATTTGTCGCAGATGACATTTCATTATGGTAGAGCAAGATATCATAGTTGATATCATAATGCGATAAATTGATTTGAGTTCTATAATTTTTACAAAACTAATACAAGTAGGTTTTAAACTTAAAGTATCCTCATATTAGTTTATGTTTTACCTCTAGTTTTAAAGTATCCTCTTATCATTTTAACATTGTTTTACCTCTTGTTTCGATTGGTTTATGTATACCAAGGTGTTTTGATATCTTCACAAAAGTTGTAAGTTTCAAACATTCACTAGATAAACCATTTTTGGGTGGCGAAAGAAAAGGTTCGGAAAGGATCATGTTGTTATAGATCCTGCAGACCACGTACATCTGAGTAAAATAGTCGTCTTCCATAAGTAACCGAAAAATCACATCCTCTATTTGAAAAAATTATGTAAGGATTTTGTTGCATTCGGCTCAATTTGACTTAAGAGTTGGCGTTGTCGGGATTGAATAATGGATTAAAAAGATGAAGTGAGATGGTGTTAAAGATTATATGTCAGTGCATTCGCAAGCTATGATTGAAGATTGATTCCTTGAGATCAGTTTGACCAGTAATGGAAGCTAGATTGGGATGTTCGGTGTTAAAATTTTGAATGACTAAATATTGGCTTTATTAAGCTACTCTTTAGCTTTTGTTTAAAGCTTTTAATCCGTATCGGATGAGAAAAGAATATTTTCTTATTTGTATATCATTATGTATATGACTCATGCAAGTTGACATTAGTAGTATGTACATGTGCTATGATTCATTTTTGATAGAGCAAAATATCATAGCGAAAATTCAAGTGCGATAAATGTACATCAACAGATAGCACATACTGTATATTTTTTGTCAAGATTAAATCATCGAGTCTGAAGCCTTGAACTTCTTGACAGAATTGATAGATTCTGGTCTGTTGTGGCATGGACACCTTTGGTCTCCGTAATTCACGGTAATTTATGAAAAAATTCTTTCACATGAAGAGAACAAATTTTCCTCTTATTCACAAGCCACGGCACTGCCTTGCAAATGCATGTTTAAATATCAGCATTGAGCAAATCTTCTCCAAAAGGTGAAGATCGGTGGGATCACCCTGGTCCCATGCATCCTATGGATGCCAACCGGACCCTCCAACATTGAGTAAATCTTATTTTTATGTCAGCTTGTATTTCTATATAAGCATTGTGTGACATTTTAGTTGCTGCGTACAAGCGCAAATCTGCCTTAACTTTCTATTTTTAAGAGTTCTTGAAATGTAGATCAACTTGTCAGCCGTTTCATATAAAAAATCATCACCACCATGCATCTATACTAAAAACATAAAACCTATCATCGATTAACATCAACAGTCGGAAGTTAAAAGACAAAGAAGACAGCAGGTCAAAAGAATGCTATAAAAAGAAAGAGTTATCTTAGTAAGGCCAAAGGTTACACAATTTGCAAAGAATGATAAACAATTGAAGATCAAGCAGACATGATAGTTCATCATAATCATCTACAAAACTGATGCATGAACCGGAGAATAAAAACAATAACTGTAATTTCGACAACACTTTATTATAAATAATTGGAGATCTAACTAAGAAGGAACAAGTGCAATAATCTTTTAGGACTATTTATGTTACTATAAAAGAGCTTTTCGAAAAGTCAAATGACTAAAATGTGTTGCTTTGAAGGTTTAATCCCACATACAGTAGTTAAGAAAAAAGAAGATTTGCACGCTTATATATCAGCTCTGATGATTGAATCAATAACCAATTAGATTCCTTAATTTTAAATTTTATTCTTTTGTTGATATTTAGTGGAATTCAACAAGTTGGGTTAGGTTCGAAATACGAATTGTAAAATTCAAGTGGCTTTGGATATTCAATAAGACCATATGACCAATCATGAATTAACCTCAACAAAAGGCAGTTTAGAGACAAAGAATATAACAAGTCAAAAGAACGTCATCAACCACTTGAAAAGTTGTCCAAGTGTCCAGCATTTAGTCACGTATCTTAATTAGATGAGCACATAACAAAAAATGTTAATGTTTACTTAGACACA
Organism: Chrysanthemum lavandulifolium; assembly: GCA_022545495.1. Lineage (NCBI taxonomy): Eukaryota > Viridiplantae > Streptophyta > Magnoliopsida > Asterales > Asteraceae > Chrysanthemum > Chrysanthemum lavandulifolium. Next base: position 67,090,859 of record CM040241.1, read on the forward strand.
AGACATGAACCAAGTCAAGTACAGTTTGGTCGAATTGACCAACGAGTCCCATAATCAAACTTTGAACTACAATTTTTTTTCTCTACACGTGATTCACATAAATTCGTAAATGATCCAACTATTATTTTATTGGGCCGGAGTGCCGAGTAGCCATCACGAAGTAGGGTCTTACCCTTGTCTTTCTTCGCGAATCATAATAGAAACAAGTAGTAGTTAAAAAAATGAGTTGGAAACATATAATAATTTATTCGTTTGTTGCGTATGAGTTTCTTCTTTTCCTATGAAGTGGCAGCTAACACTTGTTGCTCATACATATGGGGTTGATTAGAATTGCTTATCGGATCTTCTTGTTTCCTTATGACTTTTATTGCCATCTTTTCATAGTTGTAGACTTGTCGGGCTTAATTATTAGTCTTTTATCAAATTGCCAGTGTTACAATTACTTGAATTCGGGTTTGTATGAAACGATCTTTTGTCCCTTTGTCTGAATATGTAACAATGGGGGTTGCACACCCTCTATGTGAATCTCAATATTATCATGTATTTTGGCTTGTTCCTAATATAGGATGATAGTATGATGGTATGACCATCATATAATCGTATACCATAATAAAAGTGGAATGATCTTTATAGACTATACATGTTATAAAAAATGCTTTTTAAAATGTTACATGACTAAAATTTGATGTGGGTATTTGTGAGTTTTGAGTTATCAGTCCCACATTGCTAAAGAAAAAAAACTTTCCTTGATTATATACTCTTATGTACTTGGTTCACCTAAATTGAGATTAGCATTTTATTGGTGCATTCACACAATAGAGCCAATTATCAGACTTGTTTGTGTTCATGCATTAATCAATTTGAGTTCTGAATTTTTTTTTTTTTTTTTTTTTTTTATTATTATTATTATTTTCAAGATGGGTTAGGTTCAAAATGAATCAATTTTCAAACTCAATGGTTGTTGCATTTGATGTTTGATTGATTCAGCTCGAGCAACGTATTAGAATGAGATCGTTTAATGTTTGATTGATTCAGCTACAACATAATATTAGAATGAGATCTCAGATGCACAAGAACTGGTATTGCCGTGCGAATGTATGTTTATCAAAATATAATAAACTACTCAGTGCCACCATGTAGATACTTAACACAAAGAGGATTTTGATGTTGAATAGGAACATAAGATCTATCATCAATAGCCTAAAAAATGGCAGTTTAGAGACTAAGAAGATAAGGAGTCACAAGAACGCTACAAAGAAAGACTTTTCTTAGTAAGGCCAAAGGTTACACAAAGAATGATAAAAAATTGAAGATTGAGTAGATATGATAGTTCATGATAATCATCTACAAAACTGATGCATGAAATAACCGCCAGTGAATAAAAAATACATGAACTCTAATTTCAGCAACACTTTATTAACTGAGAAGGTTTCAATCGTCACATTCATGTACAAGGAACAAGTGCAATAATCTTTTAAGACTATTCATGCTTTGAATTTTCAATCCCACATAGGTAAAGAAAAGAAGATTTTCATGCTTATATGCAGTAATGTATATGGTTCAACTAAATTGAGGTTAACATTATGTTGTTGCCTTTGGAAATCCGTTCTGGTAAGCAAAATATCAGAGTTCTCATTTTTTATTATTATTATTTTTTTTTTTACAGAATTCAACAAGTTGGGTTAGGTTCGAAATATGAATTGTAAAAATCAAGTGTTGTGATGTTTGATTTTATTTTCATATAAAAATCATTACTACCAAGTAGATACTGAAAACACAATACCAAAAGAACGTCATAGTTAGTACTTAGTGAGAAGTGGGACTTGTGATAGTGAAAGGTTGTTTAAGTTCATGGCTTCGTAAAATACACAAAATATTGCGGAACTAGGGGTGGAGTTGATGGTAAGATAGTCTGATTTTGTGGGTCGGGCGTGTTTTGGCAAGGTGGTTGTTGTGGTGGAGGAAATGGCAGTTGGTGTGTCGTGGAAGGTGGTTGATTCCATTATATGGAGTAAAAAACATGGGAATTTGATGAACGTGGTGGTGTTTGTTGCTGGTCATCTTGTGCCTGCTAATGAGTCTGTTAATTCGCAAGCATTGATAGAAGATTGGTGTTTGGTAATGAAAAGAAAAAAGATAATAGACTTTCACCGGCAACACCTTGAGGTTTTTCAGTTTTAAGCTTAGCGTCCCACATCGGCCAATAAATAGAAATTTTGCTTATTTATATTATCTGATTTGTATGAGTCATGAAATCAGATGATTATCAATTTGTCGTAGATGACATTCCATTATGGTAGAGCAAGATATCATGCGAAAAATTGATTTGACTTCTTAATTTTTAATTTTTTTTATTATTATTATTTTTTTTGTTTTTCTTATCATTTTACAAAACTAATACGAGTAGGTTTTAAAGTATCCTCATATTAGTTTATGTTTTACCTCTAGTTGTAAAGTATCCTCATATCATTTTAAATTTGTTTTACCTTTGGTTATTCTTTATTTGTTTCGATTGGTTATGAATACCAAGGTGTTTTGATATCTTCACAAAAGTTAAGTTTCAAACATTCACTAGATAAACCATTTTTGGGTGGCGAAAGAAAAGGTTCGGAAAGGATCATGTTGTTATCCTGTTAGACCACGTACATCTGAGTACAATAGTCGTGTTCCATAAGTAACCGAAAAATCACAACCTCTATTTGAAAAGAATTATGATGTAAGGATTCTGTTGCATTCGGCTCAATTTGACTTAAGAGTTGCGTTGTCGGGATTGAATATTGGATTAAAAAGATGAAGTGAGATGGTGTTAAAGATTATATGTCAGTGAATTCGCAAGCTATGATTGAAGAGTGGTTTCGAGATTGGGATGTTCGGTGTTAAAAGATTATTGAGATCAGTTTGACCAGTAATGGAAGTCAACTATTGGCTTTATTAAGCTACTCTTTAGCTTTTGTTCAAAGCTTATAGTCCCACATCGGATGAGAAAATAATATTTTCTTATTTGTATATCATTATGTATATGACTCATTGAAGTTGAAATTAATAGTATGTACATGTGCTATGATTCATTTTTGATAGAGCAAAATATGGAGGCGAAAATTCAAGTGCGATAAATGTACATCAATAGATAACATATACTGTGTTGATGAATTCCTAATCGAATTGTAGTCATCAGAGGTACGCACACAGCAAGCACACTCCACAGAAAGTAAAGAACAAGAATCTGCCTGGAACACGCAATTATGTTTATTGAAGAAACTCACTCAAAACTCCAATTTGATACAAAGGTAATTCCCTACCCTCCACGGTATATATAGACTAACCTATTCTAGTTAGACTATAACTAGGATTACACTCTAAGGTTATCCTAAACATGGAGTAGTCCTTATTGGTTTAGGTTAGGTTTTAAAGTGTAATCCTAGTTATAGTCTAACCAGAATAGGTTAGTCTATATATACCGTGGAGTGGTGGAATTACCTTGTATCAAATTGAGTTTTGAGTGAGTTTCTTCAATAAAGAAAATCTGCGTGTTTAGCGTAAACCAACCCTGCATGTTCTTGTTTCAACTGTGTGTATCTGCTACTTGACTCTCTGATTACAATAATTGGTTTCAGAGCTTGTGGTGAATCGTGGAGGATTGTTGCTGCGTCTAAGGGTCACAATCAGCGTCCATTATCTGATTGATTACAGCACTGGAACTGCGTTGGACAAGAAAACGAAAACACAGAACTCGCGATTTAGGGGTTAAGTAGGTCAGAAACTTGTTGGATTAAAACCTGCGATCAAGAGGTTTAATCGCGTGAGTGATCAGAGTGTTTAAACTGATCAAAGCTTTGCCGTGCTTGTACCAGCGTGTTTGATCGGACCTCGTGAAATGTGTGGTGGATTTATTTTATTGGTAACCTGAGTATCAACGAGTTAGGGTTTAAATTAAGATCGTCAGAACCGTGAACCGCTTGGTTGGGTCGTGATTATCTCACCACTTTTCTCAAATTTCACTTATCTCAAATTTCACTTTTCTTTTGTAAACCGATTACAATGCATCAAGAAGTTGAAAAAGTACTCAAAGGTCGTTAATTTTCTCACCATTTTTGAACTTAATCTAGCCGTGATATAAGGGCTGGAAAGTTCCCCGTTACAAACTTACTCACGGTCCGAAGAAGAACCGGGATGACGGAGACCCATCGTGTTCTAACCCACCTCACCGACAAAAGAGTTAAGTTTGACATTTCAGTGCCCATTATTAACGCCAACCAATTACACTATATGGAGTATGCGAATGGAAGTTCTTCTTGGAATTCATGGAGTATGGGATGTGGTAGATCCGGCTCGACGATGCCAAGAAAAACAATATAGTTAAAGGCTTATTGTTTCAATCGATCCCGAAGATTTGATTTTGCAAATCGAATTTGAAAACCGGAAGGAGATGTGGGAAGCGATAAAAACTCGTAACTTAGAGCGATCGTGTGAAGGAAGCGAGGCTTCAAACCCTAATTACGGAGTTCGAGAATCAAGATGTCGATAACGGTACCATAGACGAATATGCCGCAGTTATCGTATTGCGTCTAAATCAACCACGCTTGAGAAGTCATGCCGGAACACAAGTCGGTAAAGAAGTTTCTCACAAGTCTTCCTAGACGCTTTGTCCATATCGTGGCAGCCCTAGAGCAAGTTTTAGATCTTAAAGAAACAGGGTTTGAGGATGTGGTTGGACGATTGAAAGCGTATGAAGAAAGAGTCAAAGAAGAAGATAAAGCAAACGATGCTCAAGAAAACTTGCTTTATGCTAGAACCGATAATTCCTGTGAATAATGACTCAAGCGGAGGAAGAGGACGTGGTTCATACTCGAGGTCGTGGCCGTGGTCGTGGTCAAGGTAGCGGACGTGGCAATAATCAAAACCAAGGTCAACGTGACTCCTTGAAAACCGTGAAGATAATGAACAAAGGGTAAGCAACATGAGAAACGTGATCTCTCACATATAAAGTGTTACCGTTGTGATGAGTACGGACACTTTGTTTCAAGATGCCCCGAACGAAACCGAAACCATGAAGTTAACCTTAATGAGACGCAAGAGAAAGATGTGTATCATGAGGAAGGTATGTTCTTTATGATGAACCATATTCAAGAAACGATTTTTATGAATGAAGAAAAGTACACTCCACCAAAGAGCGAGTCAAATACCTATGAAGATGATGTATGGTATTTTGACAATGGTGCAAGTAATCACATGATGTAATTACTCTTACTTTTCCGAATTAAACGAAAATATTACTGGACGTGTTAGGTTCGGAGATGGTTCATGTGTGAGCATAAAGGGAAAAGGCTCGATTTTGTTCCAAGGTAAAAACGGAGAACAAAAGTTGTTGAAAGATGTCTATTATATTCCCGCTCTTCGTAGTAATGTGATAAGTCTGGGACAAGCTTAGACCTCATAAATAAGTTCAAAAGGAGAATGGTGTCTCAATTTGAAATGTCGGATCTTGGTGAGTTAACTTATTACTTGGGTATCGAAGTATCACAAAATGAGGATCGTATCAAGATCAAGCAAGAGAGATATGCACTAAAAATCTTAAAAGAAGCTGGTATGGAAGATTGCAATGCAACTTTATATCCAATGGAAAAGGATCTCAAGTTGTCGAAAGCTGAAGATGAACCAGAAGTAGAAGCTACTCAATATCGAAAGGTAGTGGGTTGCTTGCGTTATCTCTTGCACACTCGTCCAGATTTGACTTACTCGGTTGGAGTGGTTAGTCGATATATGCAAAGTCCAAGAGAATCACATGCTCGTGCAATCAAGCAAATCCTATGCTATCTTAAAGGTACGACTTCATTTGGAATTAAATACAATCGTTGTAATGACATAAGACTTGTGGGATTTAGCATCATAATATTGATATTGATGATGGACTGAGTACCATCGACATGTTTTTATCTCGGTACATCACCTATTACATGGTGCTCACAAAAGCAAACTACCGTGGCGTTATCTTCGTGTGAAGCTAAGTTCATGGCGGCTACTACAAATTGCGTGTCAAGCAATTTGGGTAAGGAGTTATTGTCGGAAGTGACGGAAATGAGGTCGTTACTTGAGTGCAAGAATTTCCTCTTCGACTCGTAAATTGGGGGTGATTGTTGATGAATTCCTAATCAAGTCCGATTGTGGCTTATAGCATGGATCAAGTTTCGTATGATAATTGGAGTGCTAGTCCAATTAGTCTAAGGTTATCCTAAACATGGAGTAGTCCTTATTGGTTTAGGTTAGGTTTTAAAGTGTAATCCTAGTTATAGTCTAACTAGAATAGGTTAGTCTATATATACCGTGGAGGGTGGGAATTACCTTTGTATCAAATTGGAGTTTGAGTGAGTTTCTTCAATAAAGAAAATCTGCGTGTTTAGCGTAAACTAACTGTGCATGTTCTTGTTTCAACTGTGTGTATCTGCTACTTGACTCTCTGATTACAATATACTGTATGTTTTTTGTCGTGATTAAATCATCGAGTCAGAAGCCTTGAACTTCTTAACAGAATTGATAGATATTCTGGTCTGTTGTGGCATGGACACCCTTGGTCTCCGTAATTCACGGTAATTTATGAAAAAGTATTCACATGAAGCGGGCAAATTTTCTTCTTATTCACAAGACACGGCACCGCCTTGCAAATCATGGGCGGAGACAAGGAGGGGTCACAAGGGTCACGTGTCCCTCTAACGAAAAAGATTGTAGTGTATATTTTCTAAAATATCTTGATTTTTTTTTTTTTTTTAATTTGTAAAAACCAAAATGTAGTTTACAAAAATTATTAAAGTGTGACCTCTTGAACAAAATTTTGTGGCTCCACCCTGTTGCAAATGCATGTTTAATTATCTGCATTGAGCAAATCTTATTTTTATGTTAGCTATATAAGCATTGTGTGACTGAGTTTGGTTTAATAAAGATCAAAGAAAAACTAAATATCAAATAAACTATTCTCAATCATTTTATTTTTCATCAAAACAATAAAATAAACTTTCATCTTCATTTTTAAAAACTAAATATCTCACAAACCATTGATCGTTAGTAATCATATAATCACGACAATCATAAAATTACCTTTAATTTGATATCCCACATCATATAATTTCGACGATTTTTTCCCGACTTTTTTGTGGGTTTAGGGTTTAGGTGTTAGGGTTTAGGTGTCTCACAAACCATTGATCGTTAGTAATCATATAATCACGACAATCATAAAATTACCTTTAATTTGATATCCCACATCATATAATTTAAATCGAAGTGTACGATTTTTCCGACTTTTTGTGGGTTTAGGGTTTAACGGTTTGTGAGTTAGGGTTTAGGTGTTTAGAGTTTGAGATTGGTTTGACTAATTTTATGTGATCTTTATCGATTAGGGTTAAGGGTAAAATCTATTACTGTTTAGTCGATAGGAACATGAAACCTATCATTGATTAACCTCAACAGTTGGAAGTTAAAAGACAAAGAAGACAACAAGTCAAAAGAATGCTATAAAAAGAAACACAAGTAAGGCCAAAGGTTACGAAAAGAATGAGAAACAAGTGGACATCATAATCCTACAAAACTGATGCATGAAATAACCACCAGCAGATAATAAAAGCAATAACTCTAATTTCGACAACACTTTATTATAAATAAATGGAGATCTGACTGATAAGGAACGAGTGCAATAATCTTTTAGGACTATTTATGTTACTTCCCACTTCGAAGAACAACAATGTCACGAGCATTGTAGGTCGTCTCTTGTTAGTAGCGACTTCTTATTTCGTTTGGCAGGATAGGAACAATAGAATCCGTAACAAGCCCGCCAAGAAGCAAGAGGAAGTCGTGAGAATTATATTGGACACTGTTCGTTTGAGGATAGCTTCGCTCAAGTTCAACAAGAAAACGCGAGTCACCAAGCTTTTGGAAACTTGGAAGATTTCGTGTAGTTATGCAAATAGTTGAGCCTATACTCTTCAGTTTGTAACTGTTAGTTGATGTGTAAGGCGTGTTTTTCTTGGATGTCCATGATTGCTTGTTGCAAGCCATGCAGTTTCTTTTGTAGAGTAGTTCATGTCTACTATAATTGTACTTAATTCATTTATTCTTTTATATATTCACCGGGTATAATCTTTTTACCCCAAAAAAAAGAGCTTTTCAAAAAGTCAAATGACTAAAATGCGTTGCTTTGAAGTTTGAATCCCACATAGGTACAGTAAAGAAGATTTGCATGCTTATATACAGTAATGTGTATGGCTAAACCAAATGGGGATTAACATTATGTTGTTGCATTTACACATCTGTTCTGGTAAGCAAAATATCAGATCCGACGTGCCAAGCAACAACCAATTAGAGTTATCAATTTTTTATTTTTGTTCTTTTGTTGTTATTTTACACAACTCAACAAGTTGGGTTAGGCTCGAATTTGATAAACACATAACAAAAAATGTCTATGTTTACTTAATTTGATAAACACAGAACAAAAAATGTGACTTAATTTGATAAACGCATAACAAAAAATGTCTATGTTTACTTACACAAGACATGAACCAAGTCACGTACAGTTTGGTCGAATTGACCAACCAGTCGCATAATCAAATTATGAACTACATTTTTATTTTCTCTGCACGTGATTCACATAAATTCGTAAATGATCACATGAGTATTATCGGACATATACTAGATACTTTATTGACCAACCAGTCGAGTAGCCATCACGAAGTAGAGACTTACACTTATCTATATTCGAGAATCTTTGTAGAAACTAGTTAAAACAAAAAGGCGAAAACATATACAAGATACTTTCTTCGTTTGTTGAGTATGCGTTTCTTCTTTTCCTATCAAATGGCAGCTAACACTTATTGGTCATATAGCGTTGATTAAAATTGCATATCAGATCTTCTTGTTTGCTTTTGACTTTTTATTGGTATCTTTTTGTAGTTATCGGACTTATTAGTATCTATCTTTTTGAGAGTGTTACATTTACTTGAATTTGGGTTTTGTATAGAATAATCTAGTGTCCCTTTGTCTAAATATTTAACAGTGGCGTTGCACACGTACCCTTTCTGTGAATACGAAAATGATCTTGTACTCTGGCTTGTTCCTAGTATACGATGGTGGTGTATGACTACTTGCATACCGTATAGAATTGAAATGATCTTTCAGGACTATACATGTTATAAGAATATGCTTTTTAAAATGTTACATGACTAAAAATTGATGTGTGTACTTGTTTTATTAAGTGACGTCTTTACAAAAATTCAGCTTTTATTTTGAGTTTTGAGTTAATAGTCCCACATTGATAAAGAAAAGAAACTTTCCTTGGATGTTATACTCTCATGTACTTGGTTCACCTAAATTGTGATTTGCATTGTGTTAGTGCATTTACGCATCCATTCTAGTAGAGCAAACTATTAGAACGGATGTCTAAATTGTAACAATTAATTCGAGTTCTCAAATTTTTTTCCTTTTACTTTTTTCCTTTTTTATATATTAAAAAATTTAGCAAGGTGGGTTAGGTTCAAAATATGAATTTTCAAATTCAAATGTTGTCGCGTTTGATGTTTGATTCAGCTAGAGCAAAGTAGTAGAATTAGATCAAAGTATTAGAACGAGATCTCAAAACTTACAAATCCATCTCGATTCTCAATTGTTTTTTTCTATCTTACAAAATTTAGAGAGTTGAGTAATATGTTCAAAATATGTAATTACAAGTATGTTATGGTGACACAAATTTTAAAAAAAAAGTTCCGCACAATTGAGATGGCCAAGTATGATAGGGTTAATTTAAAGAGAGAAGAGAGAAAATGAGAATGAGAACGCAAATCATACACATACAAGTCATTTTGCGAAATAAAAAAAACATTTGTATAATTTTTGTGAACATAGCATTTCTCTTAAAAAAAAATTCTAATAATTTTTCGAATTTTTGACCATTGTAAAAAAATATAGTGAGTTGAATGATACGTCCAACATCTTTTTGACACTGTTTGGAATGTTGGATATAATATCACTTTTTCTCCTTTGAATATCATTAGTTATTTTTGTTATTATAACGCTTTTTAGGCCTAATAAAACCAAAACTTCAAGAAGTTAGGAGGATGTGGCATTATAAATAATTTATGTGGTTGTCCATGAAGTTCTAGGAATTGAATTGATGTTATTACTATATTTCGTTAATCACGTGTTATGAATTTTATACATTACACGATTGCCAATCTTGTATGAATACTTTGCCATTTCCATATTACAACATTAGTGTGGTCAATTTGAAATCAAAACAATTATGTGAACCTGGACTAAGAAGATTTCCAAATCTATTTCAAGGTGCATGAACATGGTGGAATTTGATGACGCATTTTGGAGAGTTATGGTAAAGGCGATAATCTATTGCATATCAATTCAACATAGAGTGAACGCAGTGATTGAACAATCAGAATAAGGAGCCAAGATAATGAGTTTGATAACACAAGCAAACACATCAATAGTAAAGAAGAATAATTTCATGTGAAAATAAGGTATACAAAATGATAACTTTTTATCTTAACACAACCCATTTTCATGAACCCAATCCTCGATCATTGCTTGAGAATTACCAAACAACCCATTTTCATGAACCCAATCCTCGATCAATGATGATCATGAGCACAAGATGACCAATGCCAAACACCACATTCATCAAATTCCCATATTTTTTAACATATCCTGCAAGTTGACCGTTGACCACCTACACTACCCTCTTTGATTCAATCCGAACAACACCAAATCTTAAGTCACACCGACCCGAATACAACAACATCTTTACATTACTATTCTTTAGCAAATTATACCTAATACTTTGCATTAAGTCCTCTGTAACACAGACCCCACTACTGTTGGGATTTTATAATCTAGTTAACCAAGTAACACAACAAGTACGCAGCGGAATTGGATCTAGTTTATGCAATTAGGTAAACTCGTAAATAATAAAAAACAATAAATAAAAGGTAAATAGAAAACTAACCTTTGATGTCAACTGCACGCTATCAACGAACAAGAAGACCAAAGAAACCAAGTATCTAAAATAGATACCTCTACGAGTATCATACACAAACACTTAAACCAAGTACGTTCGAATGAACGCTAGTCGAGAACGTTTACTAATCAACCCCTTGAATTACTTGAATACCACGAATAAGAAAAACCCAAGAACCTTTTCTTCCTATTCTGTCCGAGAAACAAATCTGCCCAATAACCCTTTTACAAGTTCTGTCCGATATCGTTCCATGTATTACCCGATATCGGACAAGTTATGTCCGATATCATTCCCTTTGTTGTCCGAGAACTACCAAAGTAGAAATCTCCAACTTCTTGTTACACAACATGTTCGAACATGAACTGAAACAAGAACACCAATAAATCTAAACTCCTTGGATCAAGAAAATCGATGCAAGATTAGTCATTTTATCAAAACCAAACAAAAACCTAATCGGATTAATGAAAACCGATTGGGTAGAATTATAGGTTAGATAGATCGATTTCTTTGTTGATTTAGGGATAGTAATAATTCGTCAATGTGGATGCATGGGTATGTTTGGTTATATAGCTCAAGAACCGATCTATAACTTGGGCTTTAAACTTGGTCGATAAGCAACAAACCAAACATCCCTTTTTCCCCGATCGTTCACATGGTGTCTAGGCCCAAGGCTTTACCAATCCGACCTATTTAGAAAGCTTAAAACAGCCCATGGGACAAGCAATAGGATCGGGTCACATGCATGCATAAACGGGTCAAGTATATCAAGTATTTAAAACGTTCGTCACGTACTCTCGTGCTTAACGTGTGTGCCCCCATAGGCTCACACACTTCTAATCGTTTACATGTGTTTTAACTCCCACAAACCAACAACTCCCACTTGGGAGTTGGAGTGTCAAATAGCACACAAAACTAACGACGGAAACGCCTAGCAACTCTCTCACTCGCTTTTTAACTAAAAGTGTCTTAGATATAGTTTCATAAAATCTTCTCAGTAGCATGGTTATTAATATCTTGCTTTTAACCACCCTTTGTTATAGATACCGTTAAACCATGGATATGAATTCTAACCCATTCCATATATTTTAACTATTTAGAATATCGTTATAGAATTTAATTAGATATACCAAATGTAATCAAGTATCATCTTGAATTACCCTTTGGGTTCAACCGAACAATTATTTGATTAATTATGGAGAGGGCCCATGGTATATTTCTACACATATCAAGTGGAGTAACAAATCCTTTGTTGACTACAAGTGTTGTAGATGCTGCTTCACATCACTCCCAAATACAGCTTTTATAGCTATCTTATTCAGATAGCGTTTTGCTTATACTTACAAAAAGTGATATCCACACATAACAGAACTTTCTTGTATCTCAAGTCTAAGGACGACCTTCACAAACCATTTTCAATATTTTACTTATGACAAGGATCCAAAAGCAAATGTTTGAAAGTTAGAGTATCAAATATGCATCCCATGTGAATACACATGAGTTTGGCGGGAACAATCCATATTCTCGTTAGAATATAACCAACACTCACATTTGCCTTACATAACAATATTCCCTTATTATTAACCGACAATGGACATATTTAGAACAATAAAATCATTCAAGGATTAAACATGCAAATATAGGGTAACAATTATTATATGAATGAATAACAAATACCAAGTATCTTTATTCATCATAAAGTAAAAATTATCTTTCGATCCCAATTATCCAAATACTAAAATAGATATGCATGAAACTCATTTAGTAAGTCGAAATCTAATGTTTCCAATATTTTCAACCTTTCTTTACAAGAAAAACTAAATAGTTATCTGAGTAAACTTTCCGAATACTTGTTTCAAATTTCACACATAGTGAGGACTTGAAATATAAGATGAGTGTCTTATCTCATATGCTCATACTATTGCAATAATCATAGTATGGAGATGTTGCCCTACCTTGCATGAGGTATTAGAAGTCAACAACATACTGGCAGTCATTTTTACAGTTTCTAAAAGTGTAAAGTATTCGTATTCCTTAATGTGTAATGCAACAATGCTCTATATTGAGCATAACTAGTCAGCAGATTTATCATAAATGATAAAATCCTACTATAACTAGTATAAACTTATCCTCTAGCATCATTCTACCTATACAACACTATGATTTTTAATTTGTAAACATCTGTATTAACAATAATCTAAACACTCTCAATTAGATATTGTTGTTGTCAGCTCATCTTGTTCTTGTACAAAAGCAACAACCAGTCCTATACACAATATAATATAGACATGATAAATCCTTAGTTAAAAACATAAGGTTTCCATCCATGTAATAAATTATTTCAAGTGAAATATACCATTTAAGACTTGCTTGAATGATATATTGCATTTGTGTTGGACTTAATTTTCCACATTTGCTTATTCCAGATAAACATTTATTCCAAAGTTGTTTGTTTTATTCCCTAAATTTCAAGTGAAGTTTTATTCCAAGCTTAAAGATTAATATCTAGCTTAATTGGAATAATATCTTCAATATGTAAATTTTAAGGATAAACACAATACTCTCACTCAATGTCAGATGTACTCAAGAGTTATCTTAATTCAATCAGAATCATATTGTAATTAAATTCAAGATCTCAGCTCCTAGATGCATGATCCAATCCAAACCATGGATTGCTTAAATTTTGTATACTACATAAAGATAATATAGATTCATAACCCTTTTGATTACACACCGTCCTCACAAAAGGTAATCATAAAGAAAGAGTTATTTTAATTGTCATATTTCACATACAAGGTAACATATATGACAATTAATAATCTTTATATAATTAATGCATGTATATATATGAAAATCTAATCGCACTCAATTGCTTAAGTGTGATTAAAACTTCTTATTAAATGCCATCTATTAGTATGTATATAGTTTTTGTCTTTGTGAGCCTTTCTTCAAAAGAAACTCATTCTAACCTCATAGGTTAACTGTTAGGCAAAATATCAATCAAGCTCAAAACTTTATTTGCCTTTTAAGGACTGCATCTTATCATTCATATTTTAAAAATATTTATTAGTCAAGATGTGATAATGTATTTTAGTAGTTAGCTGATTTACAATAATTTTCTAACTTATATTTCTCAACATAGATATAAAATATCACTCAAGTGATGAGGCATCATTTCGGATTTATGAATGAGAGTAATCATTATACTTTGGTCGACATTTACATGTTTAACCATAGTATGACATTAATAAGTGGATTTTAAAAGGTTAAGTATTTTGTTCGTAAATAACTTCGAGATTTTTATATGCTCCCACTTACTTTTGTAAGTAGAGACAATTCTCTAAATACTAAGTATTTAAGCAACAATAAATTGTTCTTTGTTGGGAACCACAAAATACATTTTAAGTTCTCATCTCTAGATTTGTTAATAAAATAATTCATAAGATCTTTAACAAACTCCGAACTTAAATCAAGACATAATGGAATTCCTTCCAACAACTCTAATTAGGGTTTGTAGAAAAACTCTAATTTTGTATCACTCTTCAACCAAAAATGCTAGCAACAGTTTTCGTGTTTCGTTGAGTTAGGAAGAACACCAAAACTAAAATCTTCAAGGTAGGAAGTGTAGATAAATCAAAAAGCCAAAAGAGTTTATGATTCGATTGGTTTGAGTGGAAAACCTAAAATCCCTAATGAATTAGGGTTTTCAGTTATAGTTTGTCTCGAATACCTTCTTGGTTTGAACTATATTAAGTGTATCCATGACGCACACAATTTTCTAACCTTGATATGTTAGGAGGTAGAGCAATTAAGGTTTGATTCAACACATTAGACATACCATAATGAAGTGGTATTTATGAGTATTAGAATTGTGAAACTATATCAGAATTCCATAGATAACTTGATTCTCTTTGGATCAAATACTTGTCAATTGGGTCGAGCCAAATTGCATATTAAGTATTTTCGAACCAAGTGCATGCTACAATGTATATTCCTTGAATAATACAAGAACCTTATGTTCACGTGTTCATAAGAAGACAAAACTGTTCAAGAATTATATGTTCATATGTTTACAAGAAAACAAAACATGTCAATAATACATTATAAGTCTTTGACTAATTCAAAGGCTTCATGTTTATTTGTTAACTAGAAGACATACCATTTTTACTATATATACTTTATGTTATAAGTCATTGATTAATTCAAGGACTTTATAATTATGTCTTACCATGTAAGCATAATTATACTAACAAAAGTAATCATGAACGCAAACTCTTGAGTTCTATAGTAATTTCAAGTTAGTTTTATACTTCATAATTATGATTTTTATTAGAGTAAATTACACGGATGGTCCCTAAGGTTTGTCCACAATTTCACTCCCAGTCCCCAAAAGTTTAAAGTTACATTGATAGTCCCTATCTTTGAAAAGAATAACACTTATGGTCTCTTATTTGACTAGTGTTAAGTGAGTTCCGTTAAAATTTACATTTTTGCCCTTTTGGGTAAAGATCCTTACCTCGTTAATCCTTTATCATAATGGACATTTATAATTTAAAGATTTTCGACTTTAGGTACGTTTTTATATATTTTCTTACGTTTTCATTTGTTTTTGTCCGTTTTTATACATTTTTGTTCGTATTTATACGTTTTTATCTATTTTTGTCTGTTTTATACGTTTTCGTCCGTTTTTATTATTTTTGTCCTTTTTATATGTTTTCATCCGTTGTAATCCGTTTTTATACGTTTTCGCCAGTTTGCTTACATTTTTTTACATTTTGGTCCGTTTTTATACGTTTTCGTCTGATTTTATACGTTTTTCTCATGTTTTTATCCGTTTTCGTCTATTTTTATACGTCTTCATCAGTTTTATACGTTTTTATTTGTTTTCGTCCGTCTTTATACATTTTCATCCGCATTTATACGTTTTTATCCGTTTTCATCCATTTTTATTCGTTTTCGTCAGTTTTTATTCGTTTTCGTCCGTTTTTATATGTTTTCATCCATATTTATACGTTTTTATGCGTTTTCGTCGATTTTTATTTGTTTTCGTCAGTTTTTATACATTTTCGTTTGTTTTATACGTTTTTATCCGTTTTAATACGTTATCGTTTGTTTTTATATGTTTTCATCCGTTTTTATAAGTTTTCTTACATTTTTATACGTTTTCGTTTGTTTCGATACGTTTTAATTTGTTTTTGTCCTTTTTATACATTTTGTCTTTTTTTTTCCTATAAAAACGTAAGAAAATGTATAAAGACAGATTAAAACGTACGAAAAACAGACGAAAATGGATGAAAACGTATTAAATCATAAGAAAACGGATAAAAATGGATGAAAACTTATGATAATGTAAAAAAACGTATAAAAACGAACAAAAACATATGAAAACGGACGAAAATGGATAAAAACATTAAAACGGATGAAAACATATGAAAACGGGGTAAAAACGTATGATAATGTATAAAAACGGATAAAAACGTAAGCAAACGGATGAAAACGGACGAAAACGTATTAAAAGAGATAAAAACGTATGAAAACGTAAGAAAACAAACGAAAATGTATAAAAATAGACGAAAACAAATAAAAATGGATGAAAACGGATAAAAACGTATAAATACGGATGAAAACGAATGAAAACGTATAACAACGGATGAAAATGTATAAAAACGGTCAACAACGGATAAAAAAGGACCATAATATAAAAAAATGTAAGCAAATGAGCGAAAACGTATTAAAACGAATGAAAACGTAATAAAAACGGATGAAAACGTATAAAAACGGACGAAAACGTATAAAACAGACGAAAACGGATTAAAACCTATAAATACGAACGAAAACGTATAAAAACGGACCAAAACGGATGAAAACGTACCTAAAGTCGAAAATCTTTAATTTATAAACGTCCGTTATGATAGAGGACTGACGAGGAAACGATCTTTAACCAAAAGGGCTAAAAGTGTAAATTATAACATAACTCACTTAACACCAGTTAAATATGGGACCATAATTGTTATTCTTTTCAGAGATAGGGACTATCCATGCAACTTTAAACTTTTAGGGACTGTAAGTGAAACTTTGGACAAACCTTAGAGACCATCCGTGTAATTTACTCTTTTTATTATTTAACCATAATTATGTTGACTAAAACATGTAGTCAAAATGTTGAAGTATCTTTACACTATATCATGACTTTTGAATGTAGTAGGGCAACAAACATCTTGTGTGTTCAAGTCCTAGTAGAATCATTATTAGAATGTAATAGGGCAACAAACATCTCGCATGTTTAAGTCATTGTAGAATTCTTATTAACATGTATTAGGGCAATAAACATCTTGCGTGTTTAAGTCCTAGTAGAATTATTAGGTTTCTTACCTTGCGGTCAAGAGACACCAATAATATTGTTGTTCCTTGCACACACTTTGAGATTTCTCCCACTTGTGTAAGGCACAACATCATATTATGAAAACAAATAACATGTGATTGATTGTGCAAACAATATGATAATGTCATAGATATTACTAGTAGTTTTAGAACCATAACCTGTAATAAGGAATTGTGGATTATTATTCTATAGATAATGCTTCAAATAGCAACAACAGAAAGGAAACGAGTTATCTTATAAAATAAAATGCAATTTTCCTTTAAGCAATGGTCATTCATATTCGGAAAGTAATGAATTATTTCAAAGCAAGTTTGGAATGAGATGGGTGACTAACAAGAAAATAAGTCCCGTAGCTCCCACTGAAATTGACAACATTACAGGAATGTTAATTTCAGTAATAAAATTGCTCCCACTGGATTTGTCAACATTGTAAGTGTTACATTTCCAGTAGAAAGCATATAGCAATTTTATACACTTTCTCATTCTTTTCGAATGCCTACGAGTAGCAATGTACTTAGGTATTGAACAGAGTACATGAAGTACTACTTTATGTAGATAATGGACTAGCCATTCTTACATTCAATTAACTTGAATCTTTAGCATGCAATTCCTCCTTTATCGTCTACGTAGCCCCAAGGGTATTTAGCACTTTAGGAATAATAAGAGTCTAAGAAAATTACCTAGCGAATATTCTAGTAATTTCTTTATTCTTTGCGGTTTAAACTCATACATCGTGACAAGTGCAGGATGTCATATTATTTTGGTAGCTATAAACAAAATGTTTTCTAATTACACAAAATATTCTATCTTTCAATTATTTTTTAGACCTTAAAAAGGTAATGAAAGATCATAAATGAGTTTAACAATTTGTAATTCTATCTTAGTTTGTCAACTAAGGATAAAAGATATGAATAAGTCTCACTCTTCTTACCAGGAAAAGAGACTAAGTTTGACTTTTAAAGAAAAACAACTTTGTTTACGAATTATATTGCAACAACACAATTTTATCAGATTATAGAAAGTTTAATTATAGTATTTTCGATAATTACATTCTTAAAAGAATTAACTACCAAATTAATTACTAATTAAGACTAAGATCCATCTTGCACTCCTAGTTATTTACCAGAGGTCTGACCAGTGAGTAACTAAGTAGGACAAGAGGTAAGCGACGAGCGTTAATTGCATAATGCAACTCTTAGATTTATGAGACTGATCAAGACATTAGTAGACAAGTAATAATGTCATGAGCATTTTTTGTTCTCATCTTATGCCACAGTTTCAAGGTATGACCAAGTCAACTCGAAATAAATCGACCAAGTATGAACTTGATAAAATAACCAAATGTCTGACCTAAGAGAAATAATCACCATGGGTTGGAAAGGCCCTAAGGTCTGACTAAAGAAGTCAATCCAAATGCACGTGTTCATAGTTGGATGGCATAGACTTAAAATTAACAAGTAAGGTATGTACATAAATGTGATAAAAGTCATGTACAAAGAAGCATGCAAAACAACTTTGTAACACTAATTTTAAAAAGTTTTAGTCATGACACTGTAGTGATCATCATGGTTCACGGTAGCTCCAATCGAACTCACAGGGAGGCATAGGACCAGGTCAGCACTAGGCAATAACCGAAATTCCTTTAGGTGTGACTGTGCGCACCTCCTTAAACCCCCTTTATAGTTTGTTCTAGTGGGTGAGCCGTACATCCCAAGTGTCCATAGCGTATAGTTTTTAAATTCATGAAAAACTTGTTTTAATAGTTTAGGTCACTTTATTTAACAAAACCAATTTTTCCACGAAACAAATAGCAAGTCACAATGAACATGATATTTAGGCGTGTAAATAAAGACCAATATGAATGTTATGATTACGATTTGTATTATTCCATATTGCATACAATTATGTGTAAAAAATAAGTAACAATTATGCACATAATGAATCACAAACATATAAACATAAACATCAAATATATATAAACACATATTGTTCCGAGTTCTCTCGCGAGTCTTCCCCTAAAGGAGAACCATAAGACCATCACTAGGTGTAATACCTAGATCGCCCCATACATCTCCAAAAGCAATTGAGTGGGTCTTGTGGCCAGAAAAACATATAAAAAGCATGACAAACTAATTAACAATTAATTACGATATTTTATGTATTTAATAAATAATATGTAATTCTAATTATCAATATAATTTTAATTAACAAATTAATTCTAATTAAGACTTTAATTCTAATTAACAATTTAATTCTAATTAACAAATTAATTCTAATTAACAATTTAATTTAATTTGTGTGTGTCTTGTTATTTTATATTAATAATTGACAAGTATTGCATATAGTTGTCAAAACAAAAGTAAAACGAATAACTAATTAGATTTCATGCAGCCTTTTAAACATGTTTATTAAAGCGTGTAACCCATAATCGCAAAAACAACCTGGCTTTGATACCACTGTTGGGATTTTATAATCTAGTTAACCAACTAACGTAACGAGTACGCAGAGGAATTGGATCTAGTTTATGCAATTAGGTAAACACGTAAATAATAAAAAATAATAAATAAAAGGTAAATAGAAAACTAACATTTGATGTCAACTGCACGTTATCAACGAACAAGAAGACCAAAGAAACCAAGTATCTAAAACAGATACCTCTACGAGTATCACACACGAACACTTAAACCAAGTACGTTTGAATAAACGCTAGTCGAGAACAGTTACTAATCAACCCCTTAAATTACTTGAATACCACGAACAAGAAAAACCCAAGAACCTTTTCTTCCTCTTCTGTCCGAGAAACAAATCTGCCCAAGAACCCTTTACAAGTTCTGTCCGATATCGTTCCATGTATTACCCGATATCGGACAAGCTATGTCCAATATCATTCCCTTTGTTGTCCGAGAACTACCAAAGCAGAAATCTCCTACTTCTTGTTGCTCAACATGTTCGAACAGGAACTGAAACAAGAACACCAACAAATCTAAACTCCTTGGATCAAGAAAATCGATGCAAGCTTATTGATTTTATCAAAACCAAAACAAAAACCTAATCGGTGTAATGAAAACCGATTGGGTAGAAGTATAGGTTGGATAGATCGATTTCTTTGTTGATTTAGGGATAGTAATAATTCGTCAATGTGGATGCATGGGTATGTTTAGTTATATAGCTCAAGAACCGATCTATAACTTGGGCTTTAAACTTGGTCGACAAGCAACAAACCAAGCATCTCTTTTTCCCCGATCGTACACATGGTGTCTAGACCCAAGGCTTCACCAATCCGACCCATTTAGAAAGCTTAAAACAGCCCATAGGCCAAGCAATAGGATCAGGTCACATGCATGCATATACGGGTCAAGTATATCAAGTATTTAAAATGTTCGTCACGTACTCTCGTGTTTAACGTGTGTGCCCCCATAGGCTCACACACTTCTAGTCTTTTACATGTGTTTTAACTCCAACAAATCAACAACTACCTGACTGCATGCTTCATAAACGATGGACTTGTTTATATTATGTGGTGTATAGGACTCATAAGAATTAAGACTAGTTCTATATAGTTTCAGTTAGATTAAGCTCCAGTAACCAAAATTATTGAAGCTAAATTCAAATGAGATAAAATGTTACAAAATCTTAATTTTCTTTTGTCATTTTACAAAATTTAGCGAAATGAGTAATTCAAATATTTAATTGTCCCATATGTATAACTGGTATGATATGTTATCACAATTTGTCCATTTTTATAAGTAGTTAATGGTAATATATGATCACATATATATTTTTTTCATGAAATAATTCATTACCACCACATCAAGACTAAAAATACGAGTGGATTTTGATGTTCGATAAGAACATAAAACCAATCATCAATTATTAACTTCAACAAATGGCAGTTCATACACAAAGAAGATAACAAGTCAAAAGAACGCAACTAAAAAATACTTGCCTTAGCAAGGCCAAAGGTAAATGATAAACATTCGAGGATTGAGTAGATATGATAAACATTTTTTTTTTCAACATTTATCTACAAAACTGATGCATGAAATAACCACGAAAAAATAAAAACAATAAACTTCAATTTAGGCAGCACTCAATTATAAATAAATGGAGACCTAACTAAGAAGGTTTTAATCGCCACATTCATGTACAAGGAACAAATACAATAATTCTGGAAAGCTTATACTGTGATAACTATTTGTTAGAAACACCGACCTCACTCGACACATTCACCATTTCGTTGACCTGCATTTAGCTGCTGCTTTTCCACCATCATCTAGGTGAGGCTTGAATGCTTTTACAACCTCTTCTTATGTCAGCCTTTTGTAGTCCACTACCTATTTCCACTCTGACGCCTTGAGGGTTTGCCCATTTCCACTCTGAAAATTCTGGTTCCACGAGAAACCAAATAATTGTGAATGAAGGTATTCTATGAGATATGTATATTTTCTCATTAAACCAGTGATTTGTAATTCAGGGTTGTTATAACTCATGGTTAATAATTCCATCATTAATTAGAATTATAAGCAACTCATGATGTTTTTACGATGTGCTAAGAAAACATGAGAAGCCCTTAAGTCCGCCCCGACGATGGTATGACATTCCTCTACTGAGTATGCCATGATACTATGATAGTGCGCGCTGGAACGATCTTGTAGGACTATTATAAAAATGCTTTTTAAAATGTTACATGGCTTACATAAAATTTGATGGGTGTCTTTGTTTTATTAAGCGATTTCTTTTACCCAAATAAGCTTTTGTATTGAGTTTTGAGTTATGAGTCCCACATGGCTATATAAAAGAAACTATCCTTGTTTATGTATTGCACCTGCCCACGCCTCAGTAGCCCATGTTTATGTACTTGCACTCCTGCCCCACGTCTTTGTAGGGTTTGGGACCTATATGTATTCCGGTTTTGGGATTGTCAGGATCAATCAATCAAACAATAATATCAATCATATTATTATTATTCTTACATGGTATCAGCCTAATCGGTCTTACCTCAAAACCTTAAACAACATTGTTTCCGCCTCCCCTCACGGCCTACACGGAGGTTGGAGGGCTCCTTCAAACCTTAAACTATGTCAATCTTTTTCTGTTATAGCAAATGAAAGTCTCTCCCATATCTCACCGCCGCCACCTATCGCTATTTTTCCGATCACATCCGATCGCCAAGCGCCACCGATACTGCATCACCGTGTCTTTCCATCTACGACGCAAGAAACTAGACCTTGTTTGTGCATCGTGATCACTTTAGGTTCTTAGATCGGGAGTTTGTTCATAGTTGTGATTTTTTTTTTTTTTTTTTTTTTTTTTTTTTAGATCTCATATCTAGATGGAGGGAGAGAGAGACAGGAATCTTATGAGAAAAAGTGGATGGTTAGTAGTGATTGTGGTGATATGTAAAGCAGCCAATAACCTTTGTCGAAAAAAAAAAAAAAATTGTTATTTATATGTCGAATCCAGGGTATTAATTCCCAAGACGACTTTTGTTTTATGTCGAATCCAGGGTATCAATTCCCAAGACGACTTTTGTTTTATGTCGAATCCAGGGTATCAATTCCCAAGACGACTTTTGTTTTATGTCGAATCCAGGGTATCAATTCCCGAGACTATTGTTGTTGGTGTCGAATCCAGGGTATCAATTCCCAGACGACTGCTTAAAAAAAAAAAAAAAAAAAATCTACCGCCTCCTCACCGCCTTTTTTGTCTTCTTCGCTTTCTCATCTCCTCACTCCATTCCCTATCTATCTCACTTCTAAATTAAAAAAAAAAAAAAAAAAAAAAAAAAATTGATATTTATGTTTTCTATGGAAAACACGCCCGCTTGTTTGGAAGGTTCTTTGGGGTTGAAGTTTTAGAACCAACTTCGTTGTCTTATCTTTGTTTAGTTGTATTTACTTGCTTTAGTTTATTGTTTATTAGCTTTAATATCCAGCCTCGAGCCAGCTGATTTCGCGCTCAAACTCATGGGGAGTGTTAGATCGTCATTAGTATTTACATTAGGCCCATGTTTATGTACTTGTACCCAAGCCCATGTCTTTGTAGGGTTTGGGACCTATATGTATTCCCGGTTTTGGGATTGTCAGGGATCAATCAATCAAACAATAATATCAATCATATTATTATTATTCTTACATGGTATCAGGCCTAATCGGTCTTACCTCAAAACCTTAAACAACATTGCTTCCGCCGCCTCCGGCCGCCGGCTACACGCCAGAGGTTCGGAGGGCTCCCTTCAAACCTTAAACTCTGTCAATCTTTTCTATGTTATAGCAAATGAAAGCTGTCTCCCATATCTCACTGCCGCCACCGGCTGCTATTTTTCCGATCACATCCGACTGCCACCGCGCCACCGCTACCGTACCACCGTGTCTTTCCATCTACGACGCAAGAAACTAGACCTTGTTTGTGCATCGTGGTCTCTTTAGGTTCTTAGATCGGGAGTTTATTCATAGCTGTGATATATATTTTTTTTTAGATCTCCTATCTAGATGGAGAGAGAGAGACAGGGAATCTTATGAGAAAAAGTGGATGGTTAGTAGTGTTTGTAGTGATATGTAAAGTAGCCAATAATAAAGCAGCCAATAACCTTTGTCGGAAAAAAAAATAAAAAAATTTGTTATTTATATGTCGAATCCAGGGTATTAATTCCCAAGACGACTTTTGTTTTATGTCGAATCCAGGGTATCAATTCCCAAGACGACTTTTGTTTTATGTCGAATCCAGGTATCAATTCCTAGACGATCGTTGATGGTGTCGAATCCAAGGTATCAATTCCGAGACGACTGCTTAAAAAAAAAAAAAAAAAAAAAAAAAAAAATCTACCGCCTCCTCACCTGCTGTCTTCTTTGTCTTCTTCTGCTTTCTCATCTCCTCACCTCCATTCCCCCTATCTATCTCACTTCTAAATTAAAAAAAAAAATAAATAAATAAAAAAAATAAAAAATAAATTGGATATTTATGTTTTTCTATGGAAAAACACGCCCCGTTTGTTTGGAAGGTTCTTTGGGGGTTGAAGTTTTAGAACCAACTTTCGTTGTCTTATCTTTGTTTAGTTGCATTTACTTGCTTTAGTTTATTGTTTATTAGCTTTAATCTTCGATTCGAGCTCGCGATTACCGCCAAATCATGGAGGAGTGTTAGATCATTAGTATTTACATTAGGCCCATGTTTATGTACTTGTACCCAAGCCCATATCTTTATAGGGTTTGGGACCTATATGTATTCCCGGTTTTGGGATTGTCAGGGATCAATCAATCAAACAATAATATCAATCATATTATTATTATTCTTACAAGAGGTACCGATGCCCATGGTTAAATCCCTATACCCGGAGTTATAATCTTCCAGATCTATTTTAAAGTGAATGAACATGTTGAATTTGATGATGCAAACTAGGAGTGTTATGGTAGATGTGATAATCAATTTCAAAGTTAATTCAACAGTGAATAAACATAGTCATCGTTTGTATAATTTACGTTATTTTTGGGCCATGCTCTTTGTTTGTCACTCTATTGATTTGGGTCAAACGTCAAAGGGTTTCGGTTTTACTTGTTTTGGTCCGATCGATCTTCATCAAGGGTTTGGTTTGGTTTTATTCTTGGTGGATCGAACAACAACAAACAACAAAGGTTTCTAGGTTTCGTTGTTCAAGAATCAAGAACTTGGTTCGGCTTTTCACTACTAGTACTAGCATACGTAATCATTTGCTAAGAACGTATTGTGTGTGTTTACGTGGAGAAGATCAATTTGATCTTTAAGTGGTTTCGTGTGTGTTAGTTTATTCACACGCGAATATTCAAGATTTGTGTTCGTTTGCATTGATTTGCTAAAAGGTACACATACTTGATCTTATGTTAATTACGTTACATTATACTTGATCTTATGACTTCGTTGCGTACTCGTGTTTATGTGTTGACATATTAACGTGTTAATAGATTTAAAATTCCAACATACTCGTATGCCATAATAGAATCGGGAATGCAACTGTTCATTTTATGAAAATTATTTTTAGAATGTTAAATGACTTGAACGTGGTGGGGTATTTGCGTTATTAAGCAACTTTTTTTACTCGAATTATGTTTTGAGTTTTCAATCCCACATAGGTAAAGTAAAGGAATTTAGCTTGCTTATATAGCGTAATGTATATCATTCACTTAAATTGAGATAAGTGTCATGTTATTGCCGTGTGTACGTCAATGTGATAAAGCAAATTATGACGTTGTCGTCTCCGGTGATAATCGATTTGAGTTCTCAATTTTTGTTGTTAAATCTTCAAAACTTTGTGAGTTCGAATAGATTTACTGATTTAGTATGTTTTGTTAAAATATTGTTTCTCACCCTTTCCGTAAATATGAAAATTATCTTGTAATTTTTTTTGAACGGCAATTATATTAAGAAAAAAACTAGCAAAGGAGCTAGGAGGTTACAATGTTACAAGGTAAGGATTTGTAAGCCAATCTATCCAACTAAACGCAGCCTTACATCTATATCTACACCAATAAAAAGTGCGGGAAACGATATCCTCAAAGAGAGATGCCTTGGATTGAAGCTTTGAACCGAAAATACTCTTATTGCGAAAGTTCCAAATAGTCCACCACATAGTGTAGGAAACTCCTTCGATCAACGATTTGTGTTTGGAGGAAAGACGAAGGTTCAATAACCACTCTAACCAATCCTCGTACGAAGATAGCTCCATAAAATTAACATCCCACCAATTAGCAATCTTGTGAAAGACCTCTTTGACTATGTTACAAGCGAAAAAAATATGATTAGTCGACTCCACCGCCACACCGCAAGAAGGACATAAAATAGAATCAATCTCCATACCTCGTCTAGAAATATTGAACCTTGTAGGTAAGCAATCATCTTTCGAACGGAGGCAACGGAGAACTCTCCCGATCCGTAATTATCTTCTAATTGGCTTGTTCTTAGTATATATTGGTGGTGTATTTACGACTTCTTTACTCGAATTTAGCTTTTAGTTGTCAATGTGATAAAGCAAATTATGACGTCGTCGTCACCGGCAATAACCGATTTGAGTTCTCAATTTTGTTGTTAAATCTTCAAACTTTGTGAGCTCGAATAGATTTACTGATTTAGTATATGAATTTTTAAACTCAAATGTTGCCGTATTTGATGAAATAATATTTTGTATAGTTTTGTTAAGATATTGTTGCTCACCCTTTCTGTAAATATAAAAAGAGCAAGGTTGTATCAAGTGGTTAGCACCTTTGCTTTTGGAGACAGAGGTCAAGGGTTCGATCCTCACCCCTTGCAAGGCCGGAGGTCCTTTTCTACTTTTGGTAAAACCGGAAGCAGCCTCTCTACTTTAGGTAGGGTATGGTTGTCTACGCCTTAACCTCCCCATACACCGTGGAAGACGGTATTGGGACCCATAACCATAACCCTTTATGTAAATATGAAAATTATCTTGTAGTTAGCTTGTTCTTAGTATATATTGGTGGTGTATCTGCGCCTTCTTTACTCGAATTTAGCTTTTATTTTGAGTTTTGAGTTTTTGTCGCACATGGTTAAAGAAAAGAAACTTTCCTTACTTAAATACTCTGGTATACTTGGTTCATAACTTAAGGGTAGCATTATGTTGTTGCATTTGCTCATAATGAGTTAAATATGATACGGGTACTTCATATGCAATAACCAATTTGAGTTTGTTTTTTTTTTAATTTTTTTTTCTCTAACAAAATCTAGCGAGCTGAGTTACGTCCTAAACATGAATTATCAAATTCAAATGTTGTTGCACTCGATGTTTGATTATGCTTGAGCAAAGTATTAGAATGAGATCTCATATGTTACGGATCCATATCTTTTCTTTTGGTAATCATGTTTTCTGATCTTTTACCTTTTCAGAAGGTTCGCGTGACTAACGCAGGGTTCTTTGCAACATAGCAGTAATAGATATTGAGACTCACACATTTTAGTATTATATTCTTAAGTCTTTTTGCCACTAAACCACCTGAGTGGTTGTTACTTATCCATATTATCTTACTAAATTTAATTACAAACATGTAATTACAAACATTCACATTAGTTTTCGATTTTTTGTCATTGTAAAAAATTATAGCAGGTTGGATAATAGGTCCAACATCTTTTTGAACAACAATTTTATTTGATTGGGCTGGAGTGCCGAGTAGCCATCGCGAAGTAGGGTCATACACTTATCTTTCTTCGCGAATCTTAATGAAAACAAGTAGCTAAAACAAAAAGGTGGAAACATATACAAGATACTTTCTTTGTTAGTTGAGCATGGGTTTTTCTTTTCCTATCAAGTGGCAGCTAACACTTAGTCTTTTATATTTTGCATTAATTTGAATTCGGGTTTTAAATGAAATAATCTTTTGTCTAAGTATATAAACCATGGTGTTGCACACCCTTTATGTGAATATTTTGGCTAGTTCCAATTATATGATGATGGCATGACTACCGTGTAGTCGTAAACCATATATTGTTTCAAAGATCTTTCATGACTATAAATTTGATGTGTGTACTTGTTTTATTAAGTGACTTATTTACTTAAAATCAGCTTTTATATTGAGTTTTGAGAAGGGTTGTCATTTGCAACAATCAATTTAAGGTTTTTTTTTTTTTTTTTTTTTTTTTTTTTGGGGTATATTGAAGGAATTAGCAAAGTGGGTTAGGTTCAAAATATGAATTTTCAAATTCTAATGTTTACAAGTTCCGGTGAGTTGAGTAATATTTTCAAAATATGTAATTAGAAAAATTCTTATTTCTAGTTTCTCAATTATAAATAACTTTGTCGAGATAAAATGTTCAAATTCAATCCATCCAAAATGATATTAAACATGGATAGATTTGAATTGAATTCATGTAATACACTTTTGACATGTGATATGTTAAGATATATTTCAAAGTTCATATAAAAGAAATTCAATTTACGTAAGACATCTCGTTAACAAAAGGTCAAATTCTGCATCAATATATAGCTTTTGTTAACAATGTATCAAACAAAAATTATATACCACTTGACACCTTAGGATAATCATGACATTATAAATTTGGGTGTAATGGTGAACACATTCATCATTGCCATATCAATTTTTCTCTCAACCACCAAACAAGTGTAATAACTTCACAACCAAATAAATACCCACTTAAAAACAAATATACCTCACAAAGATAATTTTATTTTCTTCAAGTTGAAGTTTTTCCAATTGGGTTATTTGTTTCTTGTTAATTAGACCAACTTAATAAACACTTTTTGCATGTTTTTTCACTGTTTAACAAAAGAAAATTAGAAATTGAGATGGCGAATTGGTAGTGCCATGATAAATTTAAATACTTTGCAATCACACATAATTACATTAGGAGTATACACTTTACAATACTTGTTAATAAACCTTGAAAATTGAGAAAAACTACACACTTGAATACATGCTCATAAACCTTCAAAATGAGAAAATTTAAGTGATGTATAAAAAATTAAATACTTGTATTATTTATTGAACAGTCTCTAATTCCATAGGCTAGGATAGCATATGGAACTAACATGATAGTCCAACAACACAGTGCAAACACTAATTTAACAATTCATACACATGGGAGTATATAAGTAACCAATATGTGTGTTCTTTGATCTATGCGGGATAGCAAACTTGAAACAATTTATCATAATGGTCACCTTAAGATAAGATTGTTTTAGCAAGTGACATATGGTTCTCTTATTCGATTCTGGATTGATACTTGGGCCGGAGATTTGCCTCTTCGTGATCGTTTCAACAGGTTGTATCACTTGGAGAGCTCAAAGGATTGTCTCATTCAGAATCGCATCTCAAATGGATCGTGGTCTTGGGTTTGGATTAGACCTATCCTCTCTGGTAGGTCGTTTTCTGATTTTGTTCACATGTTGGAAGTCATTGGTTCGGTGGAAGTTAAACAAAATAGCGACTCTTGTTTCTGGTATCTTTCAAACGATGGAAACTTCTCGGTTAGTAGCATTCGTCATCACATTGACGACCACTTGCTCCCTTCCATGGCATCATCTACCAGGCGGTGTAAATTAATTCCAAGGAAGGTTAATATTTTTATGTGGCGTTTATCCTTAGATAGGTTACCTCATCGTTTCAACCTGTCTTCTCGGGGTCTAGACATTCAATCTATCATGTGCCTGATTTGTAACGAGCAAGTGGAGTATTTGAATCATGTTTTCTTCTTGTGTGTTACGGCTTCAAGTGTATGGAGACTTATTCGCATTTGGAGTGACTCAAAGATCCATGTTTTATTCTCTTATGGTGATTGGGATTCTTGGATTACTCTGATTTCAAGGATCGTGCTTATGTTATCTTTGCTGCTACTTGTTGGGTCTTATGGAGCTTTCGGAATTGTGTTACATTATGCTCTCAATCTATGAGGAAATGTGACATTTTTGACAACATTCGTCTTGTTTCTTTCTCTTGGCTTACTTCTAGAGGAAAAAAATGTATTAGTTGGAATAACTCGTTAAATTCTCCTTTGTAATTTTGTAGCTCCTTGCTAGTTTTTGTTAATTATATCTGCCGTTCAAAAAAAAAGTGACATTATATCTTTATATCAATAATCAAATATTATTTATCTTCTATCACGTGTTAAAATTTCACGAATTTGTTGGATTTTTGTAAAACCCTAAAAATACAAAACGTATATAAAGACTAAAATACCCTTGAGGTCGAAATTATAAAATACGTAAAATACATTTATATTCAGTTAACGAAATTTAAATCCTAACCTACGAATAATTAAAACTTAACAAATATGTGTACGTGATCGACATGGTACGACGAAGATTAAACGTCTCGCGTAAATTGTTTGGGCCTTGATTTCGTTAATGGTGAACCAAAGTTGGGCCGTGTGTTTGTTTGTTCGGTTGGACCCAAGCCGAAGCCCACCCGCCTAAAGCCCTAACCTATTTGTACCACCAATATATACAACACATTAACCTCAATTTGGAACCCTAGTTTGCCTCTTCTTTCTTTCTTTTTCATTCGGCCAAACCCTAATCCCTTGGTGTCGCGAGTTTAGTCCCAACGTGAGCAAGCTAAGGTATAACCAAGTCTTCCTCGTCTCATTTGATACACATAACGTTAATAATATGTTGTAATATGTCATGTTTGAATCGGGCCTTGTGTTTGTCGAACTGTATGAAATCGAATCACATATATATAAATGTTATCATGCCTAATAAATTCGAAAACCTAATTGGAATGGAGCCCTAAGTGTAATTAATGGTCTAAACATGTGATTATAATGGTTTTAATAAACCCTAAAACTGGACAGCATCATATGTCGAATTTGTGTGTGTTCTAGATCCAATTTTATAAGTGCAATAATCTCGGTTTTTGTGGGAAAAGTTTATTTTATGTCTTAGTTAAGTTTTCCAAGTGGTTTGGTCGAATTTGGAGTTGTCTAAGTCGTATTTTGAATTTTACAAGATCAAGTGTCAAAGCTGAGAAACGGGTCGAAATTTAGTTGGATTGTTTGATTTTAATTTTCAAACCATAAAGAATTGGGAGCTCTCCTTTGCAGGAGTGACATTTAGGATATAAATGAATTTCGGGAGTTTTGGGAATTTTTCCAAGGTGTCTAAATAGGTCCAATAAGTGTAAACTTTAAGGTGTATTTTCGATTACTTTACGGATGTGGACTTGTGATTTTCCATAGGCCATTTGGCATAGAGATAGAACTCACCAATTTTTAAGAGTCTTTTAAATCATATGGGAACCCCAGGATTTTGCTTGATTTCATTTGAGCTAAGTAAGTATTTTATAAAAATCGTTAAAGTCTGGTCCAAATATGAGTTTAAGAAAATGAAAGATAAAACATGATATCAATAAGTAAAACACTTACAAAGGCATAAGAAGCTTATAAAAAGAGCTAATAAGTATTATACGAATCGTAATCCGTGTAGATTCATTGAAAAAGACGTGGCGTCGTATCTTCGTGTTCGTTCATTCATTGCTTTTCCCTCATTTGCTTTAAGGTACAGATATTCTGACCTTTTTAGTAAAGGTTCCTTATGATGTTCTTTTCGTTAGTTTTTCCTATTTTACTTATTAGGGTTTCCGATGCCATTGCTATGAACCCTTTTCTGATTGTGTGATCTGTTGCTTATCTGAGTTTCTGTTTTATTGAACCATGCAATATCTGTTTTGAACTTGTGTTATGAAGACTCTAATATGCATATTTATTGAACCTCACTATGTTTAATTATGAACTTCTAGATATGAATGTATGATTTGTGATTGTGATATAAACTTCTACTTCTGAATATCTGAATATGAACCTTATATGAGCTATCTAATATGTTATCTGTGACCTTGTGTTGATTATGATATGTGTCAATTATAAAAATTTGTTCGACCTAAGATAGTTTGACACCCGAGTCAAAATAACAACTAGTCATGGGGTTCCATGTCCAGTGTCGTTGATGCACCTCGACATGACTCTAGGCGAGAGTGAAGTTCGCCACGTCCCTTATCGGTTATCGTTATGAGCTCAAGTTATATTATATTACCAATATATGTTTGTGGGCGATGGATGCATCCTAGATCCGATCCATTATCCGATATGATTTGTCTAGGTGAATCTTGTGTGCAATACGCGTCTTCATAAAACTCGGGAGCTAGCTACTCCGAATTATTTCGAGATTATTTCTATATAATTATGATGTTTCGATATGATATGTTCTGGACTCGTGGTAGTTTAACTAAATCCTAATCTGTTATTTCTATGTTAAGTATTCTGATTTTGATTCGGTATGTTCCAGTGTTATGATTATGTGCTAGGCTTATTATATGTTAATATATGTGTTTATGCTTTGGTATGATTATGTGACTACCGTCTATTATGCTAGGAAATGATAATGTGTTTGAATATGATTCGTGTGTTATCATCTGATGTTATGCTAGTTTATCGTTTATGTGAATTTGTTGATCCGTGAGATGAATGTGCTAATGTGAAAGTAAGTATCCTGAAAGTTGATAAGTACAATTGTTTCGTTAATTTGGCGAACTCTGTCTATACGTTGGGGTATCCATCTGTTTATAATTTGATCTGCCATGTTTAAACTCTGCTGATGTTAAGATTTGATCGGGAAACTGGTTTAGCATGTGATATATGTTCTGATAATTGCTAATGGCTATGTTATGTCTTTGTCTATTTAGTTATTGTATGTCTACTGTGTTTTCTATCTGTATGTGAGACTGCCATGATTTGACCGCTATTTCCGCTGCTGCAATATTGATTTAAGTGTGTTAAATGTTGATTAATTGACTTGTATGAATGCCAGGATTATTTTCTAGGAATTGTTTCCGTTAGTCTTTAGACTTTTCGTTTGGTTTATATGTAATCAATTGTCTTGATATGTTAAGTGTCTGGTTATTCGGAAGTGTTTGCATTTGTGTCATTAATGTGCTATGAGGTGTTTAAACTGTTATGTGTGTCTTTTGGATTTATGTATATTTGTGCTTCCGCAGAATCCTAATGGATTCAGTAATTTTATTTTGTTGCGATTTCGTTATTTGTATATTTGTTTTGTTTAGCTTTTGTTTCGTTATATCTGTTCACTGGGCTTTGTAAGCTCAGCCGCAGGTTGTTAGGTATTCAAGATGAGCTTATGGAATAGCTGATCTGGGTTGAGAGTAGAGCTGAGAGCAAGATTTGACCATAGAGATCTTAGATTTATTTTGAAGTTTAGCTATTTATATTTTCTTTTTGAATAGTTTGTAAAGGCTTCCGCTATTGTACAGTATTTAAAGTTCTGATATGAAACCGTATTGTGATATCTTTACCCTTGTCGGGTTGGGGTGTTACAATTTTACAGAAATTTTTCATGTAAAAAGATATTGTGTTTGCCTATTGAAACAAAATTTGAAAGATCATAATGAATATTGAAACAAATTTTGTTCACATTGTAAATTGGAAAAAATAAGTTGCTATTTATTAACCTAATCGCAAATAAATGTTATTATGAAAAAAATTAAGATCGCCTTGATTTTAGTATTTGTATATTTGGTTTTGTAGTTTTAATATAAAATTTCTTTTAAAAAATTAGAAAATTTCTAAATGAAACATTAACGATTTTACAACAGAGAAAACAAAATTTTTTAAGGTGAATATTATGATAATAGATGATCAAACAATGTACTCATGTGAATAATATGCAAGTATATCCATTAATATGCAAGTAGGTCCGTTGATCTATGTCAAATGGCTGAAGATTACGTTTTTAACCAAATGGTATATCAATTTTATCCAGAAAAGTGTTTATGTAGTAAAAACAAATTTTAGGTTCACCAGACAAGACTTGTAGCCGAAAAGAACTAGACCCAAGGAAACTCCATAGATTCTTGTTTGAGCACGTTACTTTCAATCATCCTACCATTCAGCTACAGGTACATTGGAAGCTTGGATTTCAGTTTAAACTCTCAATTTAGGAACATCACATGCATCATTTCCTATATCTATCCGTTCTTCCATATATGATCATGTTTCAACAATCCGCATTAACAGTTAGGAACAAGTCCAATCACCAACAGAAACATAGACATCAAGCTCCCTAAACTCCTTTAGGATCGAGCTAATTGCGTGATCCATCATTATCATAAATCATCGAAAAAAAAGTGGAAAGAGGTTCTTGCCGAATCCATAGGTGCACAAGTTCAACTACATGAAGTCAATTGTTGGTTTATGGCAAACCTAATGCATCACGTTATATAACTAAACAAACTTTCTCTTCATTTACCCATGTGGGACTAGAAACTCAAAACAAAAGCTGAATTTAAGTAAAGGAATTTCTTAAAACACACACACACACACATCATATTTCTGTCATTTAACATTTTAAAAAGCATCGTTATAACGTGAATAACCATTTCCAAATCTATTACGGTATGTGAGTACACGACGGTCATAAACCATCATCATATATTAGAGCTAATTTGTATATTCACAGAAAGGGTGTGCTACACCATCATTGCATAATTATACATTTATGCCGAAGATTATTCCATCTGAACCCAAATTCAAGTAAATGTAACACTCTCGAGAAGATGAAGACTAATAAACCCAACAAGAAGATTGGATATGCAATCCTAATCGACCCTATATCAATAAGGGTTAGCTGCCACAATGCCACTTAATAGGAAAATAAGAACCAACGGTGATGTTTGCATATCGAAACTCCACATTCGTGAGTGATGACTAATTAGCCGCACTGCACGCCATATGCCAACTAACTCAGTTAAAAAAGGTTAAACTCAGTTATAGAATTCAAACCAACATGTTTACTCCTTAAATGAATCATGCAATAATGGTTGGTGTTAAAATGTGGTCAGGTGTGCAGGTGCGGTATTGAAACATATGGTCTCTGCATCATTCATGTAAAATGTTTTTT
This sequence comes from Chrysanthemum lavandulifolium, assembly GCA_022545495.1. NCBI lineage: Eukaryota > Viridiplantae > Streptophyta > Magnoliopsida > Asterales > Asteraceae > Chrysanthemum > Chrysanthemum lavandulifolium. The sequence goes on from CM040241.1 coordinate 67,125,653, forward strand.
CACATGAAGTGAACAAAATTTCTTCGCATATACATTTATCAGCATATAACAAATGTGTTGGTGTGTATCGTCTAGAACAAGGTTAAGACAATCAGTAGCAACTGCAAATACCACTAGGTGGTTACCGGATATAACTTGGAATCGTGTAATCACTTTCCAATGTAAACTATTCGACCCTAATGCCTGGGTTACACGAATATCTACTTGGGATAAGACCAAATGTAGTTATAGAATTAGGCACAATTTAATAACCCTTGCGCTTATAAGTGTTTAAGCTTTTAGTTTGTTTCTCCTGATATTGTTCTTTTTAGTGTGTCTTCAAGCTGAAGATGTCACTCTCTATTTATAGTGAGAACACTCAACACTAATCAATGGACATTATGTATGATTAACGCCAATTCATCACCCATAATAAACCTCCATTATCATAGAAATAGTGGTTACATGACCAATTAAACATGGTCATAAAGCGGTCATAATACCACTTGAATGAGTGAAAGTCATTACAAAATAATCAACGCAACACTACCAAGAGGAACCTTTACACTAGCAAGCAGAACCAATACACCGTCAAGAGGAACCAACCCACCGCCAAGAGGAACCAATCCACCGCCAAGAGGAACCATCGCTACCACATTAGCGGTGGTTACCAATACACTAGCAAGACTTTCCACTATTGAGTCGGGGGTTCGGGACCTCATGGGTGTACACTCCGCACCTCCTAACCCAAAACCAGTGTGAACTAATCCCACAAGTGCACTAAATTTTCCAACAAAATGTTTCGTTTTATGTTATGTCGATTTTATTTCTTTAAGTAAGTCATGTTATGAAAGTTGGAAATGATCTTTTAGGAACTATATATTCACGTTATGAAAATGTATTTTAAATTGTTAAATGACTAACTGTTGGCTTTATTAAGTGATGATTGTATAAAGCGATCCCACATCGGGTAATGAAAAGAAATTCTTCTTGTATATATAGTGTGATGTATATACCACACATAAATCCATAAATTGAGATTAGTATTATGTTATGGTATTAAATATCTCACTTTGGTAGAGCAAAATATCAAATAGAATTATTTGGTACCATAAATGTATATTGACCTCTTAATATTTTTTTTCAAAAAAATTGGCTAATTTGTTTCACCTAATTCGGAAAGAGAACAATAGAATTGGGCACATTTAGCTCCATTACTTTTTTGAAATGGACATATGTTACTCATTTATATGTTAAATGGGCATAAACGAGCACATATTTTCTATCAATTGGAGAATATTACAATTGTTTTTAAAGAATAACTTATAGATATAGTATATTTATTTTTTTAAATATAAATGAGGTGTTACGTTTGAGGAATTTATTACATCATTTTGGGTCTTTTCTAAATCTATTCGTATAACATGCGCCCGTTTACCCAAAAAATATAACATGCGCCCGTTTGACCCGTGTTCATTTAGCCCGTGCCGGTTTAGCCCATAGCCCGTGGCCCGTGCCTGCCCGGCCCGCCCGTTTTGCCACCTCTAGGAGTTTCAAAATATTCAATTATGAGAATTTGCATGACTTCTTAAATTTTTTTTGTCATTTGATAAAATTTGGCAAGTTGCATAATACGTAAAAAAACATACAATCTGTTGACATCGTATGAAACTGGTCGGATAGGTTATCACTTTTTTCCTATGCATATATAAGTAGTTAATGGGTGAAATATGATCACACAAATATTTTATTATAAGGTTCCTCTGAGTTTATAAAACAAAATAGTTAGGAGCATGTAACAATAAAGTTGTTGGAAAAATAGTTTTGCAAAATGATTTTATGCAATTTTGGGACACTATTTAATGTATGTATATGTTATATATATTTATATTTTTTGGTAGCTTTGCGTTCTCCATGATGAGAGCTTCGCAACGAGCTAAAGAGTGTAAAAAATGGAGTTGATATGAATGAGATATCGTGTCTCAAAGTAATGCATTTGAAACACAAAAATTGGAAAAGTGAGAGTATCCCACATCGCCCAAAGCAAGAAATTAAAGCTTGTTTATATAGGAATCTTGATATTAACCTTCATATTGATTTGTTGGTTTTACTCCAACACCTACGGGCGCGCGTGCAAGGGAGGTGGATTTCTGGGTCAAAATGGGTTCGAAGCTTCTGAACTCATGCGACCTTCGGACACGAATGCAGCTCCGAAGCCTCGCATATGTGCGTATCTTTTTGCTGCAGATTTGAGTTTACTTTTTTTTCCATTATTTTCTGTAAATCTATTTAAGGAATAGATTTGAAACTTATTGACAAAGTTTACAGAATATTGATGTGTAATTAAGATATATGCAGGGGTGGATTTCTGGGTCAAAATGGGTTCGAAGCTTCGAACTCATGCGACCATGGACACTAATGCACTCAAGCCTCGCATATGTGCGTATCTTTTCTTCGCAGATTCGAGTTTACTTTTTTCCATTATTTTCTGTAAATCTATTTAAGGAATAGATTTGAAACTTATTGACAAAGTTTACAGAATATTGATGTGTAATTAAGATATATGCAAATCGTGGTTATTGGTTAATAGATTTTGCATATCAGTTTAATTTTGGCAGATATCTTGTCTTGGTGAACAAGATAGGTTTAGCCTATATAATAAACGACTCCTCATTCAGCCTCATTCAGTTTTCGACACAGAAAATAACACAACTCCATACCACCGTATTCCAGCAGTCTTCTCGATCAGAAACATCATAAACTTCAGCAATCTTTCAGGCAAGTTGTCGAGTCCGGCTGTGCAACAGCTTTGTACGTTGTACCTTGGGAAACAGACGGCGAATCTGTTTAAAGGGAATCGTGTTAAACACGAGCCTCGTGCCGCTGTCTTTACTGCTTTCGTTTAATTTTATTGAATAGTGTCTGTCTTCTGCTTCTACTCCATTCTGTCTGTTATTTAATTTTATGTCTTTTATTTTCTGTTAATTATATTCATTGTAATCTGATTTATCTTAATAAAAGTGTACACCGTTTCTTACAAAAGTAGATGACAAAGTAGTTCTTATTATAAGGTTCCCTTGAGTTTATAAACGATTAGACTGGGCATCAATAGAGAATACATGTTGCACATTTTTGGTTGTGATTCAAACATTTCTTCCGAGGCAATGAACTGGCAGAGCCAATAAACATTTTGATCCGTTATAGTGTGGACACCTTTGGTCTCCATAAGCAGACATAGTTTCCTCTTATGCACAAGAAATGGTATTGCCTTATTTATCAGTATTGAGCAACAAAAAAATTTGTTTATGATTACGTAAGTGTGGTTTAATTTTCTTGTAGCATAAGTGTAAGAGACGTAAGAGTATGTTTAGAGACGCATCATATGTGTTAAAGTAGCTTGTTCATGATTAAGAGTATGGGTTAGTTTTCCTCAATCCAAGATGTAGTATTGAATTCTACTTAAGTTTTACAATTTACTTGCTACAATATTGACCAACCTCACTAGACACATTCACCATTTCGTTGACCTGCACTTTGCTGCTGCTTTTCCACCATCATCTAAGTGAGGTTTGAACGCTTTTATAACCTCTTCATATGCCGGCCTTTTGTAGTCCACCGCCTATTGTTATTAGATCCATATGTCACATACCCGATCTCCAAGCAAGTTTATGATAAAATTGAAGAAATGGAAGATATATTAAAAGAAGGTTAACCTGCTCGATGACGTCTTAAGGGTTTGTCCATTTCCACTCTAAAAATTCAGGATTAACTTAACCAGTTGCTAAATTGATTTCACTTTCATCTTTCGTCAGTTTCACGAGGAACCTAGTAATTGTGAAAGAAACCGTTATTCTATTAGAATTGGATATTTTCTTGTTAAACTAGGGATTTGTAATTCTGGGTTGTTACAACTCATGGTTATTGGTTCCATCATATGTGAAAATGAGAAGCCCGTTATTCTGTTCGATGACGTCTTAAGGGTTTGTCCATTTCCACTCTGAACATGATGTTTTTACATTGTCCTAAGAAAACATGAGAAGCCCCTCACTTCACCCAGACGATGGTAGGAATATCCTCTACTGAGAATGCCATAATACTATAATAGAGCTGGAATGATCTCTCGGGACTATTTATGTTATATAAACGCTTTTTAATATGTTACATGATTAACATAAAATTTGATGGGTGTCTTTGTCTTAATAAGCAATTTCTTTACCCAATATATGCTTTTGTTTTGACTTTGAGTTATAAGTCCCACATGGCTAAAGAAAAGAGACTATCCTTGCTTATATACTCGGATGTACTTGTTTCAACTAAATTGAGATTAACATTATGTTCTTGCATGTGTTCATTCATCTTGATAGAGCAGCAGTATATCAAGATGGGCTTTCACATGCAATAACCGATTTGAGTTCTCAATTTTTTAGTTGTCATACAGTTAAGCGAGATGAGTTATGTTCAAAATATGAATTTTCGAGTTTAATACTTTGGCTATATTTGGCACATGAGATTATGAAAAGATTATGCTTATTTTTTAAAAAAATAAGCTACTTAAAAAATAATCTTTGTTTGGCAGACATAACTTATAAGAGATTATAAAAGAATACAATCTTCCATAATCTCTTAAAAGAAAAGGTTACATCATGTAGTTTATAAAAATAATCTTTTTTTATAATTTTTTCAAAGAATAAAGACCAAAGACATGCATCAAGATTAGCAAAGACCAAAGACAATCTATTTTTGCCAAACATACCCTTTATCATTTGCTTATTATCATATTATTGTGTTCGATTCAAACTTTTGGTTAGTGTGATCAATTCGAAACCAAAACAACAAATGTGAACCTGGAGTTGTAGACATCCAAATCTATTTTAAAGCAAATGAACATGGTGAAATTTTGATTAATGCCAATTTGAAGTGTTATATGTAGAAGCGATAATCATTTTCAAAAATCAATTCAATGGAGAATAAACATAGTGATTGAGCAAATGAGAATAAAGAGGAAAGACAATGTGGTATCTTCTCTTAAGAAGTGAGTTTGTTATCTTCTCTTTAGAACGACATAACATCAAAAGATTTTACATCTAAGTTTGGATCCTTAACAGCCACACATTCATTTTTCCCGTGCATATATTGGTATATAGCAGAGACTTCTAGTAATTAGTTACAAATTCATTTTTCCTGTGCATATATTGGTATATACTATATAGCAGAGACTTCTAGTAATTAAGTGCATGGGCCGCATGGCTATCTTAATTAAATCAGCAAAATTCATGTTTTGCTCAAGAAAATGTGACGAGTTTACTTATATCATGATTACATTATGTAAAATCTAGGATTTATTAATAGTGTGCCATGACAAGAAACTTCTTTGAACTTGGCCAGTACCTTGTTATGTCTTCATTGAAAGATAATGCGTGGAACATCTTACACTTAGAAAAATTTCTGAGTTCTTGGAATAGGTTTGCTTGGTCTTTTTTTTTTTTTTTTTCTAGATAATCCTATATTAACTCGGTTTTGTGTAGCTTCGGCGCATGAAGAGATCCTACATGATCGAGAAAATTAAGCGAAAGATTTTCTTATATGGAGCTGAGTAGAAATGCATATCGGATCGTCTTGTTTTCTTGTGACTTCTTATTAATTGGCTTCTTTTGTACTTCCTAAGCTTATTAATTTTTATTAATGGGCATCTTTTGTGAGTTCTTATTAATTGGCATCTTTTGTACTTCTGGTGTTGCACACCTTTATGTACGTGAATACCAAAACGTACAGTTATGTAACATTCTCGTATACCATAATATGACTAAAATGCGTTGTGTGTATATCGTGATTAAGCAACTCCTTCACTCAAATTCAGCTTTTGTTTTAAGTTTTCTATCCCACATTGCTAAAGAAAAGAAGCTTCTGCTTACTTATATATTGTTATGTATATGGTTTCACTAAATTGAGAAAGACTTTATGTTGTTGCGGGTGGAATGTAACTTTGTCAGAACAACTAACAAAGTTGATTTTCCTTCCATAAGCAAGAACCAATTTAATTTCTCAATATTTTTGGGTCACAAAATTCACAAGTTTTTTTTTTTTTTTTTTTTGTAAAGGGTTTCAATACCGCTAGAGCAAAGTATTAGAATGAGCTTTCATATACCGTTTTCGAGAAGATAAAGACTAATAAACCCAACAAGAAGATCCGATATGCAATCCTAATCAACCCCATATCATCAATAAGTTTTAGCTGCCACTTGATAGGGAAATAAGAACCAACATTGATGTTTGCATACCGATACTCCACATTCGCAAGTGATGACTAATAAGCAGAACTGTCATACGACAAATAACTCAAGTAAACGCATCAATTGTCAAGAAGAATAATTTCATGTGAAAATAAGGTATATCAAAGCACATGTTCTTTTAACTACCCATCACAAGAAATGGAAGTCACAAGAAAGAACCTTTTCTTTGTTTTGGCAACCATATCAATCAATACAACAGCCTACATAATTGATAATTCCAATATATATATCGTTTATATTTTGGTAACATATAACAATTTCCTTGATTTATATCATTAGTTACTTAAAAGTACAACTTGCTACTCATCAATAATCCTACCAAGTTACTAAACAATTGAAATCTACCAGTAAATCAAAATGATTACTTTTTTTTATCTTAACACAATGCTACCAAGTTTCTATACACCTTTTTTTTTTTTTTTTTTTTTTTTGCACTTCAAATCTAAACGAGCTAGAGTTGACTTACATTGCTGGTCAAAGTCTCAATCATCTTTTCATTACCAAACAACCCATTTACAAGAACCCAATCCTCAATCATTGCTTGCGAATTAACATACTAGATTAGGAGGAACACGATGATCAGCAAGCCTGCAAGTTGACTGTTGACCACCCAGACTTCCCTCTTAAATCACGTTTACCAAATACACCAACTCTTAAATCACGTTGACCAAATACAACAAAATCTTTACATCATTGTTCTTTAGCGAATACTCAATCATATACCTAACACTTTGCATTAAGTCCTCGTGTAGCAAAACCCCACGACCCGACTACATGCTTCATAAAGTATGGACTCGTTCGCTTTCAAGATTTTCTTGATCTCATTATTGGATAAAAAGCTAGTCACTTTGGTGGTTTCATAAGGTGTCAGTCTCCTAAAATCATACAATGTAGCTAATCCTGACATGTTTTGTAACACGTTTAAAAGCTTTGATCTTACATTTGTTGCATGCTACCATTCGTTTTCTTTCGTTAATATAACAACTTCAAGCTGAAGGTTTTCTAATTGGGTTCTTTGTTTCTTGTTAATTAGTCCAAGTTAATAAGCACTTATTGATCACGTGAGATCTCTTCATACGTCGAAGCAATACTAAAACCTGTTCCAATAGGATTATCAAGAATTAAAAGACCAAATATCCTATTCCACGAACTCGGATTCTTTTTAAGTGTAAGATGTTCCATATTATGCTTAAAAGAAGACGTAACAAGATACGGGCCTAGTTGGAAGAAGTTTCCAGTCATGGAAGAACACTCTGGGCCACCTTGAAGCCAAATGAGAAGTGGGGCTTGTGATAGTAGTGAAAGGTTGTTTAAGTGCATTTTGGCTTCGTAAAGCCAAACGAGAAGTGGCGAAGTACTTGATGGTAAGATAGCTTGATTTCGTTGTGGTGGTGGAGGAGATGGCAGTTGGTGGTCAATGGTTAACTTGCAGAATATATTCAAAAATATGGGAATTTGATGAATCTGGTGGTGTTTAGTGCTGGCCATCTTGTGCTTGCTAATTAGTCTGTTAATTCATGCTATATTTGCTTTAAGCTTATTAGTTTCCCACATCGGCCAATAAAAAGAAATATTGCTTGTTTATATTTTGTGATGTGTATGAATTATATAATTTGGGAACGGTTTTAAATTGTCGCGGATGGCATGCCATTATGGTTGAGCAATGTATCATTATGGTATACTATCCGTTATAAATTGATTCGAGTTCTCTCTTTTTTTCGTTTTTTTATTGTCATTTTACAAAACTAATACGAGTAGGTTTTAATGTATTTAGTTAAAAAAAATTATTTTAGTACTCATTTTTTCGTCATTATAAATATATAATGAGTTTGGTCCAACATATTTAGTTTTGACGTTGTATGAAACTATTGGATATGTTATCATATGGTGACGACAAAAACACTTCAGAAAAACTGACTTTGTTATATTTTATTCTAGGAAATGCTAAACGTAGTCGTAAAGACCACGTTAAGACATTAATAAATACATTGAGGGTGCGTTTGGTATGTGGTAACAGGAATGGAGGAATGACTATCGGATAGTGTTAGATATTAACTTTTCACATACACATCAAACCATAACACAAGGTGGCGTATAAGATGGAATTCTTTGTTTATTTTTGTTAGAGAGAGAAAGTTAGAGGTTTAGGGAACTTAGTGAGAGAAAGTGAAAGATATTATTATGAGCTCCAACTCTACCTTGGAAGGTAGAGAGTATTTATAGTCTTACACAAATCGCCACACTTTGGGTGTGGATCGGGCATACGATGGGTAAAGACCCGTCCGTCCTCCACGGTGTTACTTAACTAAATAACTACTTAACTTAAAAGAACTACGACTACGAGCTTTCTAACGATTACATATACTTGAGGTGACCGACTCTTTAATCTTGGGAATTTCTAATTCCTAACAATCTCCCCAAGGAGGTCACCTCAATAATGTACCAAAATTACATAGAATACAAATAAATATAACATTTAACAATTGATCTTGCATTCTTGATGTAGTCCTTTGCTCCTAGGCTCGTAGTCATTGATTCTTCACAATGCATGTTTGGTTATTCCAAGTGGAGGTCTTTCTTGATCCACGTGATGATACGTTTGAGCCATCTTTGGAGATCATCACTATCAAAAATCTCGAGACATCCATTGTGGTGTTGTGACTTTGGGACCGACATGCTCACATTACGGATCATGATATCTTCTCATCGAGTAGCGGAAGCATTTGTTGAATCACGATATTGGCGGCGTAGCGAAGCTTGGTGTGAAAATATCGAGTCATTGATGCACTAATCATGATTTCTTTTGAGATGAATGTGTTAAGTGAGCATGCGGCTATGGATTGACCGCTTCATTACGATCGGTACGCAAGCGTCGGGCGTACTGCATACAATGATTAGCAACAAATCGCGCGAAAGTGTCTTTGATCACTTCGATGAATTGAGTACACGCCCACGGTTCCCGTTGATCGATACAAATCTTGCACTGTGATCGGTAGGATTCCTAAGAATCTCCTTGACGGGGTTTCGCAATTTGTTCTATTTGTTCTCAAACCGGAACATCTCAAAGAAGACAAGACGGAGTGAGTGAACCGGTAATTTTAAGTCCACCGATTGATGAAAAGAGATTTGAAAAACAATCGTGTATTGCTCAATAGAAATTGTTTTGCAATACAACGAAGGTTTTATTGAAAATCAATTATCAATCATAAAAATACCTTTTGGTTTGAAAAATGAGTACGATCGATGTGCTAAAGAAAAGAGTTTTAAGCACAAAGACCGGTTTTCAAAGGTATCCGTCAATCCCTAACACGAACGAGATTGATTCAAGAAATTGAATCGCCCATTGTTTCATTCGGTTGTCACATGGTTGATCTATATGATAGATCTCACATGCCACCTACCGAGAGCTTGTTTGATGTTGGCTCGAAGGCTTTCCATCTTCATTGTGAATGTGTAAACACATCACTCGGATGTTACAGCAATACCACAAGGATAATGCGTGGGACTCAAGATATAATCTCTCTTTCCACATTGTGTGAAGCAGAGAGTCTTCATTGAAAGTGTCCTAATGAGATTAATTGATGATCTCGTGGCTCTAGACTCAATTTGTGCATATTTGGATCCTATAACGGAGACTAGGGAGAGGTCTCCTTCTTCAATATCAACCATCTCTAAGAGAAAGTCGATAGATAATGTCGGTTCCCGTGAGAATGAAACAAGCCCTTTTAAGAGGAACTTGAGTGGTTTGGAAAGTTGAAGTGCGGTCGTCCTTTGGGTCCATGACGTCTTGTCTTCAATACCGATGTTACCATCGGTAGCATATGAAGTGAACCGGTTTACGCCCTAAGGTTGAATTAATGGAGGCTATTTGTTTTCACCCTATTTTCATTCAATTCTTTTAATTCTTCAACCCCTTGATTGCTTACGAGACTTCATAGCTAGAACCTTGTTGGGTTTATTCGATTACTAGCTCGGTCTTAGTCCGCACTCTTCCCATATCTCACTTTTCTCCTTTTATCATCATACCTAAGGACTTCTACACTAACTAGTGGATTGTCCTGGGTAGATCCCTCCGGTTACGGCGGATCATGGGAACCAATACCTAACCTTATCATCCTTATATCACCGTACATAAAGTAAAGTTGGTCGGTCAATTTGGTATTGTTCATACGCCATTGGATCCAATTGAAAACCATTTGAAAATCAATTCGGATACTTGTGATATATTATCAAAGCATTTTGTACCGAATTGTTTTGATATTTTTTAGAACGAGAACTCCCCTCAACATGTGCATCAAGTATTTGAAAATGTTTTGCACATGGAGGCAAGAGAAAGAATTAACTTCTTTGATTACCATTTTCTAAAGATATCAACATCACTTCCTCAACGGATCAAGTGGGTATAACATTTCCGGGAAGGATGAGGTTTCCATGAATTTTGCTCCCCTCAATATGTGCCTTGAGGTTTGAAAAGAGTTTTGCACATACTAGAGGAACACGCACATTGGGATAAATGATCACGTTTCAAATCATAGGTTTAAGATAGATGCTCCCCTCAACATGTGCATTGAAAAATTGAAATCGTTTGTCACATGTGAGAAGGACGACATGTACATTCTTTTATAACCATTTACCGATTATCGGTTTAAATCCAATTTAAATCACACATTCTCCCCGATCACAATTATCAAATCATTTGAGATTTGTGATCTCGTATAGATTTAAATTGATTTTGAAAGCTTTAAGGAGAATTGTGACTTGATTGTGAAAGTGTTTTAAGCGATATGGATCGATTTTAAGACTTTAAACTCCATTTATAAAACATGCATGTATATCTTTTGAAAACAATTTAATGCCAAATAACTTTTTAATTTAATTGAAATCATTCTCCCCTCAATCAATGACGTGGGTTGTTGATTGAGAGATAGAGATTTTGACATATAAGTCGGATGATTATCAAAAATAGAGATCGAGTTATTTTTCAAAGCATTTGGTTTTAATGAGATAAGAGTTTATAGAATCGAGCATAGAATTTGAAAACATGGTAAAACATGGCTCTGTTCTTTCTTTTAAAAGCGGGTTATTGCACGAAAATGACAATAAACCATTTCTCTTTCTCCCAAAATATTTTTGATTTTTGAATTTTTTTTTTTTTTTTTTTTTTTTAAAGAATTGAACAACATCTAAAGTCCCGTGTCATTCTTTGAATGACACACAAAAACCGTAGATATTATCGAACCGGAAGAAACATGACAAAATGACAATATTTTTGAAGAATTTTGAATTTTTTTTTCAAATTTTATGGATTTTGAAAGTTTTATATTTTTCTATTTGATTTTGAAGGTTTTATAATTTTGTATTTTGTTTTTCAAATATATATTTACGAGATAGATGAAGAAAGACCTTTACTCCTCGTCTTCCTCACGAAGGCGTTTGAGAGTTTCGGTTGAAGGCTTTTCAAACCAAGTCGTGGAAGGATAAACTCAAACGTTCTCTTGGAAGAGCTTTGGTGAAGATGTCGCTAGCGATATTCGGATCTCACAAAATATAGTTCCACCACACCTTTTTCCACTTGTTCCACGATGAAATGATGTCGAATGTCGATATGCTTTGCTCTTGAGTGTTGAGCGTTGTTGCATGAGAGAGCAATAGCACTTTATTATCACGATGAGAGGATTTTGTTGAATTCAAAGCCATAGTCGGATAATTGAGATCTCATCCATAAGATTTGAGCACAACAAGATGACATGGCTATGTATTCGACCTCTGTAGAGAAATAGAAGTACTCATTTGCTTCTTTGAAGACCACTCACAAGCTTATCACCCAAAAGCGAGCACCTCGGGCGTACTTGACGTGTATCTTGACAACTGCATGATCGGCATACGCATAGGCCGTTAGTGACATACCGGTGTCCTTGGTACCATAGTCCCATATTGATGGTTCCTTGGAGATACCTAAAGACCCGTTTAAGCGCTTCAAGGTGCTTTTTAGTAGGCTTAGCACGGTATCTAGCACACATGCACACGAGAGAACAAGATGTCGGTCTACTAGCGATGAGATACATCGGGATCCAATCATACTCCTATATTTCGTTTGGTCAATCATGATCCACGAGAGGTCCTCATCTAGTTTGGTTCGGTCAATCATGGGGGTGTCAACAGGTCACTTGAATCAAATCCAAATTTCTTTAAAATCTCATTGCATATTTAGATTGATTTATGAAAATGCCTCGGGACTTTGTGAAATTTGTAATCCCAAGAAAATGACATTTGTCCCATCATTGACATTTGAAACTTTGAACTCATTTCATTTGAAAACGATCACATTCCATTGGGTCGATCGAGGCAAAATAATATCATCAACATAAATTTGAACATGAGTTAAATGTTTGCGACTTCACGGTGAACAATGTAGGATCAAGCGCTCCTTTCTTGAATCCGGTTGATAGAAGAAACTTTGTGATGTATCATACCATGCCCTTGGAGCTTGCTTTAAACCGTAAAGAGCCTTCTTCAAGCGATAAGCGTGAGTAGGATGCTCTTGGTTCACAAATCCTTGAGTTGGTGGCGTAGACAACTTCCTTAAGATCTCCGTTCGAAATGCCGTCTTTACATCCATCGATATACCACCATGTTCTTACTAGCGACATTAGCCGAAAGATTACGATTGCCTCGATTCGAGCAGCTGGAGCAAAAGATTCTTCAAAGTCTATACCCTCCTCTTGACGATATCCTTTAGCAACTAATCGAGCCTTGTTCTTCAACACATCACCATGCTCATCAAGTTTTACTTTGAAGATCCATTTGAGAGCTATAATCATAGCACAATCTGGGCGGTACTAACTCCCATACATCAAGACGATCAAACTCATGAATTTCATCTTGCATGGCATTGAACCGACTATCTTCATTCATGGCGGTTTAACATCTTTTGGTTCGATCTTGATAGTGCGGAGTTGAAGAAGCACCATAAGGCATCGGTTGCAAGTTGTTTCGGGTTGATACAGACGAGAAGGATTTCCAATGATGTTGTCTAAAGGGTGATCGTGAGTCCATTTTACGAGGTGTTCATGTGGCATTTGTTGAGGCGAGGTAGCAGTCGATGTCTCTGAAGAAGATGGTTCGATGATGATTCGGGAGTAGCAAATATGTTTTCAAATGGAGCATCTTGAGAGTCGCAAAGGGATTAACTTCATCATTGATGCGAAACATTTCCATGATGTACATTTGAAGAATGATGATTTGTTGATGAGGCGAAGGATCGGCAGCGGTGCTTCGTGACTAACGAGATATTGAGGCGATGGATTGACTTCATTCAACGGAATATGAGCATCCTCTGTTGTAGGGATCGGCACCTCATTAGTAGTAGACTCATCAGTTCATCAAACATGGGATCAAACAATTTCTTTACATCATCTTGGATGGAGGTACATATGGAGTTTCTTGAGAGGAGTTTGGAACAAGGGATGAACCAATAGGACTGTTTTGAAGTGCGGGTCTGGTGGAGTGTCCAGAGCCATTTGACGGTCGACTCATCAAGCGTAACGTGAATTGTTTCCATGATATTTCGGGTTCTTTTGTTGTAGATTCGGTATCCCTTTTGTTTGGTGCATATCCTACAAATACTCCAATATCGACTTTAGCTCTAAGTTTGCCCAAGTCTTGACCTCATTAGTTGGATAGCACAAGGCACCAAACACACGAAGGAAAGATAGATTAGGTTTCCTTTTGTGGACAAGTTCATATGGAGTTTTTCCATGAATGGTGTGAATCGAGGGAGCGATTTTGTGTGTAACATGCGGTGGCAATTGCTTGACCCGGAGAAACATTGGAACCTTTGAGTAGATCGGCATTGTTCTAGTTGCTTCAACAAGAGTACGATTTCGTCTTTCAACTACACCGTTACATTGAGGGGTTCGTGGAACACTTCTTTGATGGGTGATTCCAACGCTTTCATAGAATTCACTAAGTTGTTTGTTGGCAAACTCGGTTCCATTATGCATTACGATAATTCGGCGGTTTTGTTTAGTCTAACTGCATTTGTTTGATGAGTTTGATGATGATATCGGGAGTTTCATCCTTTGTCCTTAAGAACTTGACCGGTGAATCTAGAATAATCATCAACCACAACTAACACATATTTCTTCCCAAAGATATTACGCACCCTCATTGGTCACATAGATCCATATGAATCATATGAAGAACTTACGTGTGAGTTAGTAGGTTTGGGTTTATGGGCATACTTCTTGCTTTTTCCCAATTGGCATCTTGAACAAAGATGATCCTTTTCATACTTTAGTCTAGGTAAACCTACAACTAAGTCCTTTACGGAAAGATCGTTGATGGTGCGAAGTTCAAGTGATTGAGACAGCGATGCCATAACCATGACTTTGTTTTGAAGCCTTTGATAACAAGCAGTTGGTGAAGCTCTCATCATGTCATCGATAGAGATAGTGTAAAGGTTTGAGCCACGAGTTCCTTTCAGCAGTTCCTTACCATTAAGATCTCTAACAAAGCGGTATGTTTTACGAAGGCTACTTCTAGATCGAGAATCACGAATTGACCAAGAGAGAGCAGTTATGACCTAAACCTTCCACATAATACACTCACGGAGATGACACTATCACCAACAACATAATCTCCATAACCCATAATAGCACCGAAATGATCATTACCAAATCTATGAGTCCGATGAATTTGCTCACGAAGTTCATGAGCCGTGACCGGTCTCCGGTCATATGCTTGGAACGACTGAGTCCGGTACCACGAGCGATTTGAGCGATCTGCGGTTGAACACGAGACAAGAATGGATAAGCGGATAGTTGGGATCCCCATGCAAGAATGGGTTCCATTTGGTTAGTAGCAGCAGTTGGAACACCCACATCGAAATAGAAGCATTCATATCGAGACGGTGAGGTAATGGAATCATTATGAGTAGATGCAATACTAGTGTCGTATTAGTCCTGTTTACGGTGTGACCACTTCTTAAGGAATAGTTCTACCGGTAGGCATCCATTTTCTAGTGGGCATTATCGATTGGTCTTATGACCAACGGTATCCAATAAGAACCTATTCTCTGAATGTTCTTCTGTGGGTTTCCATTGTTTTCTAACTATCTTTCGCTTTTGCCTTTTAGCCTTTTTAGCATGAATTTTAGCATTAGCAATATTAGCTGGACAATTAACATCATTAGGCAAAACATTGACATCACATCCATGTTTAGAAAGCGAATTCAAGCAATCATCGATCACGGGTTTTGCAAATAGTATCGAATTCAAATTAATTACGATGCGCCTATGGCTAATACTAGAATCAACACGATTCGTTTTATTCGATTCAAACTTAAGGTTCCTAGATTGTTCTTCTACTTTCTTCCGGTGCACATTCTTAGCTTGAGAGGTCCTATCATTCCTTGTATTGTCTTGAGACTTTGACTGCTCCCTTTAATGTCATGATTACTCTGTAGAGGAATGGGAACATTAGTTTGTTTTACTACTCTTTGCACCACTGTTTAGATGTCTTTGGGATCCGAGCTACATGCGGTGCACTAAGGCTCACTTTCTTAACACTAGAGTACTGGGATTAGCACTCCTAGAAGGCACATTTGAGTTCACTTTCCTAGCATTGCGGATCTAGAATCGAACTACTCAATGGTACACTACTCCTCACATTCAAAACATTGGGAGTCGATTGCATATCATGTTTGGCCTTAGGCATTGAGCATGGAATCAAAGGGTTAACTCTCTCACCTAATGTCTTTGGGCATATTGTGATCAAACATTCTAAGATTTCTTGAGATCGTTTGGCATATAAGCATGCATGTCCAATTGCATTATCATGAGGTTTCTCTAGCTTATCCTCTTCAACAATCTCACGCAGCATTCTAAGCAATCCTTAAGGGATGAGAAATATGTTTGAATGGCAAGTTTGTTGTTCCTTAGATGAGGGGACATATGTCACGAGATAAAGCATATTTATTACTAGAGCGAACCTTAGATACAACATTCTCCTCATTGATCATTGGCATTTTCCCTTTTTACGACTCTTGATTCTCGATTTCCTTTTGCAATGAAGTTATTTGTTCATTGTTTTTGTTCTGAGTGACTTTAATTGATTCAAACAACTCATTGAAATGACGTTTAACCTTTTCATTTTCTTCTAGAAAACTTTCGTTTTCCTTTTGTAAAGCATTTACTAGGTTTTGAAGATGAAACGTTTGAGAATTCGAGAATCTAAAGAAGGAGGCATTTGGGAGCTGTCATATTGTTCGTTTGGCCCTTTAATTGAGAGATTTGGGCTTTCAACTTTCGATCGTGTTGCCGAGCTTGAATCATTCATCACGTTTGTTAATTTGAAAAGCGCATCAAACTCGGAGCATCGAAGATGTCTTGATATTTGAAGTTTTGACATTTTCTTTGAGATGTTGATATTTTAGTTGTAAATTAAAATACTCAACTTCTAGTTTAGAAAATGTTTAACCAACGTGTCGTGATCATCCGGTTCAATTTTCTCGTTTAGTTTAGAATTAGTTTTTCAAGCTCAATGACACGATCATGGGAGACTTTCGGGCCACAGATAATTCATGAAATTTGGAAGCATTAATAGAGCAATTTGAGCGTTGAAAAACACATCTTGAGCAACACATTCGATAATAAGATTCTCATTTAATGTATGCAAGTTCTTTCTCTCAATCTCATTATATTTTAGTGCACGCTCATAATCACTAACTTTGACAACCATTGCATCAAATTCCTTTTCCATACCCTTAATATCGACTTCTACCCCTTTTTAAGACTCTCAAAGTGATCTTTTAAAAGTTTAAAGAAGGGCATGACCTCGGTTAAATAACATTCTTTCATTTGTTCAAAACCTCTTTCACCTTGATTATACCGGTGGGAGTGATCCTTTTCTTGCAAGTTTTCTCAAAATCAACAAATAGTTGGAATATAACGTATTGGCTAATTAATGTCTTGCTTTTAGTGGCAATTGTTCTAGGTACAAGATGCATAGGTGTATTAGGAGGATACACGGTTGCTCTAGGCATTTTCGAAGGGAGGTTTGTTTCTACAATATTTTCGACTTTACGCTTATCTAAATCCATTTTCGAAGACTTGTTCGGGAGTCAACAAAGTCGAGGCTTAAACTTGTTCAAGGAAATCCAGTTTTCCTTCTTGTAATCATGAGGAGAGAAGATTATGTTTTCTCTTTGCATTTGGGATCATCTTGCTTCTTATTCATCTTTTCCTAGTGATTTCATTTAAAATCTTATCTTCCTCGGTGCACTCAACGCAACTAGGTTTACGCCTAGGCTTAAGGACTTCATTACCATCATAAATTACCTTATGAGCATTTCTAGCCTTTTAATTACCTCTGGATTTGGTTCCTCTACAAGGGGAAGCTATGCTTATCGCTTAGAACTCTATGCTTAGTGATCATGTGAGCGATCGAATGGTGTTTCCTTGCATGTACAACTTGTTTTCAAGTTTGTTTTCAAAGTTTTGATTAGAAAAATCTCTCAAGAGCTTTGATTCTTTTGCATTAAATTCTTGCTTAAGCATTTTCACATTTTCTTGAAGTTCTTGTTTTGCTTAATTTGTTTTAGAAAGTTTTTCTTGCAAAGAATTTAATTCTTGTTTCAATACTTCTTCTCTAAAATTACTTTTTCTAATTCTTGTCGTGCTTGGTCATCCATTTCACTGCTCACGAGTGGTCAACTCAAATTTTGCACGTTGTTCATAAATGGCAACACGTTCCTTATAGGCATTTAATTCGAAATTATGGAATCATCGGGGCACATGCGGTGTATTCATCAAAGACATAGTCATTGTTGATGCAGAAGATGCATCACTTGGTACAACTTCACTTTCACTTTGATTCACGTATTGATCGTATGGGACAATATTGATATTACCCATATTTTCAATATTTGATTCAATAGTTTCGATTGGTTGTACTTTGTCATGCATCTGTTGCACATCGACATCATCGTATAGCTTTAATACCTCGAGATGAGTTTGTCCTTGGATGGGCCGACTTGTGGTGAAGAAGAGATCTTGGGAGAAACCATTGGAGAGATGCTAGCCATAAAGATTGTGTGTGCGATGGGTCCATCATCTACATCAGTCGTATGCATCACGATCGGCAACTTGAAAGGCGTTCGATGATTATGACCTATCTCTGAATAAATTGCTCATCCACATCGCATCATAGGTCTTGGCATTACCCTCGGCAAGAAGCAACAATTCCTCTTCATCCAACGCTGCACCATTGTCCCGAGCTTGTGCGGTAACATCTTATCTCGAAGTAATCGGCGATTCATGGGCGCTTTGGAGATGTGCGGTTCCTTGCAATGTGTCCCTCACCACCACGGTTATAGCATTTGATCGGCTTAGCTTGACCTTGGTTACCATTCCTTCCTCGATTCGATTGCCACATATCCTCTACCAAGACCACCCTTCCCCGATCATCTTGTCTTTCTGAGCTGGTTGCACCACAATCCTTCCATCTTTAACGGTGGCTTGATTATGTGGGTTAGATGCGATTCGAGGTTGTTGTTGGTTTGTGGGAGAGAATTCATGTTTTGACTAATGAGTAGAGCTAGTTGATCAATGATGTTACCCGCGTGCATCGACATCGACTTGTTTGAACATAGGATCGGGAATGAGTTTGTGATTACCATTACCCAAGGGTATGACTTGTGATGCTTTGGTTGTGATTCCAATGTTTGAGTAGAAAGTTGTTGAGTCATTAGGCGAACTTGTCTCTCCACGGTTGGTTTTGAGGCGATTGAGAATCAATTTTTCAAACATAGCATGTCTCTCATTACGAAGGAGGAAGGCATAGAGTTGCTCATAGTTTGTATTCTTGATCCTTTAGTGAGCTTCACAATTGTGACAAACTTGTGCCATTCGGGATTCATGTTGTTCACAAACTTTGAGTTGAGTGAATGTTAGGCATAGTCATTCGATGTTCCTCATGTCATTCACTAACTTATGAAATCTCACATAGTACTCATAGACACTCTCATCCGGTTTCATCTTGAAATGCTCAAATTCGTCATAGAGTTGGGATTCTCTGTCTTCCATAGTTAGTTACGAACACGAGAGAAGCATCTTAACATTATCCCAAAGCGCCTTTGCTTGATGTTATGATTGATCGACTTGTAGATGTCTTTAGGAAGACCTTGAAGAACAATGTTTGAAGCCACGATATCGCATCAAATCTCTTTTCTCCTTATCATCAAGCTCATCATACATCTTAGGTCCATCCATACCGTAAATGGGAGTACCATCTTCATTAGTATCAAGTATGTCTCTAGTTGTTTCAACTCGATATGGTCCTTCATCAATGGATTTGAGAATATTGACACCATTTTCCTTTCCAAGGCAATCTGATCGATTCGTTGAGCCCAAGAGTCGTGTCGATTACATCAAGCATGGGTGGGCGAGTATCGAACCGGTGCTTGTACATCCTCGACAGCGATGGAGATGATAGTAGGGACGTTGGTAGACATGTTAACAGATTATACGGGATTTTATAACTCAATGATTAAAGCGGAAATAGATTCTTTCACGGATTTTACTAAATCAAGAGAAAACCGTAAACAATCACTCAAGTCGCTAGATGATAAAGCTCTAAGTCGCTAGGAACTAATTAGCTAGAGCGCACCAAGTCGCTAGAATCCCAAGTCGCTAATGAGCGACAAGTCGCTAAGTAGTAACTCGCTACTGAACCAAGTCGCTAACCAAATTTTGGCGACAATTAGCTACTCAAGTCGCCAACAATGCAAGTCGCTAAAGAGCAACTCGCTCTGAGACCAACTCGCTACCACAAGTCGCTACCGTGGTGGAGAGTCCACTACTTGTACTTTAAGTCGCTAGAGCTAACTCGCTAGATTTAACAACGTAACTCGCTACAATTTTGTGAAGCAAGTCGCTATGAAGAAAACTTATCCGTGAACTAACTCGCTACCATGAAAACCATATAAACATCACTTTTCAATCCAAAACAATCCAACCAAGATGATTCAAGCTTACCAAATGAAAACCTAAACACTTTTGATGATTCTAAACACAAAAGTACCAACAAAATTCAACCTTTAACACACGAAATCAACCAAATGATGCAAAAACCACTAAACCTTTTCAAACTCAAAAACCACTATAAATCCAAAGATGTGCAAGATATGATCAAACCATGGCTCTTGATACCAATTGTTAGATATTAACTTTTCACATACACATCAAACCATAACACAAGGTGGCGTATAAGATGGAATTCTAGAGAGAGAAAGTTAGAGGTTTAGGGAACTTAGTGAGAGAAAGTGAAAGATATTATTATGAGCTCCAACTCTCTACCTTGGAAGGTAGAGAGTATTTATAGTCTTACACAAATCGCCACACTTTGGGCTGTGGATCAGGCATACAGTGGGTAAAGACCGTCCAGTCCTCCACGGTGTTACTTAACTAAATAACTACTTAACTTAAAGAACTACGACTACGAGCTTTCTAACGATTACATATACTTGAGGTGACCGACTCTTTAAGGACGATTAGCTTACTTTTCTTACGTAGTGGAGAGACTATAAGCCGACAATTTAATAACTGCCTCCTAGCGATCCTGAAATTACATGGCATATTGATAAAAAGGCCAGAGCCTATTACAGAAGAATGTGAAGACTATCGTTGGATGTCATTCAAGGTACTACTTTCATTTTATTTCTTTAAAGTTTTTCGTGCAAAGTTAGAATCAAAGGTTATTAGTTACTCCTAATCATGAAAATACATGGTTGTCTTGGTGCTTTGGACGGTACTTTAATTCGAGTCACACCTCCATCCGATCAAAAATCACGATATCGCACTAGAAAGTCAAGCATTGCAACAAATATGTTGGGCGTATGTTGTCCAAACATGCAATTCATATATGTTTTACCCGGTTGGGAGGGTTCGGCACATGATGGTCGTGTGCTTAGGGACGCCATAAGTAGGCCTGATGGTCTTAGAATTCCTCAAGGTACACATGGCATATTATTTGCGTCTTTCTTTTTTTCTACAATTCATAACATTTTCAATGACATAAATTTTCTTTAATAAATTTGGAACTTGGAAGGTTGTTATTACTTGGTAGATGCGGGATATTGCAATGCCCCGGGCTTTCTTGCCCATTTTCGAGGTCAACAATATCATCTCAACGAGTTTCATGGTCACCGACCTCAAAGTGCCGAAGAATATTTTAACATGAAACTTGCTAAAGCGAGAAATGTGATTGAGAGATGTTTTGGCTTGTTAAAAGGGCGATGGAAGATATTAGCTTCACCTTCATTCTTCCATATTACAACTCAAGTTCGCATTATTCTAGCATGTTGTCTTCTTCATAATCTAATAAGGAAGTATATGCGCTTTGATCCACTAGAGTCGGCACAAGATGAAGTAGACGAGATTGAAAATGAGGAACAATTAGAAAATGAAGATTATCTAGCACATATTGATCCAACAGATGAATGGTTGGATTTTAGACATGTTTTAGCACATGACATGTTTAATGGTTGGAGAGAACGAACAAATCCTTGATAACTATTTTGTCATTTGGTTTCTCGTGGACGCGTACTTGTTTTTCTGGAAGAAGCTCATATTTTGTTTCAGTGGTGGGTGATGGATGTTGCTCGAGAACTGCTGTAGTTAGACCTTGGTAGGATGGTTGTTGCCATGTTAGTTTTTGTGTAGTGCTTCAAAAGTTTCTTATGTTACCTTTTTTTGTTGTTGCTGTAGCTAGTAGCTAGTAGCTAGTGTGTTAAGACACACTCTTTTGTACTTACTGTGTTACTTGGGTTAATACAAAGGGTTAATATACAAAAAAGTTACTAAACTTTCAAAAATATTTGTCCTAAGTCACTAATGTTTATCTTCTGTCATCTAGGTTACTATACTTTACGTAACCGGTTATCTTGGATACCAATAGTGAGACGACCTACTGTTGCCGGTTAAATGCTGACGTGTATACACACGGAAAAAAACGTATAAAAACGGATGAAAACATAAAAACGGACGTAAAAAATGGGACAAAAACGGACGAAAAAGTATAAAAATGGACAAAAGCGTAAAAAAACAAACAAAAACGTATAAAAACGAATAAAAATGAATTAAAACATATAAAAGGTGTATAAAACGTAAAATTTTAAAGGTTCAGTAACATGTGCCACAACTCGTGACTTAGGACAAATTTTTTATTTGTGACTTAGGACAAATTTTTAGCAAAGTTTAGTACCTTAGATGACAGGAATGAAACATTAGTGACTTAAGACAATTTTTTCGCAAAGTTTAGTGACTTGTTTGTATAGGTTTAGTAACGTATGTGCCAAAGCCGGTTACCAATCCTTCGAGTGACTAGGGTGACACTTATAAAAAGGTTTAGTAACATATGTGAAAAACCCGTGAAGTATAGTGACCTAGATGACAGAATACAAACATTAGTGACTTAGGACAAATATTTTTGAAAGTTTAGTAACATTTTTGTATATTAACCCTAATACAAATTGCTTCAAGAATATAATTTGTTCATGTTTGTTTTCATGTTTCATAAGAACTGTGTAAATTGTTCATAATTATATACTTGATCAGGTTATATTTTCCCCAATTACCATTACCATAGCCAAATAAAACCAAACATATGTTTTCAAGTAATGATATCCATATACATTCCACTAAACTATCAATCTTATACCAATAGTGATTCCCTACTACAAACCAAACGCACCCTGAATGTTTGTATCTTAATAATAAATCACCCACCCCTGTATATAACTACTCTCAATAGATCCAATGTACAACCACTTTTGCATCTTTTTAACTTCTAAATGTATAACTACAAATATCAAAACTCTTTACTCAAAAAGACACAATGTAAAGAAGTTCTACACCTTACATACCTAACAATCAAACACTTCTAGTAATAAAGTGCATGACTATCTTGATCAACTCAGCAAATACTTATTTTGTTAAAGAAAATATGATGAGTTTGATTACGACATGATTACATGAGTAAAATCTAAGATTTATTATTATTGGTTCCTAGATTAGTCATTATCGGGCTTGTTTTGGGCTAGTATATGGCCTTATTGGTTACTATCTTGTGCATATTGGTCCTTATACGTCGACCTAACGAACATGCAGACACTACAAAAATATGGTATTTTCTCACACATTTTTTCTTCGAACTTTTAAAGAGTATATTTTTTTTGAATGTTTACAGTTATAAGAGTGTAGAAATAGATTACGTGAATAAACGTGAAAGATAAATAAACAATCATCACATTTTCTTCGACACACATGGCATCTGCAATCCACACTCATTGGACAAAATAAGAAATTTTGCATGTGTATATGGTCTAATGTGCACGACTCATATAAATTGGTAATGGTATTAAGTTGTTGCATACGATTATTGTTAATACAAATTTAGGCACTTCCCTGTAGAGATTAGTGTATGCTAACTCCTTGGGAAATAGATCTTGTACTAAGTATGAATCTCGGCTAAAAGCTGTTAAGAAAACAGACACCGTTAGCCTCACCGTGGAACGGGGTTCCGCGGTCAACCTCCGGCGTGAGTAAGTAAGGGTTTAGAGAGATAAAGTGAGTTCTAGAGAGTGAGTGAGTGTGTGTTACCGTTTGATTACTGGTGAAACCCCATTTATATGGTTGACCTTTCTGTCGTGTTCTCATGGTCAGGGGACATGAGAGCGACAATTTTTGAGTGGGAAATGACGTAAGTCAACTCAGAGTTTGTCTCGTTGCCATGACAACGATGCTTTTGGGCGGGAGTTTACCCCGCTTTCCCTTTTTAAGGACTGCAGGTTATAGTACTTCAATCCTAGGTGAGATTCCTTACCCCTTGTATGGGGCGCGGCTGGGGCTTCCTCCGGAAGTATCTCTTACCTGCGGATTTTGTGTATGCCCGTCCAGGTGGTGCCATGCGGACATAGGCAATGCTTGAGTGACCTCTGACAGGTTGCGTTCTTGGTCCGCGTCTAACCCTTCTGAGTGTCGGGGGGGTCATATGTTGGGAATTCTGCTGAAAATAAGGCTGATGGAATCTGCTGAAGTACATGGATTCTGCTGAAGAAGAGTTTCTGCTAAAGTAATATAAACGCGTATGAGGTTTCTGCGGAGATAGATATTCCGTGTATTCTATAGTTAGTTAGGATATGCATGAGCTTTATTAGGAAGTTATAATGTATATCTTATTTAGTTTTATGTTTATACGTTTTTTGGGAAACGGTGTAGGGTTCCTTGTCTATAAAAGGAACACAATAGTATGAGTTATGTATGAGTTGAAAAAACAAGTTTTAGTATTATTAAAAGATCCATAGAGGATCAACAAGTTCTTAGTTATTTGTGTTATTACTTGTGTTTGATTTCCGCTAAAGAATACAAGTTATAGAGACTGTCTTTTAGTGTGTTTGTGATTACATAAGCATAACTAACGATCTACAAGTGCTCAAAGATCTATCAAGGTCTTAGTTTCAACAAGTGGTATCAGAGCCTCGAGAGAGTCTCTACGATACTAAGAACAGTCTTTGCTTTACACCCGTACAACCAAAACAAATTTCACCATGCCTGGATCAGATGATGATATTGAAGTCACCAACAACCAAAACAACACCTCTCTGCAACAACTCAGTCTCTCCAACAGCAATGCTAAGTTTCCATACCTCAAGAAGGAGGAGTAGGATTTGTGGGCTATGAAGATGCAAAACTGGATCTCCAACATTGATTGGAATCTCTGGGAAATTGTGAAGAAGGGGAACAGTTTGAAGAGGACTATCACAGATCCTGATGGTAATGTTACCATTGTTCCTCCCAATCTCTTGAAGAGATCTTGGCCGTTCAAAGAGAGCACAAAGTGAGAACTATTCTCCTTCAGCTATACCAAGATCACTTGGGTGACTTTCACTATATCTTTGGATGCTAAGGACATATGGATGGCAATCAAGGCTAGGTTTGGTGGGAATGAGGAGTCCGGAGAATGAGGAAATCAATGTTGAAACAACAGTCTCAAGAATTCCAAATCTCTAAAGAAGAAGGTATCCACAAGGGATATGACAGGTTTCATAAGATATTGAGTCAGTTGAATCAGCTGAAGGCAAAGCCAGATAATGATGACTGTAATTCAAAGTTCTTGCGGTCTTTACCTTCATCTTGGTTGCAAGTAAGCATTGCCCTCAAGGCTAAAGGTGGGTTGGATATGCTCATTTTGATGAACTATACAACAGACTTAAATCTTTTGAGCCTGATGTAAGAAGTCCCTTTCGTACATCCACTCCAAGTCACACAGCATTTGTTGGAGCCTCCTCCAATAATATGACCCATGCTCCAAGTCCAACTTACTCATCATCATCTTCTTACACTACCACTCCAACAAGTTCTCAACCTAAAGCTAGTGGTGTGTTGGAAGATGTACTTCACTCTTTTGTTGCTGATTATGACTCTCAGCAGCATCTTGCATTTGAGGACTTTGAACAGTTGGATCCACTTGATATGGAGGAGATGAAATTGAAAAGGAAGGTGGCCATGCTTTCTGTGGACATCAAGAGGTTTGAGCGTAAGTCTGGGAGAAAGTTTGGTTTCCAGGGAAGAGATCCTGCTAGATTTGATAGAAGGAAAGTCAAGTGTTTTACTTGCAATCAAATGGGTCACTTCTCTAGAGAATGCAAGGATAGGAAGGTTGGTGATGAGGTGAGATATTCTTCCTATCAGCAGAATCAAAAGGAAGCTGGAGCTTCGAAGGCTGGCCCCTCCACTGCTCTTGTCACCATGGATGACCATTGACTGGAAGATGCATGATCATGAGAATGATGAAATTTCGGGTGCTGAGAATATTGGATTGCTAGCAAGCTGTGCTTCAGAGGATAGGCATGATCAAGTTGCCTTGATGGGCATCTCTCAGGTACAAAATTGTGTTTTTGGTTGTAGTGAAAGATATAATGAACTTAAACTAGCCTATGATGAATTGAAACCTAAGTATAATGAATGTTATGTCGATGTTGAGGCTTATAAACAGGCTTTAAAAACATTAGAAAGACAAAAGGTTTGGTTTCAAAAGAATCAATTGGCTTATGATGAGAAGATAAGGGTGTTAGAATGTGATTTAGAATGTGCTAAAATTGATTTAAAACGTACTGAGAAAGAAAAAGCTGATGTAGTTTCTGAAAACAAAGTGCTAAAAGAGAAACTAGATGAGGAAGTAGCTAGGCATAAAGAATGGTTATTGAATGGAAACAAGTTAGCTGGCTTCATCTATAGCATTCAAACGCCTAACTCAACAGTAGCTTTAGGTTTTCAGAAATATGTTGGCTTAGAAGCTAGGGATGACACACGTAAATCTACACCAGCCGGATTAGCTAATTTTGTAAAAGAAGGTGATTTACATGCTGTACGTGGACCTATTAGAGGTGAACACATGCCCATTAACCTGTCCATCACAGTTGACTTTGATGGATCACACCATCTTTATGGCAAAAAGTCAAAAGACTTGCTAGACCTTGATTCTTCATCTAATGACTTTGTCTCTTGTTCTGACAGTGACAAGTCCTCTAACCAAGGGTCTACTTATTATGCCAGTTGTGATTCAAGTGATAAGTCAGACCTTCCCAAGACCTCACCCAAGCCTACACCCAAGACTCCCTACAAGCCTTTTAGAGTTGCTGCTGAGGAATTAACTTCCAAGACAGTTTCCTCTAAAGACTTGTTTTTTAATTCTTTGCATAATAATTCTGTTAAAAACAATTCTGTTAATGTTTTTGGTTTGAATGCTTCTGCATGTAATAGAACATCTTTTACTTTGAATAAATCTTCTATAAAGAAGACATGTTTTGTTTGTGGAAGTAAATTTCATTTGATTAAGGATTGTGATTTTCATGAGCAAAGAATGGGTGTATGTGCTAGTCAAAAGAAATCTAGACCAATGTGGAAAAATGTTAATGATATACCACCTTTTGTTCCACAAGCTACTCATAATAAACCTTCTTCATTTCCTTGGAGAAGATCATTGCTAGACCATATGTGCAACCTACTAGTTCATATTTTCAAAATGGTTATTGGCACGGATGTGTTGACTCAATGTATGATGGGAAGGGATATAGGGATCTTTGTGAAGCCCTCAGAGTTGTTCTTGGACTAACAGGACCTAATTTTCAATGGAAACCCAAGAACAATGGTGGATCTTATAAATCGCATGGCTAACTCTAATGATCCACAGGCGGGCTCAAGTCGATGATGACTTGAGCCTCCATAGTGTACTAATATTTTGTATATTTTGTTGTTGTTGTAGGATCATCCTCTTAAGCATAAGGAAGTTGGCATTGTTGATAGTGGTTGTTCGTAGCATGTCGTGAAAGCAGAGATATGATGCATAATTTTGTACCCATAGAAGGAGGAGGCAATGTGACTTTTGGTGGAAGTGATGGTAGAATCATCGAAAGGCACCATCAAAACACCTTTACCGCATTTTGAGAATGTGTACTATGTAAAGGAACGCAACACTTCAACTTGTTCTCGATCTCACAAATTTGTGACACCAAGAACAAAGTATTCTTCTCGAGGATGAATGTCTTGTGCTATCTAAAGACTTCAAACTACCGGAAGATTCATCAATTTCACGAGAGTTCCTAGAAACCACAATCTATACACATTCAACTTAAATGATGTTCAACGGAAGGTGACCTAACTTGTTTGGTGGCTAAAGCATCCCTGGATGAGTCTACAAAATGGCATTGAAGGATGGCTCATGTGAACTTCAATACCATCAACAAACTTTCTAAACTTGGTCTGGTTGAAGGACTTCCTTCCAAAGTTTTCACCAATGAACATAACTGTGTTGCCTGCAACAAAGGAAAGCAACACTGAGCCTCATACAAAGCTATTACTGCTATAAGCATTATTTCAGAACCTCTTCAGTTTCTGCATATGGATCTCTTTGGTCCAACCCAAGTCAGAATTATTGATGACAAGTATTTTTGTCTGGTAATCACTGATGACTATAGCAGGTTTTGTTGGTATTCTTTCTAAGGACCAAAGATGAAACATCTCAAGTGTTGAAAGAATTCATTACCCTTGTTGAAAACCAGTTGAACAAAAAGGTTAAAGGAATTCGGTGTGATAATGGGACAGAGTTCAAGAATGCTATATTAATAGAACTCTGTAAGTCTAAAGGGATAAAAAGGGACTATAGCACTCCAAGAACCCCACAACAAAATGGAGTAGCTGAAAGAAAGAATAGGACCCTAATAGAGGCATCAAGATCTATGCTTGCAGACTCTAACTTATCCACTATGTTTTGGATCAAGCAGTTAGCACGACTTGTTATGTCTTGAATAGGGTATCCATTACTAGACCTCATTTCAAGACACCTTATGAACTTCTCACTAGGAAAGTTCCCGCTATTCACTACCTCAAACCTTTGGATGTCAAGTGACTATTTTGAATACTAGTGATCCTTTGGGTAAATTTGATGAGAAAGGCGATGAGGGGTATATTGTGGGTTATTCACTCATAGTAAGGCTTACGGGGTATACAATTTATCTAATAAGAAGATTGAGGAGACTTTGAACACGAGATTTCTAGAAGATAAGCCTAATGTTCAAGGACAAGGTCATGTTTGGTCTTTTGACCTTGATTATAGCGATTACTTGGGTTATTTTAGACATGTGGCTAACCAAAATGCGGTACACAAGAGTCTCCCACCGATAATGCGGTACCATGGATGCCGACTCGATAGTGAGTTTGAGAATGATGAACATCCTATTATTGTACCTTCCTTCTCCCTTAACCATTTTGCAGGTGATACTTCTAAAGTTACTTCTGATGAGAGTGAAGATGAGTCACACTATGCCGAGGACCTTGCTAGGCTTAAGAAACAAGAGTATGCAGCTAATTTTGAAGCTGAGAAGTTTAATGGGGAGGCTGCAAGAAAAGCGGTTAGTGGAAACCATGATTCTTCTGACAATGATCATGTTTCTCCTACCATCACCAAATCTGCTGAAAGCCATGCTGTTTCTACTCCCATTTCTACTAGAGTGTCCACAGACTTTGGAGAACCATATACACACTTTCCAAGTCCTTCAGATCTTGGTAATCATCAACCCAAAGCTGACATCTTCACCTCACCTTCCTATGACAGTGATTTTGAGCCAAATGTGACTAATCTTGATACATCTATTAAAGTCAACCCCACTGCTACAAAAAGGATCAACATTGCTCATCCTCAATCTAATGTTATTGGTGATCCTTCAAGACTGTTAGAACTAGAAGGACTGTGACAAGTTCTAAATATAGACAGTGGCTTTTCTTTCCTATGTCTCAAACCAAAGAAAGGGATAATCACACGACTTTAAGCATTGTCTGTTTGCTTGTTTTCTTTCTCAAGTGGAACCAACCAGTGTTACTCAAGCTCTTGAAGACTCAAGTTGGCTTGAAGCAATGCAAGATGAGATGCTTCAATTCAAGAATCAGGAAGTTTGGATCTTGGTACCACTACCTGATGGTAAGTATGCAATTGGGACAAAATGGATTTTGAAGAATAAAAGAGATGCAAGGGGTGTTGTGATTAAAAACAAAGCAAGATTAGTGGCTCAGGGGTACAGGCAAGAGGAAGGAATTGATTATGATGAAGTGTTTGCACTGTTGCTAGAGTTGAGGCCATTCGAATCTTTTGGCCTATGCAACTTACATGGGGTTCATGGTATATCAAATGGATGTCAAAGGTGCTTTTACGTATGGTGAAATAGAAGAGAGGTTTATGTCACTCAACCCAAAGGATTTGAAGACCGGATCATCAAAACATGTTTACAAGGTTGTAAAGCTCTCTATGGACTACATCGGGCACCAAGAGCATGGTATGCTAGGCTTTCAAGCATTCTGTCAAGCATGGTTATAGAAGAGGTGCCATTGACAAAGCACTTTTCCTAAAGAAGAATTCTGAGACATCATACTTGTGCAAGTTTATGTGGATGACATCATATTTGGCTCCACAAAAGAAGCTTGGTGCGGGAGTTTGAGGAGGCGATGAAGGAGAGTTTTAGATGAGTGCTATGGAGGAGCTTACTTTCTTTTGGGTCTCCAAGTTCGTGAAACTTGATGGTATTTTTATCGGTCGGGATAAATATGTGAGGACATTTTGAAGAAGTTTGGTATAGAGAATGTCGAAGCGCCACTACACCTTATGAAGCTCCAAAACCTAAGAACAATATTGAACGAGATCCAGGTGAATGTTCATTTATACGGATCTATGATTGGTTCATTGATGTATTTAATGACTTCTAGGCCCGACATTACCTTTCTTTGTGAGTGTTTGTTCTAGACATCAAGTCACTCCACTTGTTTCCCATCGAATGCAGTCAAAAAGATCTTTAAGTACCTAAAAGGCCAACCTAATTTAGGTCTTTGGTACCCAAAAGAGTCTCCTTTTAAGTTGGAAGCATTTAGTGATATTGATTATTATAACAACTCGTAAATTTTCCTACCGATTTTTCGCGTCTATATTTTTTCTTTTTCCTTTCGATCTATAATCACGACAAGCCACGGGATACTTTCACCTCAACCTCGATAATAAAAACTTTATAAAATAAATATATAATAAAATTTTATACTTTTATATTTCACCGGGCCTCTTAACCCAAACCCGATCCAATCCAATTTATTTTACTCTTTTGGGCTCCCATATACTCACAAGTTCAACCCAACATGATTGGACCTAGCCTTTCTTTTTCTTCCCAGCCCAAAACGCACCCTCAAGCCCATCTCATTTTGTAACACTAGTATATTGTTGCAAGTAATTTTGGCACTTTGTTTTTTTTGGTTTCTGTGATCACCCAACGACACAACAAAAGCAAAACAAAACTAGCTTCAACCTTTGGCCTTTGATATCATGCGTGTATAAGAAAGAGGGGACAAGAGTACTAAGCTAAGCCACCCTAGTATATATTATAATTGCCTAACTCATATTGACTTGCTTTTGGACCTAAGGATCCTAGTGTTTCCATGTTTCTTGTGATTAGACTAAACCAAAACATGCCTCAAACTTGTGCCACTGATCGTAGCATGCTCAAGACACACTCACCATTTCTTCTTCCTTTCTTCAAACCATGCAAAGTCACACTTAAAATATTGTTAAAGCCATGCACATTTTCCTTATATAAACTAACATATAACTCATACAAAACTCACTTAAACATTCATCCCATTCAACCTACCCGCTCCACTGTGAAAGTCGAGTACAAGGGGAAAAACGCAAAGGGTCTTGGTCGCTTAGCTTGGGTATAAGGAACGAAGAGTTATCTTGGTCACGTTCAAAGGTCCTTTCGGTTACGTTCATTCGTTTTCTTTCGATCTCATCACCACCCCTTTGGGTGTCGTAAGTCCCTCGAATCCTATTTCAATTCCTTTAATTGTTCCAAGCTTTGTGTCTAGTTCTCTTAATACACACAACATGTCTTCTAAACTCTCTATACTTGTTTCTTTTTGTTAAATGTGACACGTAATGTTTGTGCCTCGTTGAACTTGTGTAGTGGAAAGCAAAATGGTTTTTGTAAAAACACTTAGATAAATGAATAAAGGATAATCAAAAGCTTATGAATTACACTTGCTTCACATACTTGTTGGAACACAAAACATGCACACTGAGCAAATTTATATCAAAAGAAAGACAGCCACGAGTCAAATAAATATAGTTTAAGTTATGAGATATAACCCAAATGGTCTAGTGGCTTAGTTGGGAGGGACGTTTGGGGTTACACGAGGGGTCTAGAGTTCGAATCCCTCTTGTGTCGCTTTGAGTATTTCATTTTTTTAAAACACATAAACCCATTTTCAAACAGTCTATGTTTTGCCATTTTTTTGTTATTTTTGCCACTTCCATCATTTGATAGTTTCAGCCCCTCCACTTTAATAGACTTGATACTTTACTTAAAAACACATATATAGGTTGTAACTTATAAGAACTTGAGCTTAATATATATACTTATATATATACTTACACTTTTACATAAATCATTTTAATTAAAACATTTAACTAAATATTTTAATACATTATAACATAAACACTTATACTTTATAACTTAATAATATTTGATATATTGTATGCTTAAACTTCGAACATTTTAAATAATAAGAAATCCTTGTATTTTTAAACTTCAACCATTTGAATAGATGTTTAACGTTATTCAAATATTTTAATTAATGATTTGAAAATTTACTTTTAAACGCCAAACACTACCACACAAGGGACAACGATACAAGTCATTCGAACATCATGCATTTAGGTCGCTAACTTAAATTCATCAAACCTGAGATTTATCTATTTAACCTAGGTTTCGCATTGGACTTTCACACACACTCTTGATACTTGATACTTAATTCGCCGAACTGCTAAGGTGAGTTTATAGCCCCACTTTTACTTTTATTACTTGCTTTATAAAACTATGGGTGAGAAACATGCAAAACTCTTTTCGGACCTGAAACTGAAAACACTATTACGTGAAACAACCTTGAATCCCAACTATGCTACCGTTAGTTCCCTTTGGGAAGGCGCGATTGTTATGAATAGATCTATTGGGGATGACACCCCGTTCGAGTTTGACGGATAGGCAAGCGTCGGTATATCATATCGTATTGATTGAGTGTCTTGGAAATACACTTGCTGGGCTTTTATTCATCATGCTTCTAGATGCATGCACACTGTCGTAGTTTCGGTCGCATGAACTTGGTATTAGCGTAATAGCCTTTTTGCATATAGTGTCATTCACGGAGATGCTATATGTGCAACTGTGGTCCAACTTGAAAACTTGATTACTTAAACCTATGAACTCACCAACCTTTGTGTTGACATTTTAGCATGTTTTTCTCAGGTTTACTTAGTGGCGTGGGCAATGGCAAAGACATTCGTTGAAGACTGGCATCCGAAGTGTTTTCAAGCAAATCTAATACAACTTTTAATGGGACAACATATATTTTTATGGGCTTTACTTCCGCACTTTGAAACAATATTGTAAAACTATTTCTTAAATTAATATATCTTTCGAAAATGGAATAAATTTTCCATTCTTTATTACCTTGTGTTGTGTATATTGATTTAGTAGCACCCATGACCGAGAACGCTTCATTGTGAAATTTTGGGGTGTTACAATTATCTTGGTGCAAATCGGATAGGAGATCCACAAGCTGAGGTTGCCAATTCCTTGGAAAAGATTGATTTACGGGCAAGTGCAAGAAACAAACTATTGTTGCTACCTCAACTCATCAAGCGAGTATGTTGTCTTTGTAAATTGTTGTGGTCGGTACTATGGATACAAAATCAATTGTTGGATTATGGGTTTAACTTCATGAACACAACAATTTTTATTGATAATCAAAGTACCACATGCATAGTTAAAATCCAGTTTTCACAGTAGAACTAAGCATATTGAAATCAGGCACCACTTTATAAGAGATGCATATGACAAACATTTGATAAAAGTGGTTAAGATACACACTGATGATAATGTGGCATTTATTGACTAAAGCTTTTGATGGACCTAGGTTTCAACACCTTGTCGTCAATATTGGGATGCTTAACCCTTAGCGCAAAGTTTAAGGGAGGCATAAACCTCGGGGAGGCATATGCCTCGGGAAGATTCTTGTTGTAAACTTTGTAAATTATTGTTTATATTTTTGTTTGCTAACACTAACCAGCTAATGTTCTTTTAGTTTCGTTTATCTTGGTTTGGTTTGTATGTTTCTCTGTGTCTGTTTTGCATAAGGCATATATAAGTTGAAGTTCACCAAGTTTGGTCAATTGATAAATGGTCAAGTAAGCTTAAAGCCTATTACTACTGAAGAGAAGTACTGAAGTGAGCTAATCATTTCTCAAGAGAAATCTTCAAGTTAAATTGTTCATTCATTCAAGAAATAGTTTGACTTACAACTTACAATCAACTTCAAATGAAAATACAAGACCATTTCTATACAAGATCTACTAAACCTATACTAGCTCCTATCATCTATTCCAAAAGTGGTGGATATGCATGACCGGTCTGACGAAGAAGGCGAGGAAGGATGGATTGATGAAAACGAAGATGAAGTGGTGGATATGGTAGATGGATTTGTGATACGAAAAATCTTGATTGTTCCATCTACTCGTTCCACCATAAAGCAATCACTCCATCTTCCTTTTGCCCTTTCCCTTACCGATATGAGATGAAGCACCACAACATGGTGCAGGAAGAGCTAACACCACCTCTCTTCTGGCACGTGGCCTTGGTTGAGGTTGAGGTGTTGAAGGTTGGGGGTGTGATGTCCTCTCATCTTTGGAGTCATCAGAACTCCAAGATGAGTCACTTGGATTCACTACACTATCATCTTCAGAAGAAGGGAGAAATGAGGACTTTGATGGTTGAGGCTCATCCACATATGGATATCGAAACAATGGGCGTGAATCATCACTGGCTGATGATGAGGATGATGAGGAGGAAGTGAGATTGATTACTTCTGGTTTGGTGGACATGGTTCTTGTTGCTAATTGTGGAGCTTTTGGAGAAATTAGGGGTTGTGAAGAGAATTGGGGGTAATTGATGTGAGTTAAGTGTGCATTGGGACTATCTTATAGGCGGATTCAAGGCTTAATGAAATTTAATGTGAGTTGGGTGGCACAGTAAAACTCTAGATATTTACCGAAGATACTTGGTGAATTGTGTTGTTTATGCTGATTGACCTCCTTCAGCAGATTGACCATACATTCTGCTGAAGTGTTAATTTGAATTTGGTTGAAGGTACTATAAACGTCAGATATGGTCAACAACTTGTTATATTTTTGACCATAAATTGGGTAACTTCTACTAATACCTTCTTCGCATATCTTCGCCTAAAATTAACTGATTCTCTCTTCACTCGATTTAAACACACTTCCAGTTGCGTGCATCATAACCCATTAACACAATTTCTCACATGGCGCTTAAATTTAAGAAAGATCATAACAAAGTTGCTTTTCTGGGAAAAGCAAAGGGTCATGAATTATATGAACAATTGGTGGAGTTCTTGAAGCGATCCAAGATTCATTATGCTTTAACACACTCTCCTAATGTGATATTTGAATCGTTGGTTACACAATTTTGGGCATCTGCTACGAAATGGAGTGACACAGATATTGCTGCTATGATTGATGGAACAAAGTATGTTGTGACGGAGGAGTTGATAAGAACACAACTTCGTTTGGATGATGAAAATGGGGTTTATCACTCTAATACCGTGGAGATACTTGCTGGGCTAAGAGCTTTTAGATACCAGAGTACGAGGACAAATATATGGTTCAAGAATCAGCTTTGCCCTATGTGGAGGTTTTTGGTACACACATTGCTTCAGTGCATAAGCAATAAATCAGGAGGATGTGATCAATTTTCTACTCAATTAGGATGTGGTATTGTATGTCTTTCTCAGGGGTTAAGTTATAACTTTTCTAGGTTTATTTTTGATAATATGATTGAAAATATACAAAGGAAAAAGCATAAGTTTTTAATGTACACTAGGTTTTTGCAAATAATATTAGACATTACAACCCAATTCCAAGCCTTTTGTCCCATAGGAGCTTTATCTACTAAACTGTTTGCTTCAATGAAAACTCATTATGAGGGGGAACATCATCCTTTGCTAGCAGCTATGTTGCCTCAAGGCAATGAGGGTGCTGATGAGGATAATGTTGTTGGTGATCCACCTTCTACTAATGTTGCTGCTGATGGTAATCCATCCATTGCCATTGATGAGGGCCCTTCCATAACTGCTGGAGCATCACTTGTTTCTCCTGACCAACCTCCACCTACACCTACACCTTCACCTAGACCTAGTCCTAGTCCATCACCTACTCAAGTTCCTCTTGATGAGTTTGAGCCTGAACTTAATAGATTGGCCACACCTAGTCCAGTTAGGGAGCCATTTAATGAAGATTCTCCTATCATTGAGCATGTTCATATTTCTCCTGAAAGGTCCAATGAAGTTCCCATTACCACTGAGCAATCTGCTGGTGGAGCTGAGGACCCTATTACACTTACATCTGTATATGCTCTAGTGAACAGGTATGTGGCTGAGGTTGCTGATCTAAAAAAGGAGCTTGCTGAGACTAAATCTATACTTGGTGGTGAGATTGTGGAGTTGCAGAGAACAGTTAAGGATTTAGAGAACCAACTTGGGAAAAGTAGCAAAAAGAGGCTTCTAGTTTCTTCTGATGAGGAGCAAGAGGATGCTCATTTGGATTCACTTGATATCTTGGCTGATGTGGCTCAAAAGACTCATGTTTCTTCTCCAATTGTTGATGAATCTTCCAAGAACAAGGAACCTATTCTGTTTACTAGAAGAAGGAGAAGAAAGTATTTGAACCAGGATTCCACTAAAGCTTCAAAGGAACCAAGTGTTGAAAAAGTTACAGCTGCTGAAGACAATATTGATGATGCACATACGGTGGATGCTAGTTCTGCACATGGTCAAGATACATCTGTACAAGAACCACCATGTCCTACACTTTCAACAGATGATAATGCAGTATTTCTTGCTGGAAGAAGTTTTAATCTGGATCCTATTGCTGATATCTTTTCTACACCTGTTGAAGATCTGTCTCAACATGTTTCTTCTGATGCTACCTTGGGTGTTTCTTCTAAAGTTCCTATTGTTGATATTCCTCAAGCTGATTCTGCTAAGGAGTCTGCTGATAAAGTGAAAGGAGTAAGGATTGATGAAGAGCTTGGTTCAGATCTGGTAAGTGAACAGGAAAGGCAAGAACAAGCAAGACTGCTAGCTGAGTGTGCAGATATGAAGAAGAGTCATGCATTGGCTCAACAGCTTGAAGCTCAATTTACTACCAACTTGCCTCACGAGAGACAAAGAGAAATTGATGAACTCTCCACTCGGATCAGCGATGAGCAATGGGATGTTTATACTCATCAAGTCGCATCGATCCTACTCTTGCACAAAGTATTTTAGGAGCGATTTTGATAGTGACAACTTTCTTTGCACAAATGGTAGCTCTTGGGAATCAAAAGAAGCAAGCTGCGGTGCAAAGAAAAGCTATTCTTTGCACAAAAGGCTCAAGCTAAGCGAGACCACCTGCTGCGACTTAGAAGAGAGCTTATATGAGGAATGTGGTGTATAACCAAAGCATTGCTATTCATCAGTCTGGTTTATCAAAGAAACAAGTTTGGGCTTTAGATGATTCTGAGTTGAATAGCAAATATCAGAAGATTATGAAACAGATTACACCACCTTCTACTTTGAAGAGGATTGCTGGTCGTGCAGATGCTCCAAAGGCAAAGAGACCTAAGACGGTTGAGATTGTGGATTCTTTTGATGATGTTACACCAATGATAAGTTCTCATGGTGTTACTTCTGAAGCATCTACTGAAGCTATTCATTCAGCTGCAAGGGTTCACTCTGCTGAACCTCATATCGTTTCTTCTAAAGCATTACCTAGTGTCATACCTGTTGACAAAGTAGGAGAAGAGTTGGGAAAGAAAGCTGAACAAGCAACTGCTAAAGCTAAGAAGGCCAGAGTGGTGCTTGA
This sequence comes from Chrysanthemum lavandulifolium, assembly GCA_022545495.1. NCBI lineage: Eukaryota > Viridiplantae > Streptophyta > Magnoliopsida > Asterales > Asteraceae > Chrysanthemum > Chrysanthemum lavandulifolium. The sequence continues at coordinate 67,163,491 of CM040241.1, forward strand.
GAAAATGTATGCCTTGCGTGGTGTTGTTCCAATTACGTCTACTTCTACTTCTTCCATTCCTGCTAAAAATATCCCTGATGCATCTGCGAAGGTACCATCTTCTATCTCCATGGAGATGTATATACCAGGTAGGAGGAAGAAAAGGATGTCTAAACGGAGACACATTTCTCTAAGGAAATATGAGAGATCAGCTACGACACACACATCTAGGGTTAAGAAATCTCACAGGGGTAGTTCTTTGGATCTAAAGGTTGCTGATTCAACTTTCATTACAGAGGGATCTGCTGATGTTTTTCTTGAAGGGTCTCATGATGTGTTGACTGCTTGGACTTTGACTGATGGACAACTTAACACTATTTTTAGGCTGGATAATTCTTCTATGCAGTTTAACTTTTTGAAGGAAATATTTCATATGGTGGATAGGCAAGATTTGAATACTCTGTATGGCCTTTTCACTAAGCATTATGCTAATCATTCACCACGGGTTACGGTTTATACTTGTTGGGTGATCTTGAGTTACATTTGACTCTCGCTCTCCGGATGGTAAAGGGTTTACTATTTGGAAGAATTCACATAAGTGGAAGGTTGAGACTTGGAGATTTTATACTATGCCATGTGTGCATGTGGTGGAGACAAAGTGTAGAATATTTGTGTGCATGTTTACGATAAGATTTATCCTTTATGCGTGTCATTGATGGAAAGAATGCTTAGGAAGAAGTTGGAAGTTCCACCTGATCCAGTTGGGAATGATAAGCTACATGCTGAACAATTGGTTGGATTGATTAAGACTCAGCTTCTGCAACATCATGCATCATCTTAAATATTTTATCCTGTATTATTTGTAATATTTGTTTTCTTTGTTTCTTTGTTTCATTCTTTATTAGTTAAAAAAAAAGACACTATGTATATTCTTTGTTTGTCTAACTTTTTTTGCAGGTTTGTTGTACATTGTTGATGGTTATTGACTCACCAGCTGTGCCTTGTGTACATCAAAGAGTTGGCTAGTCCAAAGGGTACAACTTTGGTAAAGACACATCAAATCTGTTGATAAATTTGTAATGGTTTGCTCAAAATCATAGGGTTTGCAACTCACCCATGTTTAATTCTTGAGGTTGTATGGTCATCAATTCATCATAGTTTATTCCTTTTGGAATCCAAGATTGGCTAGCCCACAAGTATATGGCTTGTGGTAAAGCGATGGAATACCATATTGGGTTTCAATTCACCAAAAGTGATTCTTTCTCCTAAGAATTGACTAGTCCCGAGCAAGCGGCTACTGGTAAAGACATTTCAAATCCGTTTATGGTTCTTGATTTGCTAATAAATCGGATGGTTATCGATGTACCATAGTTTCGAACTTAAACATATGGCTACTCCGGTAGTGATGGCTATTGGTAAAGAGACATTAAATCCATTATTTTCAATGATTCACCTCTCACAGGAGTTAACACACCTGGATGTGATGAGAATAGTATGAAACTACTATGTTTTGATGTACATGTTGTCATTTGTTGCTGCAAAGATTTGGAGCTTCAAAGTTTTGTCATCATAGAGATGTGATTGATTGGTTCTTTGCTGCTGATGTTCGAGTACAATCCTCTTGTTCTGACGTGTTATAGATCTATCAAGTGGAACTTAACCAAGTCAAATTCGTTTAGGGGAGGATTGTTGGGAATTACGCAAAGTAGGAATTCTGCTGAAAATAATCTTGATGGAATCTGCTTGAAGTACATGGATTTCTTTGAAGAAGAGTTTCAATGAAGTAATATAAGCGTGTATTAGGTTTCGCAGAGATAGATATTCGCGTATTCTATAGTTAGTTAGGATATGCATGAGCTTTATTAGTAAGTTATAATGTATATCTTATTTAGTTTTATGTTTATCGTTTCTTGGGAAACGGTTTAGGGTTCCTTGTCTATAAAAGGAACACAATAGTATGAGTTATGCTCAAAGATCTATCAAGGTCTTAGTTTCAACATCATACGCGATCAAGTCCCCCCAGTCTAGTATGCTTGTTGGTTCAGGACAAGTGTTCTAGACTAAGTTGTTTTTCTTATCCGCGGTTGGGTGTCCTGCGGACTATCCTTGTCATTGCTGACTGTACCTTCCACTTATATAACGGATAGGCGTTACAGTTGTCCTTAGGGAGTCGCGAACTGGTTTTGACCGCGCGTTTTCTGACTGACGTGACGTTTTGGCTGCTCCTATCTCATCCGTTGATCTAGGTGAATCTGAGCCGTTGGATACGGATCGGGGACGTGGCACTTTTTCAACCGTTCGATTGATTGGTTGATTTTACTTTTAGGAGGGGTATAAATACCCCCCGTTTTTACCTTCTCGGTTACTGTTGCCCTTTCGTCTTCACGTGTAAAAAAGAAAAAAGCAACCAAAATCCTTTTCGTGCGTTTTCCCTGTTCAGGTTAGGTTTTTCTCCCTTTATTGTCTTGTCATGGCTAGGAAACTTCTTAGTGACTTCACCTGTGACTTGTCCCATAACGATTTAGATAATTTTTGTTCGAAATACAACATTCCCAAAACTGTGCACGCCCTTCTTCCTTGGCCTACGATACTATAAGAGATGCTCCTCTGGGTAAAATAGGTGTATATACTAGGTTTTTTGAGTTCTGCAATTTTAGGATACCTCTCTCCAAATTCCTGTGCAGCGTTTTAGAGTATTTTCAAATTCACATATCCCAGTTGTCTGTTTTAGCCGCGGCTAGGGTTAGTCACTTTGAGATCCTATGTCGCGTTCATGGGGGTATTCCTACTGTAGCGCTATTTAGAAAGTTTTACTATTCCGGGATGAAGGATGGATGGATGACCCTAGAGAAGCGTAAGGGTCCTAAATCTTTAGTTGTTCCGGTGTATCATACTGCTCCTCTAGATTCTGTGAAGAATTGGAAGGAGTACTTCTTCTGGGTTGACGCGACTGTTTTCCCGTTAGCAATTCCATGGAATGATAACGTTTTGGTTGACCGTGATCCCCCCCCCCCAATTGAATGACGATGTGGATTTGGATCTATTGTTCCTCCTTGACACAAAGCGTGCTTCGTTCAAGAAATATCCGGAGCCGTTTTTATGTGTAGTGGGCCTTAGCAGTGCTTTGGATGACGCGACGACGCGTCCTACTTTTATGGTGTCGGATATCGAGGGTGGGTTTTTTTCTTTTTAGGGTTTGTCGCGTCTTATCCTTGCCACTTTATTTTTTAACACTTATATTTTTCATGTGCAGAGATGTCTCTTTTCGCATTTATTAACCAACCGGATCCGTTTGCCATGGACTCTGGAGAGAGAACGCTGTAGGAAGGTGAGAAGACCCTGCAGGAAGATACTGCAGGGCGCGTCATAGAGCCCTCGGAAAATCTAATCACCTTGGTCCAGGAGACCATTGTCGATTCCGTGAAGCCGACCAAAGCCAACAAGGCTACTGGAAGGAAGAGGGTGAGGATTCAGACCTCTCCTAGCGGTAGGAGAAGAAGAGTGTTTACGGTGGGAGCAAGGCTCGGGGCTACTGCTTTGGTAAGTCCCTTCTTATGTTGTCTTCTTTTTTTCTTTTCTTTTTTATTTCTTTTTTTTTGAAAGGGAAGATCTAAGTATATTTGGTTATGCAGAAGATGCGACCATGAGTGCATCCTGTTTTGGAGCTCAAGTGATGAGTCCGATTAGGACCCAGGTGGAGACTCTGTTGCTTATACGAGGCTTCTCCGCTTCAGCAGGCGGGACTTCTACCAGGGCTCCTCTTGAAAATTTGGACACTGATATGTCTGGGCCTTTTCAGCCACCACCCCATCATCAAGAAAGTGTCTTTGAAGCAGAGTCACCTCCACAGGAGCAATCTCTCCACCGCCCCGCAGCATCTGACGAGGACTTTTATCAGTCCATGTCCGTGGATACCGCGGAGGCCAAAAATATCTATGTTCCGAAGTGGCTTCCACCAATGAGTTCCGCATGGATGATCCCTGGATTTGTCAGAGTTTAGTGGATAATCTTTAAACTCCTGGCTATTTGTCCGTGCTGCGCAACATGCCACACGCAGATTTGGTTGAGCAGTACAATATGATAACCGCGCAGCAGACGTGCATGTCCTTCGAGGTGCATCTACGGTTGGAGTTTGAGTTAAACCAGACTGCCAAGCTAAATAGGAAGCTGGAGAGGAGGGAAAAAAGGATTGAGAGTTTGAAGGGGAAAGTGCAGGATTTAGAAGGTGCGGCTGGGAGGCAAGGAACCTTCGCGAGCGCATGGGCATTCTGGAGTCCGAATCAGAGGAGGTAAGGAGACTCCGTGAGCGTGTGGCCCAGCTGGAGGGCATGATTGCGCCCAAGGATGCGCATCTGGCTACTTTGACTGTTGACAATGCAAAATCAAAAGGTCAAGTTGTTGGGCTTTCCGCGGTTTGTGATGGTTTGAAGGCCCAGGTAAAAGAGGTAGGTTTGTTTGGGGAAAGGTTAAAGGAGTGCGAGCAACAGGTCCGGAGCTCCTATGATGGTCGCTTGGCGGAGTTAGATCAGAGGTTGGCAGATCTAAACCGTGACTTTGATGAGGAGTTGTTTCTGAGTACCCTTTTCGCGATTGAGGGTAAGAGGTGGGTGGTCAGGCATGGCTTTCGTAGAGCATGGATGGCTTTCAAACAATCAGAGGAATTGCAGACCCGTCTGGGGGACTGTATTAGCAAAGCCATAATGGAAGGGTTAAGACAGGGTCTAGAGGCCGGGGTTGTGCACGGGGCCGCGGGTACCAAGCTAGGGATGATAAAATCCTATGATCCCCAGGCCAAGGAACGCTACCGCGAGTCTGTCGTGCGGTTAAGCGATGTTCCGTTCCCCCTACTTGACTCCCTGAAGGCTTGCACGGACGCTCCTTTTGAATACTTGATGGCTAAGTTGGTTTTGCAGGAGGAGCGGCCTAGTGGGTCGGGGGAGTTTTTGTACAGCTGCCCCACTACAGAGGAGGTGCTACTTCCCAATTCTTGCTCCAGGCCGTTACGAGGCACCCGCGTGCCATTGCCGCGTATAAGGAGAAGAAGTGTCGCGTGAAGGGCATCGGGTTTGACTTTTGGAATCCTGATCTGGCGATTTCTAACGTTGGCCATCAAATAACTTCTTCCGGTGAGCCTACCATGATTATAACTCCTCCGGGGCCTACCCCGTCTGCCCCCATCACTGGTCCAACTGGGGAGGAAGAGAACGAAGGAGAAGAGGAAGAAGCACCCCATGACGACATATTTGACACAGGTATTCTTGATCGTGCTGGGGATGCTTGAAGTGTTCTTTTTACGGGTGACATTTAGACTATGCCGCCCTTCAATCCTTGTGAAGCTTGTTAACATCTTATGTTTTGGTTGTTGCACTTTTGTTGGGTCGGGGCTACGGATGCCATGGTGCCCTTACTTTTGTAATCCGGGGGTATGTTCCCGTGTATCTTGTACAAACATTTTGGATTGTTAATGAAAACACTTTTTTATGCTTAGATTACATATGTGCTTTTGTTGGTTGCCGGTGTTAGTTGTTCCGGGCTTCGTTTTGTACCCGTGTTCGTACTTTAGTGATCCGGGGGTAATATAGATTGGTCAATGGGTTTGCAATACTACTTCCCTCTTTGTCAGGATCTGATCCGTGATCAACTACAAAAGGTGGGGACAATAAACTTACATATAGCATTTTTTCAAGTTGCGGACATTCCACATTCTTGGGAGTAATTCCTCATCTGCTCCTCTTAGCTTCTACGCTCCGCTTCCTAATGCCTCCACCACTTCATAAGGTCCTTCCCACTTTGGGCCCAGCTTTCCAGTGTCTTCCATCCGACTGGATTCATTGTTGCGGTAAACGAACTCTCCAGGCCTGATTGCCGTGTTCCGGACTTTGGCATTATAGTACTTCTCCATCCTAGCCTTGCTGCGTGCTTCTTCTATCGTCGCGGCTTCTCTATTTTCTTCCAAGAGATCTAGGTTCAGGCGGAGGTTCTGGTCGTTGGAGACCTGGTTCATGGACGTACATCGAATGCTTGGCATTCCGATTTCCACTGGGATAACCGCTTCGGTGCCGTATGTAAGGGAAAATGGGGTTTCCCCATTGCTGGTCTTGATCATGGTTCTGTGGGACCAGAGCACATGCGACACCTCCTCTATCTAATCTTTTCTTCCTTTCTCAAGTCTTGCTTTGATGCCTTCTCCCAAACTCTTATTCGCGCTTTCCACCAACCCATTTGCCTGTGGATGCTTAACAGAGGCTAATCGCTGCTTGATATTGAGCTTTTCGCACCAGTCCTTGAATGGGTTGTCGTGAAACTGCTTTCCGTTATTCGACACTATTTCCCCCGGCAAACCAAATCGACAAACTATGTTGTCCCAGACAAATTTCTTCACTTGTCTCCCCGTGATGGAGGCCAGAGGTTTAGCCTCAATCCATTTGGTAAAACAGTCGATTCCTACGATCATGAATTTCACCTTGCCTGGTCCATCTTGGAAAGGACCGCAAATATCCAGGCCCCACTTGTAGAAGGGCCAAGGGGAGGTGATCGGAGTCAAATTCTGCTGCGGGTTCTTTGGTACCGGGCGGTAGACTTGGCAATCTTCACATTTCTGTATGAGCTCTCGGGGGTCCTTATGCATTGTCGGCCAGTAATATCCGGATCAGATTGCTTTGGCTACCACTGCTCTTGGCCCTGAGTGCATGCTACATGATCCCTCGTGGATCTCTCGCATCACGTAGTTGGCCTGAACGGGGCCCACACATCGGATCCATGGCTCAAGGAAGGATTTTCGGAAGAGGACGTCGTCCCTTAACGCATATTGTCGTGCCTTGATCCGCAGTTTTTTGGCCTTTTTGTCATCCGCTGGCAGCGTCTCATCCTTTAGGTAGTCAATTAAGGGGGTCATCCATGTGTCTTCGTCTTCTTCCACGACCGCTAAGACCTCCTTTTCCTCAATGGATTTTTCCTTCAAGATTTCCACAAGTACCTGTTTTGTCAGGTGAGCAAAGATGGTAGAGGCTATCTTGCTTAGCACGTCTGCCTGCTTGTTCTGGCTCCGGGGAATCGGTTTGATGGAGAACGTCCAGAATCCTTCAATTAGGGCTTTTGCTTTGGCTAAGTAACGCATCATGCTTGCTTCCTTTGCCTCGTACGAGCCGTTGATCTGGTTTTCCACGAGGCGAGTCTCGTTTCTTGGCAGGTCCTACGCTACATACGTTACCGCGATCCGCAATCCTGCGATCAATGCTTCGTACTCAGCCTCATTGTTGGATGCTTCGAATTCGAAACGTAGGGCGTATGTGAATTCCTTCCCCTCTGGGCTAGTTAGGATTAAGCCCGCCCTGGAACCTTCCTGGCACGCAGATCCATCGGTGAACAAGTTACAAGGCTCTAAGTATGACTGCTTGTCCGCTTTTTTGTCGGGGATCCCCTCTTCCGGAATTTCGGCAATGAAGTCCGCTAGTATTTGCCCTTTGATGGCTGTCCGGGGCCGGAAAATGAGGTCGTGTTCATCTAGTTCTATTGCCCATCCGGCCATTCTTCCACTTTTCTCTGTTTTGGTCAGAACTTGCTTTAGTGGTTGATCCGTGATAACCGCCACTGGGTGTGCTTGGAAATATCTCCGCAGTCTGCGGGATGCGTACACCCGTGCAAGGACTAGCTTCTCGATTGGGGTGTAATTCACTTCAGGGCCTTTTAAGGCGCGGCTGACGAAATACACCGGCTGCTGCCGTGACTCTCTCTTGGCTAGCAAAAATGCACTTACAGCTTCGTGGGCCGCGGCCATATACATAATCAGCTCCTCTTTTGGGCGCAGTGCAATGACCATTGGCAAGTTGGCAATGTGTGCCTTCATTTCTCTAAACGCCTGCTCTGCCTCAGCTGTCCAATGAAAGTCACTTTTCTTGATGCACTTTTTTAGTGTCTTGAAGAATGGGAGGGACTTTTCTGCTGATTTAGACATAAAGCGGCTGAGGCTTGCTAGTTTTCCATTTAGACTCTATACTTCCTTTTTGGTTGTTGGGGATGGAAGCGTGGTCACGGCTTTGGACTTTTTTGGGCAGGCTCTGATGCCTTCTTTGCTTACAACGTGGCCTAGAAACATTTCCTGCTCCGCCCCAAATGTACACTTTTTGGGATTCAGCTTCATGTTATTCCTCCGCAAGGTTCCGAAGGTCTCCTCTATATCCCTGAGTACTTCTTCTTCTTTGTGACTTTTGATGACCAAGTCATCGACGTAAACTTACAAGTTTCTTCCAATCTGTTTATTAAAAGCTTTATCCACTAGCCTTTGGTATGTGGCTCGACATTTTCAAACCAAAGGGCATTTTGTATAGCAAAAGATGCCTTGGTTTGTGTGGGCGCCGTCTTTTCCTCATCCCGGATGCCATACATGTCTGGTGATATCCTTTATAAGCGTCATTGAAGCATTTGAAGGATACCGGAGGATTCAACCTTCGATCGATCTCCGTGAGGATAGCAATCCTTCGGACAAGCTTTGTTCGGATCTTTGAAATCTACACACATTCTCCAACTCCCGTCACTCTTTTTAACTAAGACTGGATTAGATAGCCAATCGTGGTAATGGACCTCCTTCATAATTCCAGCTGCGACAAGCTTAGTGACATCCTCATTGATGGCTTTGTTCCTTTTCGGGGCTTGCCCCCTTTTCTTTTGCCTCACTGGGTTGTACCCTTCCCTGACATTCAACTTGTGCTCCGCTATCGTCCGCGGAACCCTGATCATGTCAGAGGGTTGCCAGGCAAAAATGTCCAAGTTTCTCTTAAGCAAGTCGCAGAGGTTCTTCTTTCCCTCTTCACTTAAACCCCCTCCGATGGTGATCGTTTGGTCGGGGAACTTGGGGTGGATCGCGACTTTGATTCCTTCCTTTTTCTTGGCTTCTTCCGCGTTCTGGTGGGGCTGTGGTTCTGCAACCATTCTGCACTCAACAGGAACTACCTTGTCGCTATGCAAAGTCACTATTCCATCATGGGTGGGAAACTTCAACATTCCGTGTGCCGTGGATGGGACTATCCTCAATAGCCTGATGCATGGCCGTCCAATTATCCCGTTGTACGGAGAAGGGGATCGCACTACCATGAAATTCATCCAGGCGCTAGCTGTCTTCTTACCATCTCCCAACGTCACTTCTAAGAGGATCTGTCCCAACGGCCATGAAAGCTCTCCACTGAAGCCCAATAATGGTGATGAGGTGGGGATCATTCTCTTCCGGATGTCCGAGCTTAGCTTATTAAAGCAATGTTCGTACAAGACCTCCGAAGCACTTCCATTGTCCACATACATTCTACGGGTGTGCATCCTCAACACCGCCTTGATCACCGGATGGATGGTCATCCCAGTCATCCCCGGATATGGGGGGAAAGGATATTTCCATATTTGGAGACGTGTCCGCGGTCATCCTGGGTCTGACTGTCCGCTGCCAAGCTTGGACCATCAATATGGCGTGGCCTTTGTCCTTGGGCGCGACATCCTTCTTTCCGCCTTTGGGGCCACCATTCTTTTGAGTCCCATTCTTAATCTCCTTGACCAAGTGTGCTAGTTGCCCGAACCTGACTGCTTCTTCAATCTATTTTTTCAACTGGTAACACTCGTCAGTGTTGTGCCCCTTTTCCTGTGGAAGTCATGATACTTATCTTTGTTCGAGACTCAATTGAATGGACATTGGCGGAGGGGTGTGAACTGCGATATCCATAGCGAGTTTCCTTTGGTGTTTTGTGAGGGGTGAATCTGCCGCCCCTTCCTTCTGGTCTCAGTGACCCTTGAACTCTCTTTTCCTCTCAAAGATCTGGATGCTCTTCTGCCTACTCTCGTGGTTTTTCCATTGGGGATGCTTCTTTTTTGTTTGGTTGGCCACGGCCAACTCTCCTCGGAGGAATGCTTTGGTTACCTTCAACATTTCATCCTGTGTTTGGGGTATGTTATCATTGAGCCTTCTGATTAGCTCGGGGTTTGTTATCCCGTGCATGAAACCCGATACCCGCATGCACTCTGGAGCCCCTTTCACATGCATGCTCTCCATTTTGAAGCGTTCCACAAATGCTTCTGTAGACTCTCCTTCTCGCTGTGCAACTCGACAGGATCTTTCGTATACTTCTTTTGTTGAAGGAAATACGAGAGAAAGCTTGATCTTAGCTATTCAAAACTATCAATGCTTTCTGGTCGCAGCTCGTCAAACCAAACGCGGGCGTGTCCTATCAAGGTGGAGTTGAACATGTGGCACCACGTGAGCATGGCCCACCACTCAACTTTGGTCGCGGTCTGGAAATTTTTTAGATGATCCTCCGGGTCCCTCGTCCGATCGTACGTTCTGATGTGAGCTGGCATCCTCGTCCTTTTTGGTAATTCAAAGTTCCGTATCCGCTGGGTGAAGGGATCCGCATCAGCTATGTCGTACGGGGAGTAGAGTTTGCCAGGTTCGTTTCCTAGCTTGCTCTTTGGGGTGGACTTCCAGTGCCCTCTCGTGCTTTCTTCACTTTCCATGGGGGACACTTCCCTAGTCCTGCTGCGGTATGAGCGATGTGTCTCCTCCCTGCTATGCTTTGAGTGAGAAGCACTTTCGCGAGTCACGCTTCGGCTTCTCTGGTATCTTTCAACCGAATGCCTTACTGTTGCGTCTTTCTTTACGAGCCTTTCGGGTTCTCGTTTGCGTTACTGCGGAGGACACCTTTGATTGGAGCTTGGAAAACACGGTGGTTTTGGTCCCCGACCTTGTGGTCACATGCGGACGTTCTCTTTCCGACTGTAGAACACGTCCTACCGTGATCTCCCAACCTCCATGGGCTCTTTTCCTGGAACACCCATCCTCTCATCGCTAAGTCTAGAAGACACTGCGACACGGAATACTCAAAGGGCGATCTAGTCTTGAGGCTAGCCCTTTACCTCTTTTGGGTCTCCGCTTTCTTTCGGACTCTGGGCGGGTATTAGGGCATGCTCTCGAGATCTCTCATTCTGGTCTCATCGTCAAAATCAGACGGGGTCTTGACCGGTCTAGCTTTCTTGATGAACCTTTTACGCCATTGGGGCAAGATCGATTGCGGTGTCTTTGTGAGAACTCCCTTGCTCATTGCGTCGATTGCAGCGTTAAGGGTATGGTCCCGTCGTGCACCTTTTCTTTTCCACCTGTATTCCTGACCGTGGAAGGCTTAGGGGAAGGGGAAGGGTTGTCTGCCAGATTACTCATGAGAGTTTCTTTAGAAACGCAGTTATGTTACTGGTCCTACGGATGGCGCCAACTTGTTAATACAAATCCGGGCGCTTCCCTATAAAGATTAGTGTATGCTAACTGCTTGGGAAATAGATCTTGTACTAAGTATGAATCTCGGCTAAAAGCTGCTAAGAAAACAGACACCGTTAGCCTCACCGCGGGATGGGGTTCCGCAGTCAACCTCCGGCGTGAGAGTAAGTAAGGGTTTAGAGAGATAAAGTGAGTTCTAGAGAGAGAGTGAGTGTGTGTTACCGTTTGATTACTGGTGAAACCCCTATTTATATGGTTGACCTTTCTGTCGTGTTCTCATGGTCACGGCACATGAGAGCGACATTTTTTGAGTGGGAAATGATGTAAGTCAACTAAGAGTTTGTCTCGTTGCCATGACATCGATGCTTTTGGGCGGGAGTTTACCCCGCTTTCCCTTTTTAGGGACTGCAGGTTACAGTACCTCAATCCTAGATGAGATTCCTTACCCCTTGTATGGGGCGCGGTTGGGGCTTCCTCCGGAAGTATCTCTTACCTGCGGATTTTGTTTATGCCCGTCCAGGTGGTGCCATGCGGACATAGACAATGCTCGAGTGACCTCTGACGGGTTGCGTTCTTGGTCCGCGTCTAACCCTTCTGAGTGTCGGAGGGGTCATACACGATCAGTTATCTCATTATGGTAGAGCAAAATATCATAATAGGTCATTCATTGGATTCAATAAATTTCCAAAAGTTGGCTTAGTTGAGCAATGAGTTCAGAATTTTAAGAGTGAAGTTATTCATACCCCTTACCTTATTGTGTAACCCTCATGACAAGACTTTCAACTGTAACCCGAGCGAACGAAAGATCACAAATGGGCTCGTGCAACAAACGCAAGAACTAAGCTTTTAAATATATTACAAAACTGTCACGAATAACTACATTGTATGATTTTTAGAAGACTAACACTTTTTGAAACCACTAAAGTGACTAGCTTTTTATCCAATAATGACAATGACATCAAAAGAATCTTGAAAGCGAAAAAGTCCATAGTTTATGAAGAACGTAGTCGCACAATCCTGTTGTGGGGTCCGCGTTACACTCGGACTTAATGAAAATTGTCGGGATTAGTATTAAGTATGTGATTTATAACGGTGAATTATGAGTTAAAAAGATCAAATGGGATGGTCAACTTGCAGGGTATGTTCAAAAATGGTTAAATGGTCTTTAGTGCTGGTCATCTTGATCAATCTATTAATTGAGATCAGTTTGACCACTAATCCAAGTCAACTATAATTTATGCAGATAACATTGTGACTTAAATATGTGGTGATTTCTTATAGGATACATAGGTTTGCTTAAATGAGTGAGTTGCTGACAGGTTTGCATATTTTTCCGCAAATGTGGAGGTTTCTTATTTGAATCATTCAATAATCCGGTGTAAAAAGGACGTCGTAACTATTCTATGTATCAATTTTGGAGCACGTTATGAAAAAATGATCTCTAGTTTTTTGTTTAAAAAAGTTTGTGTATTCTCAACTGTTTAAGTTTACTTGACACAAGACATGAAATAAGTGACAGTATGGTCGAATTGACCAACCAGTCGCGTAATCAAACTTTGAACGAGCACTTTAAGATTTTATCTTCTCTACACGTGATTCACATAAATCGTAAATGACCTGACTATTATTTCATTTGGATCGGTGGCCTAGTAAACGTTGCAAAGTAGGTTCTTACAATCATCCTTTCCCGTGAAGCTTTATAGAAATATGCAGTTAATACAATAAGTTGAATACTTATACAAGTTATTTTCTTTGTTTGTTGCGTATGAGTTTCTTCTTTTCCTATCGAGTGGCAGCTAACACTTATTGCTCATACATATGGTGTTGCGCACCCTTTCTGTGAATATAAAAATAATCTTGTATTTTTGCTTGTTCCTAATATATGATGATGGTATGACTCCCGTATACTCGTATACCGTATAGAATGGGAATGATCTTTGAGGACTATTCATGTTATCAAAAATGCTTTTTAAAATGTTACATGACTAAAATTTGTTGTGTGTATTTGTTTTATTTAGTGATTTTCCTACTCAAATTTAGCTTTTATTTTGAGTTTTGAGTTGGCAGTCCCATTGCTAAAAGAGAGAGAGAAAAAAAAAAAAAAAAAAAAAAAAAAAAAAAACTTTCTTTGGTTATATAGCCTCATGTACTTGTTTTACGTTAACTGATATTAGCATTGTATTGTTGCATTCACGCATCCATTCTAATAGAGCAAATTATTAGAATTGTTTGTGTCTTGTGATAATCAATTTGAGCTCTCATTTTTTTTCTTTGTATACACTACAAAATTTAGCAAGATGGGTTAGGTTGAAAGTCCGAATTTTCAAATTCAAATGTTGCTGCGTTTGATGTGTGATTCTAGGGATGAGCACACGTCCGAACCAGTTGAAACTCGAACCGGACCCGCTTGATCCGGGAACCAAATTTTGTAAAAAGTAGGAACCGAGAACCGAATTGAATATAGTTTTTGGTTCTGGTTCTGATTCTAGTTCTGGTTCGGTTCTGTTTCGGTTTTACGGGTCTACCCGGCTATGAACCGATTTTCTAAAAATAATATTAGAAACCGATTTTCTAAAAATAAAATTAGACACCTTATGCACAAATAAATTAGGCCGATAAAAACCAAAAAATTCATTCGAATTTTTTTTTAGCTTCTGCAACTATTTACGTTTAAACTACTAGCGTTTAACAACCAAAACAAATAATCATCTGATAGTTTCACATTGTTTGAATGTTTAACATAACAATGACACATAACAATCAAACTAGATGAATTAACTTCAAAGTTTGTCCAATCAAATAACCAAAATCGTTTATGGTTTCACAATTTGTTTCCCTTAATCTCTTCCGGTTAGTTTATCTAATCGTTCTTCCACATCTTTGACAATCACATCGTCAAGAATAAAAGAACAAGAGAACCTGACGTAAAGAGAGTTGCGGTTTTGTTAGATCCAACCAAAAAGTGTCATTGACTTGCTCATAACAAATGTATTCATGAATTGTTTTGAGTATGGGAAGCAAAGAAAATTGCATGTTTTTAGTATTATTGGGTATTTGGTTTTGAAACAGAGAACCGGTGGACCCGAACCCAACCGACCCAAGAACCGAAAAACGTAAAACTCAATAACCAGAACCGAGGTCTGGATTTGGTTCGGTTCTTCTCGGTTTCGGCCCGGTTCTCGGTTTCGATCCGAATCGTTGGTTCTTTTGCTCATCCATATCTGATTCAGTTGGAGCAAAGTATTAGAATGAGACCTTAGATGTTACAATCCATATTGATTCTCAATTGTTTTTGGTATCTAACTAAATTTAGGAAGTTGAGTAATATGTTCAAAATATGTAATTACAAAGATTCACATCAATTTTCTGACTTTTTGCCATCGTAAAAAAAAATATAGCTAGTTGGATAGTATGTCCAACATCTTTTTGACATTTTATGGAACTGTTGGATATCTTATCACTTTTTTTCCTTTGAATATAATTAGCTTTTTGGTTATTATAACGCTTTTTAGGCCCAATAAAACCAAAACTTCAAGAAGTTAGGAAGATGTGGCATTACAAATAATTTATGTGGTTGTCCATGAAGTTTTAAGAATTAAATCGATGTTAATAATGTTATTATTAGTAGATAATTAGGCCCAAGCTTGGTTTGTGAGTTTTGGGAATTGAAGTTTTACCATTATAAATAATGGTCATCAATAAAGTTATACCTACGGGGTTTACATTGTTCTAATAGTATGTTAAAATAATGGTATCATGAGCAGGTGCCGAGACCTAATCGGCCGCCATAAACCGCTGCCTCTATGCCACCCCGTCATACCTTTACTCAAACCCTAAATTATTTCATTCTCTCTTCCGTTGCCGATTACAACAACAATAACATCTTTATTTACGTTTGATCAGTATAAATGGATTTTTTTGTGAGTATCCACTATCCAATAACTGAGCATAGTAATTTTTTTTTTATCGTCTAATGCAATGTTAAAACAATGTGATATATCCTCTGATGGAATTCAAGCGCAACAAAGCGTACATAATTTTCCAGCCCACCTGTGAAGACTTTGAAGATTTGTCTGTGCATGTGCTTGCAACAAAAAGATTTGTTTAATTGTTGAAAAAAAAGTATTTAGAATTTGTGTTTTCATTATGTTTTTGTTTTATGTCGAATCCAGGGTATTAATTCCTGAGACGATTTTTTGTTGGTGTCGAATCTAGGGTTCTTATTCCCGAGACGACTTTTGTTGGTGTCGAATCTAAGGTTCTTATTAAGGGCATTTGTTTGGGATACTTTGGTTTATGAAAGTATATGAATAATGTTATAGTTTAACTATTTCCCTTTTCTGCATTATATAACTCACCCATTAAATACAACTTAATTGGACCCATTTATAAGAAATTCATGGGGTAAGAATGCATCAAATACATCATCCCTTTTACCTCAATTTGCATATTTTGGTATGATTTTGCAAATGCCCTGGTGTGTTTCGATTATGAAGGGACAAAAAGTATTTGCAAGTATATATCATTATCGATCTTAAATCCGCCAGATTTTTGAATTTAAAGTTAAAATCAGTTATAGTATTCAAACGAACATGTTTACTCCTTAAATAAATCATGAAATTGTGGTAAGTGTTAAAATGTGGTCTGGTGTGGTATTGAAACATATGGTCTCTGCATCATTCATGCGAAATGTTTTCTCACATGAAGTGAACCAAATTTCTTCTCATACACATTTATTATCATATCACAAATGTTTCATTTTCTTTTCTGTCGATTTTGGTTCTATAAATAAGTCATGTTAGAAAAGTTTGAAATGATGTTTTGGGGACAATTCACGTTATAAAAATGTATTTTATAATGTTAAATGACTAACTGTTGGCTTTATTAAGTGATTGTTTAAAGCTTTTAATCCCACATCGGGTAAAGAAAAGAGGTTCTGCTTGTATATATAGTGTGTTGTATATGACTCTCATAAATTGAGATGTATAATGTTATGGTATTTGATCTCGGTTTGGTAGAGCAAAATATCAAGTTTAAGATTATCATATCATGAAGTCATATTTCTTATTTTTTTTTTCTAGCAAGTTGACTGGAAGCTTCAAAAATATTTAATTTTGAGAATTTGCATGTTTTCTCATCTTTTTTTTTTTGTCACTTTATAGAATTTGATGAGTTGCGTAATAGGTCAAAAACATTTTATCTATTGACATCGCATGAAACAGGTTGGATAAGTTATCACTTTTTGCCCGTGCATATATAAGTAGTTAATGGGTGAAATATTATCGCACAAAACATTATTACAAGGTTCATCTGAGTTTATAAAACAAAAAGATTAGGAGCATGTAGCAATAAGTAGATAACAATATATTTTTTATCCAAATTTTTACATTTCAAATTCCCTTCCCACCTTATACACGATTACCGTGCATCAACAGATAATACATGTTGTACATTATTTTGTCGTGATTCGAACATTTAGGTGTTGTTTGTTTCATTCGAATTTTTTTTGGTTTGTTGTGGTATCGACACATTTGGTCTACACAATCCACGGTCATTCATGTATAATATTCTTTCACATGAAGCTCACAAACTTTTCTTCTCACACACAAGGGATGGTAACGCCTTGCAAATGTATGCATGTGATCTTTTTGTATGTCGGCTGTATTTCTCTATCAGCATTGTTTCAATTTCTAGTTACTAAACACAAGCGCAATCGAACTTAATTTTTCATCTTAAGTGTTTCTGAATATATCAGTATATGAAATTGTTATACATTGTCATATATGTTAGATTGTATGTTTACATTGAAACCTGTAGGTTAATATTTATTAATCATCCACTATTTATAATAGTGAAACCCTAATACCCTATACCCATAAACCGGGCTTGGGCTTATCCTTATCCTTTAACACTCCCCATGATTCGGGGAAATCCGAAGCTCGGCGAAGAAGAAAACTAAGAAAGCAAAATAAAAGGGATAAGCAAAGTATCAAACGATCGTCTCGGGAATAAGAACCCTAGATTCGACACAAAAAAAATCGTCTCGGGAATTTATACCCTGGATTCGATATAAAACAAAAACAAAAAAAAAAACAAACAATTAAATAACTATAACTTTTTTTTAACATAAAACTACTAATATCTTCTTTGTTCTGGCAAACTTCAAAGATCCCACCACTTCAAAGATCACAACCGCATCATGTTTTAACATCTTAGTAATATAAAATAATTCCAACACACCAAGACTTTGAGTTGTCCAGAAACTTGGAGGCTTGGATTTTGAGAACCGGTGAGGGAGGAAGGGGGAGGAAGGGGATCGGTAGTCATGGTGACGTCTTAGGGTTTGTAGGTGTTAGGAATTAGAAATTCCGGGCATTAAAGTCGGTCGCCTCAAGTATATGTAATCGTTAAGCTCGTAGTCGTAGTTCTTTTAAGTTAAGTAGTATTTAGTTAAGTAACAAGTGGAGGACAGACGGGTCTTTACCCACTGTATGCACGATCCATGACCCGTTGTGTGGCGATTTATGTAAGACTATAAATACTCTCACCTCCCAGGTAGAGTTGGAGCTCATAATAAAATTTTCTTTCTCTCACTAAAGTTCCCTAAACCTCTAACTTTCTCTCTAGAATTCTACTTATCGCCACCTTGTTGTTATGGTTTGATTTAGTATGTGAAAACTAATATCCAACAATTGGTATCGAGCCGGTTAGATCATATCTTGCACATCTTTGGATTTCTAGTGGTTTTAGGTGGTTTTGAGTTTGAAAAAGTTTAGTGGTTTTGAATCATTTGGGTGATTTCTAGTGTTAAAGTTTGGATTTTGATCATACTTTCATGTTTAGAATCATCACAAGTGTTTAGGTTTTGATTTGGTAGCTTGAATCATCGTGATTGGGAGTTTTGGATTGAAAAGTGATGTTTTGTGGTTTTCTTGCTAGCGACTTGACATTCGGACTTCATTCTTAGTAGCGACTTGCTTTGCAATTTAAGTGGCGAGTTCTGATTTTAGCTAGCGACTTGGATCTAGCGATTAACGGTACAAGTAGTGGACTCTCCACTACGGGTAGCGACAGTGGTAGCAATTTGTGCATGCGAGTTGCTCTTTAGCGACTTGTATCTTTAGCGACTTGAGTGGCAATTCTTGCCAAAATTTTGCTAGCGACTTGAGGCTTAGCGAGTTACTACTTAGCGACTTGCATTTGTCTAGCGACTTGGGACTCTAGCGACTTAGTGGTGTAGCGAATTAGGTGTTAGCGACTTGGTGCATTATCTTAGCGACTTGGGTGATTGTTTACGGTTTTCTCTTGATTTAGTAAAATCCCGTGAAAGAATCTATTTCTCGGTTTAATCATAGAGTTATAAAATCCGTATTATCTGTTAACATGTCTACCAACGTTCCTACTATCATCTCCACTTGCCGAGGATGTTCAAGCGGTGGGTGAGATACTCGTCCACCCATGCTTGATGAATCGACTCGACTCTTTGGCTCAACAGATCAGTTGTCTTTGCCTTGGAAAGGAAAATGGTGTCAACATTCTCAAATCCAATGATGAAGGACCATATCGAGTTGAGGCGACTAGAGACATACTTGATACTAATGAAGATGGAACTTATTTACGGAATGGACGGACCTAAAATGTATGATGAGCTTGATGATAAGGAGAAAAGAGATTCGATGCGAGATATCGGGGTTTCTAACATTGTTCTTCAAGGTCTTCTAAAGACATCTACAAGGCGATCAATCACAACACCGATGCAAAGCGGTTTGGGATAATGTCAAGATGCTTCTCTCGGGTTGAATTAACTATGGAAGGCAGAGAATCACAACTCTATGGCGAATTTGAAAACTTCAAGATGAAGCGGATGAGAGTGTCTATGAGTACTATGTGAGATTTCATAAGTTGGTGAATGACATGAGGAACATCGAATGACTATGCCTAACATTAATTTGAACTCAAAATTTGTGAACAACATGAATCCCGAATGGCACAAGTTTGTCACATTGTGAAGCTCACTAAAGGATTGAAGAACACAAACTATGAGCAACTCTATGCCTTCCTCCTTGGAATGAGAGACATGCTATGTTTGAAAAATTGATTCTCAATCGGTTCAAAACCAACGAGGAGAGACAAGCTCGTCTAATGACTCAGTTGCCTTCTACTCAAACATCGGAATCACAACCAAAGCTTCACAAGTCATTCCCTTGGGTAATGGTAATCACAAACTCATTCGATCCTATGTTCAAACAAGGCGTCTTTGATGCACACGTGGGTAACTTCATTAATCAACTAGCTCTTACGATTAGTCAAAACATGAATTCTCCCACAAACCAACAACAACCTCGAGCGACATCCAACCCGCAATCAAGCTCTGTTAAAGATGGAAGGATGGTGGTGCAACCGATTCGGGAAAACGGTATGATCGGGGAAGAGGTGGGTGGTAGAGGTTATGTAGGCAACGAATCGAGGAAGGAATGGTAACCAAGGTCAAGCTAAGCCGATCAAATGTTATAATTGTGGTGGTGAGGGTCACATTGCAAGCGCACATCTCAAAGCGTCCACGAATCTTGATTGCCGGAGATAAGATCTTGCTTGTACAAGCTCGGGACAATGGTCTTTGCTTTGGATGAAGAGGAATTCTTGTTTCTAGCCGAGGGCAATGCCAAGACCTATGATGCGAGATGTGGATGAGCGACTATTCGGAGATAGGTCACAATCATCGAATGCCTTTCAAGTCGGCGATTGTGATGCATACGACTCGATGTGGATGATGGACCTCAAGACACACAATTTTATGGCTAGCATTTCTCCAATGGTTTCTCCCAAGGTCTCTTCTTCACCACAAGGTGGCCTTCCAAAGACAAACTCATCTCGAGGTACTAAAACTATACGATGATCTTGATGTGCAAAGATGCATGACAAAGTACTATCAATTGAAACTATTGAATCAAATATTGAAAATATGGGTAATACCGACATTGTCCCATATGATCAATATGTTAAACAAAGTGAAAGTGAAGTTGTACCAAGTGATGCATCTTCTGCGATCAACAATGACTATGTTTTTATGAATACTGCATGTGCCCCCGATGATTACGTAATTTACGAACTAAATGCCTATAAAGAGCGTGTTGCTATTTATGAACAACGTGCAAAATTTGAGTTGACCACTCGTGGCGGAAATGGATGACCAGTGCGTGCAGGTCATTAGAAAAAGTAATTTTAGAGAAGAAGTATTGAAACAAGAATTAAATTCCTTACAAGAAAAGCTTTCTAAAACTACTAAGCAAAAACAAGAACTTGAAAATGTGAAAATGCTTAAGCAAGAATTTAATGCAAAGGAATCAAAACTCTTGAAAGATTTTTCTAATCAAAAACTTTGAAAAACAAACTTGAAAACAAGTTGTACATACAAAACACTATTGATCTTTCACAAGGTCACTAAACATAGAGTTCTAGCGATAAGCATAGTGTTCCCATTATTGATAAACCCGACCACAGTGCGGAAGATAGCAAAAGCGGCTCAAAGTGTGATCTATGATGGCAATGAGAATCTTAAACCTAGACAAAAACCTAGTTGCGTTGAGTGCGAGAGGATGATAAGAAACTAGATGAAATCACTAGAGAAAAGATGAATAAGAAACTAAATGATCCTAAATGCAAAGAGAAAAAAGTAATTATCACTCCTCATGACTACAAGAAGGAAAGCTGGTTTCCTTGAACAAGTTTAAGACTCGAGACATTGTTGACTCCGAACAAGTCTTACGGAAAATGGATTTAGATAAGCGAAGCGGAAAATATTGTTGAAACAAACCCTCCCGCTGGAAAATGCCTAGAAGCGTGTGTATCCTCTAATACACCAATGCATCTTGTTCCTAGACAAGTGAGATCACCACTGGTTGAACTTCATTAAGGTTGAAAGTGTACAAATTGTGAGTACGAGGAACCTTGGTGAATTGAAGTTTCTTGGGAGTTTGAAGTCTTTAGACGGACAAGACATTCATTCTCGATGAAGAGAACTTTGTTCTTAGTGTCACAGATTTGTGACCGAGAAAACAAGTTGAAATCTTGAAGTTCCTTAACAAAATACACATTTTCAAAATCCGGATGAGGTGTCTTTATGGTGCCTTTCCTGTAATACTCCATCACTTCCTCCAAATGTCACATTGCCTCCTCCTTCTATAGGGACAAAATTGTGCATCATATCCCTGTTCCGAGACATGCTTGGAACAACCACTATCAACAATACCAATATTCTTATGCTTAAGGGATGATCCTACAAACAACAAAAATTATATACAAGCAGTTAGTATGCGAGAGGAGGCTCAAGTCATTCTTGACTTGAACGCCTTGTGGATCACGAGTTTAGGGCATGAAGTTTTAGAGGATCCACCATTGTTCTTGGTCCTCCATTGATAATTTGGTCCTTGTTGGTCCAAGAACAACTGCTTGAGGGCTTCACAAACGGTGTTCCATATCCCTTCCGGCATACATGGAGTCAACATATGTAGGCCAATAGTCATGTTTAAAGTATGAGCTCGTTGGTTGGCCATAAGGTCTAGTGGTGAACTTCTCCAATGAGTGTCGGTTTAGGCGCTTGTGGGACATAAGGTGGAATACTAGCAACATTGGTCGATTAGGTTTGTGTTTCGGAGAGTAGCACATGCACCCAATCTTTGTTCATAAAATCACAATCCTTAATCAAATGAAATTTCTTGCCACATACAAAACATGTCTTCTTCTTAGAAGTTTTATTCAAATAGGAAGATGTTGGATTACATGCGAAGTACTTAAAGCAGATACATTCAAGGAATTGTTTTAACGGTGATTATTCAAACATTTAAAGGATAAGTCTTGGAGAAGCTGTCTTGAAGTTGATTCTCGGACTTCCTAGAAGGCTCACAAGTAGGCGGGGTGCGAGGCTTGGGTGTTGGTTCGAGGCTTGGGAAGGTCGGACTTCTCATTTGAATCACGGCTTTCATAGGAAGTAGACCATGATCCGATGAATTGTCCTTTGTCGAGCAGAGACAAAATCATTAGATGAGGCATCGAGTGCAGCAAGTCTTTGACTTTTGCCATATAGGTGATGTGATCCATCAAAGTCAACAGTGATGGATAGGTCTATGGGCATAAATTCACCTCTAATAGGTCCAGGGACGCATGTAATTTACCTTCTTTTACAAAGTTAGCTAACCTCTTGGTGTGGATTCGACCATCATATTTAGCTTCTACTCCTACATACTTTTGAAAGCCTAGTCCTAAGCCGAGGTAGCTGTTTGTTGTTATAGATTTGACTAGCTAACTTGTTTCCATTTACCAACCATTCTTTATGCATAGCTATTTCCTTAGCTAGTTTTCCTTAAGCTCTAGGTTTTCGATCTGACTTCATCCTTAGTTTTCTCGACGGTTTTAAGTAATTATTTGCAACTTCTAGATCAAGCTGTAAAATCTTTATTTTTTCTTCATAAGCAATTTGATTCTTACGAAACCATACTTTTGTCTTTCTCGTTTTTAATGCTAGTTTATGAGCTTCATTATCAATATAACATGCATCAAACTTAGGTTTCATAGCATCAAATTCTTCCTTAAGTTCATTGTATCTAAGACTACGACCAAAATACAATTGTGTACAGAGAGTCCCATTAAGGCAAGCGATCATGCCTTTCATCCGAAGTGCACCTTGCAAGCGATCAAGCTTATCGGTATCACGAGCTTCCTCATTAACGAGTTCATGTGTGGTCCAGTTGACTGTTCATCCATGGTGAGGAGAGCTCTTGAAGCTCCGACTTCCTGCATTTCTGGCGATAGGAGAGATATTTGGCTCCATCTCCATTCTTTACGTCCTTGCATTCTCTAGAAATGCCCCATCGATGACAAGAGTAGCACGACTTTCCCCTATCAAAGCGGTGGTTCCTTTCCTTTGAAAACAAACTTCCTTCCAGCCTTCTCTTCAAACCTTTTGATGTCCACAGACAACAAAGCCACTTGCATTTTACTTCATTTCCTCCATTTCAAGAGGTCCACACGATCAAAGTCTTCATATGCAAGATCTTCTTGAGTATCATAGTCGACAACAAGCGAATGAAGAACATCCTCCATCACACTACTAGATCTAGCTTGAGAACTTGGTGGAGTGGGACGAGAGTTATGTGGTGAAGGGGAGTTGAAGATGATGATGGAAAGTAGTTGGAACTAGGAGATGATGGGAAATAGTTGAGCTAGGAGCTTGTACCATCTTGGTGGAATGAGATGTCCCAACAAAAGGCGCATGATTGGAAGAAGATGTACGGTAGGAGTCGACATACGGTTCGAGGTTACGAGTGCATTGTATAGCTCATCAAAGGTGAGCATATCCACCTCCTTTAGCCTTGAGTGCAATGCTAACATGCAACCATGATGGTGGCAAGGACCTCAAGAACTTTGAGTTGCAATCTTCATTGTCCGGTTTAGCATTGGTGATTCGGTGACTCAAGATCCTATGGAACTGTCGTATCCTTGTGGATACCTTCTTCTTCGATATGTTGAAGTCACAAGCTGTTGTCTTAGCATGGACTTCCTCATTCTCTTTGATTCTTCATTTCCACCAAACCTTGCTTTGAGAGCCATCCAAATATCTTTAGCATCATCCATATGATGAAAATCACATAGATGATCTTCGTGTATGGCTTGAAGCGAATAGTCTTCACTTTATGCTCTCTGCATGGCGGCATTTCTTGACGGTTTTGGTGGAGCCATGATAAACTTCCATCTCTGTCGGGAATCATCTTCTTTAGACTATTTCCTTTCTTTACTACCTCCCATGATTCCAATCAATATTGAAATCCAGTTTTCCATCTTCATAGTCAAAGTTCATATTCTTCCTCTTTAAATAAGGAATTTACCATTCTTGTTTGTGAGGCGAGTTGTTGCATGGAAGTGGTGTTGGTGTTGGTGTTGTTTGTGTTGGTGACTTCATTTTGATGTCGATCGGGCATGGTGAATGAATGTTTGATGTATGGAGGTGAGTATGGTTCTTAGTATCGTAGAGACTTTCCCGAGGCTCGATACCACTTGATAGAAACAAAGACCTTGATAGATCTTAAGCACTCGGAGATCGTTAGCTTTGCCTATGTAATCACAAGCAAACTAATAGAAGATCTCTACAACTAGGTATTGTGCGGAAAATAAATACAAGTTATAGTAACTAAGAACACTTTTGATCCTCTATGGATCTTTGATTATAGAAACTCTATGTTTAGTATAGAACACAAGACTTGAGAAACTTAAGAAAAGCTTATCTATTACAAGCTAATATGGTTTCTTATATAGGCAAGAAACCACAATGAGCGTTGACATTTTACGCTCCTAATACTAAACTAGACTAAGCATGCAACTAGACAAGCATGCAACTAATCATATTGTTTTGTTAATCATCGTGTTTATTACGAGTAAGCTCTATATAATACGGCGCCAACCTATACATACGGTGACGACTTTTTACCTAAACCGAGCTTATCTCTCCCACGTGGTTCCCACTTTCGTGACAACACACTATCTGCTTTATTACTTACATGAAGTATAACCCGGCGACATCAATTCTTCTTGAGAATCTCTTCAAGCTGAAGCTTGGCGAGAATCGATGGTTGTGCTTGGCGAATCGAGATTACCTTAATTCCCAACACACGTACTATACCAAATTAAAGTAATGCTAGTTTCAATCAAACAAATAACTTGAGTTGGAAAAAGTAAGGGATCGACACCCTTGGGAGTATTTCGACCTGTTTTGAGCAAAGAAAACACAAAAAAAAATTTAGGTTTAGCTTATGAGTACAAGAGATGCAAAACACAAGACCCCTAGCCTTGTATATATACTAAACTAAACTTGGTGAACAAGTTTGAGTTTGAGTTGGGTTGGGTTTGGGTTCCCTTTGGCCGATCGGTTCTAAGCATCCCCAAGGGATTCCGGAACCTTCCCGACTTTTGCAATCTAGTCCTTTTCCAAATACATTTAACGACTGTTAGTCCATTACACTAATTACTTAACATCCGTTAGTTATTTCGTTTAATCAATAAATAAATATAACGTTTATATTTAATTATTAACTTTAATTCTCATACGTAAAGTGTACAATCCCGTGGTCTCGAGTTCGATCTAACTCACGTCTACTAATTTATATCCATAAAACCAACAACTCCCACTGGATATATCTTAATAGAGTGATCACATCGGTTAGCGTCTAGCGACACTTGATGCCTCTAATGCGACTCGAGTAAGGCTCTGGAAAACCTTTTAATGATTTCTCATTATTATTATCCTTTTGTTTCTAATACCACGTTAAATAAAGATATGGAATTAAGTCATTCTTTATTAAACTATTATGTTTCTCGTTGTAAGTGATTGACCAAGAGTACCAAATCTTATAAACATATTTAGGGGAGATTTTGGGTGCGGCCGCACAAACATCTTGTCAACCCTACGAGGGCCCATGAAGATTAAACTCCAAATAAATTTGAAGGAACAAATTATATCTTGACTACGAGACTAACCCACAAACTTTGTAACATTTACGAAAACAACCCTTATGACTACCGATTCGTATAGCGTTAAGTTGCTCCACGAAATGCACTACATTCATGACACTTATCCGGTATCTCAAGTGCGAGGATAACTATTCATAATTTACTTATAACAATATCCACAAAGTAAATTATGTAGTTGGGATAAGTCCTATATTCAATTTATTGAATATCATCGAAATTGGTATGCATTCTCATCAATATACTTTCAAGTATATTCTACCACATCTCTCAGTTGCCTTAGTTTAATGATACTCCCATATCATTAATCGACAACGGACATTTAGAATAACTTAGTTACTCACGGATTAAACATGCAAATATAGGACAACAATATTATAAATAAAATAAACATAATCCAAACTTTATTTCATCAAAATAATAAATGTTTTACAATATCCTTTATCCAAATACTAATCACAGTTATGCATGAAACTATTAGCTAAACGAAGTCCAATTCCATTGGCAAGTCCAATAAGCTTGTCTTTAGCCAAAGACTTGGTGAAAGGATCAGCTAAGTTGTCATCTGTGTGAACTTTCAATAGATTAATTTCACCTTCACAGACTTGTTCCCGAACATAGTAATACTTTCGTAGAAAATGTACGGTGCCCTTCATGACTCCAGGTTCATTGGCAAATATGATTGCAGCAGAATTGTCACAATACATATTAATAAGCGATTCAATTGAAGGCATAACACCAAGACACGAAATGGATTTCCTAATCAAACGACCTCCATTCGACTTCCAAGCACTATGTATTAAACTTCTATCGCAGACATTGCAATCGTACTCGCTTCTTGCTCTTCCGATCACTTGCTCCTCCATTGATGACTAAGACATAACCCGTCTGAGACTTCGTATCATCATTATCACACTGCTAGGGCGCATCACGGTAACTGTAACACCAAGCTCGTGTTTGGATTTCCACCATACACTAAAACATATCTTCGTATTCCTAAGATACTTTAGAATATGTTTAATGAGATCGATGAAGTTCACCGGATTCATTGATATCAACTGGTCATGTTACGGCGACGCCACATCGGCCTTGTGCATCTCACGGCATACATAATAGATCCTACTTAGAAGCATAAGGAACTTTACGCATCGTGCCACCTCGGCGGTGTTGAAGCACACATATCGCTACATAAGCCATGCTTTACTTCCATCGGCAAATATCCTTTCTTTGAATTTTGCATATTGAATCTCTTCAATATTTTATCAATGTAAGCACTTTGACTTAAACCAATTAACCGCTTTGACCTATCTCGGTAGATCTTGGATTCCCAGAATGTATGCAGCTTCTCCTAAATCCTTCATGGAAAAACACTTCCCAAGATATTCCTTAACATTTTGCAAAATTGGAATGTCTTTTCCCATAATTAATATGTCATCGACATAAAGAATAAGGAAAATTACATCACTCCCACTAACTTTGTGATATACACATGGCTCATCAAGATTTTGAATAAATCCATACCTTTTGATTTCTTCATCAAATCTCTTATTCCATTGCCTTGATGCTTGCTTCAATCCATAAATGGACCTTTGAAGTTTGCATACACGGTTTGGAAATTGTGGATTCACGAACCCCTCAGGTTGCTTCATATATATGTCTTCATCTAGGCGACCATTCAAGAAGGCGGTTTAAAACATCCATCTGCCATATCTCATAGTCATAGTACACTGCTATAGCTATGAGAATTCTAATAGCTCTAATGTCTGCTACAGGAGAAAAGGTCTCCTCGTAATCTATGCCATAAGTTTGAGTAAAACCTTGCGCAACTAGACGAGCTTTATAGACGTGTATATTTCCATCCATGTCAGTCTTAATTTTATAGAGCCACTTACTTCCAACCACCTTGGCATTTGGAGGTAAGTCAACCTCTTCAGACTTCATTTTCTCTCATGGATTGCATTTCCCATTCATTGTAACTTGCCATTTGTCCTTATCGGGACTTGCCATGGCGACTTTATAACTAGTAGGCTCTCAAAGATCTCTAACATAGTTTCCTCAACCTCTACGTTAATACATAGGCGTTCGGTGCACGCGTATACCTTACGGATCTCTGACGGAATCACTTCAACCGGTGGAGGACCCGGACTATCGGGTTCTCACCGAAATGCGTTAGTGTTTTTTGAAGGTAATGCATCTTCATGATCATCTTCCGGATCATAAACTCTCCCATTGAATTCTTGAGATACGAGATCACTTTCAAGAAAGTCTCCATACCTAGCAACAATTACTTTATTTTCGGTTGGATAGTAAAAGTAGTAACCCATAGTTTCCTTAGGGTATCCTATGAAGATACATTTCTGAGATCTTTGTTGGAGTTTATCTGGCGAGTCACGTCTAATATCGCCCGCAACCCCGGACCTTTAAATAAGACAGGTTAGGAGCTTTACCATGCCATATTTCTTATGGTGTCTTATCAACCTTCTTTGTGGGAACCATATTTAGAATGCAAACAGCTGATTCTAGAGCATAATCCCAAAAGGATAAAGGTAGAGTAGTAAGATTAAACATAGATCGTATCATGTCCAACAATGTACGATTTCTTCTCTCAGATACACCATTTTGTTGTGGACTATATGGAGAAGTGAGATTATGAACAATTCCATTCTCAGCTAAGTAATCTTTAAACTCTTGGCTTAGATACTCGCCTCCTCTATCGGATCGAAGAGCTTTAATCTTCTTTCCCAATTGCAGTTCTACTTCCGCTTTGAAAACCTTAAATGTTTCAAATACCTCATGTTTATGCTTAAGTAAATAAACATAACCATAACGTGGTGAAATCATCGGTAAAGGTTAAGTAGCTAGCACCTCTCTTTGACACATGTCTAAGTGGTCCACACACATCGGTATGAATAAAACCAAGTAGATCGAAGCCCTCTCCATATTGCTATGAAAAGGTTTCTTCGTCATCTTCCCGGATATGCATGAATCACATTTATCAAATGATTCATCATTGATATTTTGCAAAAGCCCTTCTTGTTGCGACTTATGCATGCGAGCCTTGCCTATATGAGCAAGTCTACAATGCCAAAGATAAGAAGAATTCAAGTCCAACTTTATTTTCTTATTGATGCTAAACATCGAATTATTATATTTGTTAGATTCATTTCAATCACATCAATTTCAAACACACCATTCACGAGAATCGCATTAAAATAAAATACACCATTTAAAGAAACATAAATTCCATTACGTGAAATAGTATGAGTAAAACCATCATCCAACAAAAGTAAAAGGAAACAACACCTCTAATTATAAAAGGTGCGTAATGACAATTTTTCAATAACGATTACTAAGCCCGAAGGCAATACTAAACTAAACGTTCCTATGGCTTCAACATTGTGATATGCGCCATTTCCCACGTGCAAATATTGCTCCCCATAAGCTAGCTTCCTTTCCACTCTAAACCCTGCGGTGTATTACAAATGTGAATACCACATCTAGTATCATATACCCAGGAATTTTTATGATTTAGAGTAAATAATTCAATGACAAATAAATTACCTGAAGAACCAGCTCCCAAGGACCCTTTGTACTTCATTTTATTTGCCCACAATTCATCAAGATAGAGAGCACAGTTTCTCTTCCAATGCCCATCGACCTTGTAGTGGTGGCATGCTTGATCCTTTTTAGGATTTTCCTTCCTAGGAGTAGGGTACTTATTGGGTTCTGGTTGATAGGTCATAACCTTTTTACCTTTATCAACTTTCCCTTTTCCCTTCACCTTCTTGTTGTTCGCACGCTGCGGTTTTGGCTTATTTATCCGTCCACCCTGAATAGCAAGTACCTGGGGAGTTGGAGCCTTTTGAGGTAACCCTTTCTCATAATCAATTAGCAATGCGTGTAGGTCAGTAACTGTCTTCCCCACGCAGTGCATATTGAAGTTTCGAACAAAACCATTGATATCCTTGTTAAGGGATCTGTTGATCAAGTTCACGGCCATGTCATCTTCATAAGTCTTGCCAAGTTCCCTTAATTGGTCCATGTAACTTTTCATTTCTAGTACATGAGCACTCACGAGTTTACCCTCTCCCTGCTTACAGCTGTGTAATGCATCGATCAAGTCATAAATCTCCACAGCAGCTGGTTTCTCGAACATAGTTCGAAGTTCATTGAGCATATTATATGGGAAATAATTTTGAATCGCTTTTGAAGAGGGTTCCATGGTTCCCAACATAAGACAAGCCACATCATTATGACGCTTATACTCAATTTTCCAAGCGTCCTTTTCACTGAGTAGCTTGAGTCCGGTTGGTTCAAGGGACAAGGTTCATCTGATAGTTCAACCGGTCAACAACTCTGAGACAATTCTCAAAGCGGTGCCAATCATTGAAATTCTTAGAGCCAGTCAACTTTTCTCGATTAAAAAAACTTTTGAACGCATAACTTAGTGCAGTGTTAGTGTTATCGTTGTTTTGAGCCATTTCTACAACAAAAAGTTCAAGTATTAGTATTTTCGATAATACAACTTTTCAAGAAAATAAAATATACCCAACGGTAATATAAACATATAACCATATAATTTTCTCGAAAACTAGGATCCAAATTATCATAGGTTCATTACATCAGTTGATCTGCTAGTAATGAGAGCATATAATAAGGTAATCGGTCGAACATTAATTGGCAAACAATTTCCAACTCCTAGATCATTATGGGATTTATATTTTCCAACGCTATTGCAAATATAAACATGTTTCATCCCATCTTATGCCATGAGTCCAGTTCTCACTTCCTACCCAACTTAAGTGTCTAACTTAAAGAACTGCAAATATGTCCATGTAAGGTCGACTTTACATAGAGATTTACCTCTCCATCACAATCTAGCAAATCTTGTCATGACATAAATTGCAACTTCAAGTGTCCCTTTAATTAGATGGCATATAACTTAATTTAAAGGGTACTAGTTTTGATTTTATGTGGTCAAATCAAATAGGGTACAAAGATGTCATGCATTCATCTTGTAGCATAATTTTAATAAAAACTTTTATTACCAATTCATAAAGATCAAATTATCAAAGTTTTGATTGAGGTATTGGGTTCACCAATCAAGGAATTTATCGTTAATTATCGTCCATTATACCTTACTTTTGCATAAGTGTAAACACTTAGTGTTTCAGGTAATTACCACCAAAGTGGCGCATGGAATTAAAACTAATTCGCCCTTAAGATGATTTTGTACTCATAGCCTACATGGTAACTCCAATTTGACTCGCAAGCAAGCGGAGAGTTTGGTCAGCGCTGAAGCAATAATCTCCCTCTTTAGGGTCACAATTTAATGCGCTCCCCTCCTAGTACTTCCCACACAGTCCGTCAATTTGGGTGAGTCGTTTTCACTTTTTATTCCAAAATCATCAATCAATTAAACTATTGAAAACTTAACTCTTCAAAAACAAATCAAATTTCACTATTGTTTAGTCCGTATTATTTTTCTATTCAAAATTACCCTTTGCTTAAAACTGTCTAACATAATAAACAAACAAGTAAATAAATAAAAAAATAAACAACTAGAAACAATGCGCACATAGTAAACAATTTAATATGTGTAAACAAGTAGCCATATGCAACTTATTCGATAAAACCCTATTAATAATCAATGTCTACGTTAAATTAATGTATATATTAATTAGGGCTTTCACTCTCCCAATTGAAAGTGAGCCACATACATCGATGAATCGATTGTGTAAATCCATAATTAAAATATACCAAATTGCACATAATTGATTCATTAATGTATATAATTGGAGTCTTCCCCAATTCAAGATTTATCATAAATAAGCATGTGATAAATATATCTTAACAATTAAACAATATCAAAGCAACTATCCATGACAAACATGCATGTATTATCATGGATATATCATAACAATTATACAAATAGTCACAAGATCGCATATCAATAATTCCATGTCACATAACAAATTATTCATGAATTAATCACGTAACTTATATATTAATTCTAGGTTTCGATAAGGTTAGAAAACAATTTTCAAACCCTAAAAATTTTAATGTGTCGACCTAAAAAAAATAAAGGGGTACGCCCCATAAAATTAAATAAATCGACCCATGCAAAAAATTAAGCCAAAACCCTAGATTAACCATATCAAACAACATACATTATTCGTTTTTTACGCGTTTAGTAATTAATTACTCATTAAAACCAATGACTCGTGATGCCACTGTTGGAATTATCTAACATGACAATCAATAAATAATCACAAAACATCAAAGTATACATGCGGAAGCGTATAGGATTTATTAACGAATAATTAATTAACATAAACAAGAATATGCGTACCTTACTTGATTCTAGCCGAACAAGAATCAAATCCACAAACTAGCAATTGGAAGAACCCTAATTTGATTTAATTAGGATTATGTGAATTACCCCTTACCGTTTTGTAATTCAATCCAAAAATACTAACAATAATGTTTTAGTATCACTTTCGTGTACACACGTACTATACCAAATTAAAGCAATGCTAGTTTTAATCAAACAAATAACTTGAGTTGGAAAAAGTAAGGGATCGACACCCATGGGAGTACGTCGACCGGTTTTGAGCAGAGAAAACACACAAACAATTTTAGGTTTAGCTTATGAGTACAAGAGATGCAAAACACAAGACCCCTAACCTTGTATATATACTAAACTAAACTTGGTGAACAAGTTTGAGTTTGAGTTGGGTTGGGTTTGGGTTCCCTTTGGCCGATCGGTTCTAAGCATCCCCAAGGGATTCCGGAACCTTCCCGACTTTTGCAATCTAGTCCTTTTCCAAATACATTTAACGATCGTTAGTCCATTACACTAATTACTTAACGTCCATTAGTTATTTCCTTTAATCAATAAATAAATATAACGTTTATATTTAACTATTAACTTTAATTCTCATACGTAAAGTGTGCAATCCTGTGGTCTCGAGTTCGATCATAACTCACGTCTACTAATTTATATCCATAAAACCAACAGAACACATAACAAAAAAATATGTTTATGTTTACTTAGACACAAGACATGAACCAAGTCAGGTACAGTTTGGGTCGAATTGACCAACCAGTCGCATAATCAAACATTGAACTACAATTTTATTTTCTTTACACGTGATTCACATAAATTCGTAAATGACTCGACTATTTTGATTGGGTTGGAGTAGTGAGTTGCCATAGCGAAGTAGCGTCTTAAACTTATTGATAATGTGGGTTTGATTAGATTTGCATATCATATGTTCTTGTATTCTTATGACTTTTTATTGGCCTTGTTTTGTAGTTGTCCAGCTTATTAGTCATTATCTTTTCAAGAGTTACATTTACTTAACATTGGGTTTTGTATAGTCATGTTACAATGGTGTTGCGCACCCTTTTTGTGAGATTAGATTAGAAATTATCTTCTATTTTGCGTTGTTCTTAATACAGTAAAACCTCTATAAATTAATACTCGATAAATTAATAATCTCGATAAAATTAATAATTTGTCAAGTCCCAACTTGGGACCAGTACAAATTTGGACCCCTATCGATAAAATAATAAGATAATAATTTTTTTGAAACCCCAATGTATATATATTAGTCCCAACGAAACTATAAATTAATAATTACTAAAAATTCCATATATATATATATATATATGTGTGTGTGTGTGTGTGTGTGTGTGTGTGAGAGAGATAGAGATATACTTCAAAATTCTAAGAGCACACGGTATGGTTGCAAATAACATGCCATCCGTCCCTTTTTTTCGTGCCAATCATGAATCAACCATACCGGCTAACATGCCAAACATGTGCCAAAGGGTTTTGAGCCACTCCAATGGCTCATGCCAAATGCACCATTTTGTGTTTCGTTTTTGTCTTTTTTTGTGTATTGTGAGTGAGTGGGTATATTTGATGGGGTATTTTGTGGGACCTACATGTGATGTTATTAGTGTGTTATGAAGGAGGGGTGTTTTAGTTATTGGTGTGTTATTGGGAAGGGACTATGTGGCGCTGATGTGTCATACCAATAACGTGTTATCCGTTCCTACCTTACCTTGTGCTCTAAGATTGTTTAGTAAAAAATAATCCATAGTCACTTGTTTTTTGTTGAACTTCAAATCTATATTGAGTTTATCTTAAAATCTCCTTATTGCACTAAAGAGTCGTATGTTGTCTTCTCGTATTGCAACAAAAATTGTTAATTTTATTTTCATAAAGTATGAATGTGAATTAATAAAATGTTAACGGACCTTGTTTTACAAATTTATTTTTTGTCTCTAATAAGTATATATTGTAACTAGCAAGTATATTAGACTTGAAAATTTAATGGCCATACGTAAAACCTCTTTAAATTAATAAATTATTAATTTATCGATATAATAATATCTTGCTTAATTAATAAAATATCCCGGTCCCAACACTATTAATTTATAGAGGTTTTACTGTATATATATGACTGTGGTATACTTGTATACCATAATTGAATTCGGAATGATCTTATTCATGCTATAAAAATGCTTTTCAAAATGTTAAATGAAGACTAAAATATGATGGGTGTATTTGCTTTATTAAGCAACTTCTTTACTCAAAGTCTTTTTTTGAGTTTTCAATCCCACATAGGTTAAGAAAAGAAATCTGGTTTGCTTATATACGTTAACGTATATGGTTCCCCTAAATTGAGATTTGCGTTATGTTGTTGCGTTAGATTCTATCATTTTGATAGAACTTATTATCAAAATGCATGTTTCGGACGAAAGAACTGATTTGAGTTCTCAGTTTTTATTGTGTTAAATTTTTAGGCTTCAGTTAGATTTAGTGTATGAAATTTTAAACACAAATGTTGCCACATTTGATGTATGATTATGCTAGAGCAAAGTATAAGAAATTTCAGAAGCTATAAAATCATTTCAACTCTCATTTTTTACTTCGTAATTTTATAAAACTCAATGCGAAGTTCATATTCTCAACTTTTTTGTTAATTAAAAAATATAGCAAGCTAGGTCATAAGTCCAACATATTTAGTTTTGATATGGTACGAAAGTGTTGGATATGTTCTCAATCTTTGCCTGTTTCCTATAAGTAGTTAATGGGTAAAATATGATTGCATAATTACGTCATCATGATGCTTCTTTGAGTTTGTAAAACCGGAATTATAAAAGGTTAGCAGGATGTATCGTTACTAATACGACATTCACGGGTCAAGTAGTTGTGGATACGTTTATATATACAATATGATGAGTGTATTTGCCAATATTAAGCAACTTCTTTACTCAAATATAGCTTTTGTTTTGAGTTCAATCCCACATAGGTAAAAAAAGAAACTTGGCTTGCTTATATACTTTAATGTATATGATTAACCAAAATTGATGTTAGCATTATGCTTTTGCATTGGATTCGTTATTTTGATTGAGCAAATTATCAAACGGGGATTCTTCTACGTAACAATAACCGATTTGAGTTCTCAATTTTTTTCTGTTAAGTTTACAAACGTTTGCAAGTTTGATTAGATTTACTGTACAAATTTTCAAATTCAAATGTTGTTGCATGTAGTAAATGAGTAAAATATGATTGCATGATTATGTCATTGTGATACTTCTTTATGTTTGTAAAACCAAAACTATAAAAGGTTTGTTTGGTAATGAAAAAACAAAATATAAAAGACTTTCACTAGCAAAGCAAGTTAACTGTAGTTGGTTAGAAATAATCTTTTAGAGACTATTTTTGATATATTTGCTTTGTTAAGCGACTCCTTCATGTTTTTTGTTACAAGATTTGAGTCCCACATAAGCCAATAAATAAAAAATTTGCTTGTTTATATTATGTGATATATATGTGTCATATAGTTTGGGATTAGTTTCAGGTTGTCGTATATGACATCCGATTATGCTAGAGCAAAATAACATAATTACGATTTCGTTCAATGATTAATTGATTTGAGTTCTCTCTTTTTTGTTTTTCTTGTCATTTTACAAAACTATTAGGAGTAGGTTTTAAAGTATCTAGTTGTTATTATAATTATAATTATAATTATAATTATAATTATAATTATAATTATAATTATATTTATATTTATATTTATATTTATATTTATATTTATATTTATATTTATATTTATATTTATATTTATATTTATATTTATATTTATATTTATAAATATAATTATATTTATAATTATAATTATAATTATAATTATAGTTATTATTATTATTTTGTCATTATAAATATATAACGAGTTGGGTCCAACATATTTTGTTTTAACATTGTGTGAAACTATTGGATATGTTATCATATGATGACAGTAGAAATGCTTCGGAAGAAATGAGTTTGTTATATTTTATTCAAAAAAAATGTTAGACATAGCTCTAAAGGCTACGTATTAAAACATGCATTCAATGTTTATATCTATTCTACCTAAAAGTTGAACCCCTTAATTTAATGTGCAAGAGGGTTTGTGCACAATAATTTGTACGGTACAACCCGTGTAAAGTCATATGTTTGAATATCAAGTATTGAAATATATAACATTCAATGAAGTCGTTTGGCTGTTACAGGAGACGAAAAGTTCCCAGAATCTTCAGTTCAAAGGATACAAATCAACAAGGCCATGAATGCAGAAGCTCAACAAGCTTATTGGTGGTTACATGAATACATGATTTGGTACAACATATGCATTGGAACACAAAGGGGCTGCAGTTATGCACCCTTAAAGAATTCGAAGCACTTATCAGTTACACCTCTCTCAAATGGAGACTCCATAAATGAGACATGAAGACCAATAGGAATAAAACCAAAAAGGTCCATTACGTGTATTATCATGGCTACAGAAGTTGGATGCTCAAAGGGTGAATTGTTCCTAAAAGAATTGAAGCTTGATGCAACTGGTACCATTGTGGTGTTGTTGTGTAGAATGTGGGATGTGAATCTTTTGAACCGCCGATACTTGAGCACCGATTTCTTGGTGTCGATGCAAAGGTATATGCATATATATCTCCCAAAACACGAGTTATAAGAATAGATAATAAAGGATAAA
Source organism: Chrysanthemum lavandulifolium (assembly GCA_022545495.1). Taxonomy (NCBI): domain Eukaryota; kingdom Viridiplantae; phylum Streptophyta; class Magnoliopsida; order Asterales; family Asteraceae; genus Chrysanthemum; species Chrysanthemum lavandulifolium. The sequence goes on from CM040241.1 coordinate 67,200,280, forward strand.
AATATACGTATTATTTAACAACAACTTTTAACATGGTTTTGTTGCAGGGTAATGTTATCCATTGTACCGCTAAGGCAACCGTGGCTCACAATTTCTTGAGGTTAAAAGATGGGGGGTGTATACACTGTTAAAAATTTTGTTGTCATGCATAACAAGGAAGAATTTCGAGTTAGGAAGGATGATACCTTTATGATAGAGTTTGATGGATCAACGTCAATAAGAAAATCCTTGGTTGTATCTGAAGGGTTTGTCAGGCATCCTTTTCGGCTGGTGGATTTAGATCATATCAAGCCTACGAAGAACAAATATCTCATTGGTAATTTACTATTTTGAATGTTTGTTCAATTAAATTGGCCTTAAATAGTGTTGCTATAAAAATTGTTACCTCTTAGATGTTGCAGGTTATGCGACGAATGTTGGAAGGATGAACCATACGAAAGCTGGCTCAAAAAACATGGATTTCTACCTGACCAATCAAAAGTTCGTATTTATATTATTTGCATTTGATGTTGTCAAATTTATAACTTTTTTTTGGCAAATATGTGTTAAGGAACTAACCCTTTGTTTATTTTTTCCCCGTGCCATTAGAGGCCAATCAATACGGGTAACTCTATGGGGAGAGCTTGTTGATATGTTGATTGAAAAGAAAGTAAAACAGACAGGCGTGTGCGCTGTTGTGGTGACGTCCACATCTGCAAAGCATTATAACAGTGAGTCGGCTTGGACTATTTACCTTTTCCATATTATACACCTTTATCATGCTAATTTGGTTTTTAATTTTACCTCTCAGATAAACTCTATTTATCGAGTAGTCCAGCCACACAGATACTAGATTCTATTGACATCCCTGCAATCAACGCATTGAAAAAAGACACCGGGTAAGAAATTGTTAGAATATAAAATTTATAATTGATAAGATTCATACTGTTATCAAACTTATCAAGATCGTTTACCTGTTTGTTAGCAGTGTTGTGTCTTCAACAGCACCTTTGGGTGCACAAATCTCTGAACCAAAAGATGGGAAAATCGAGAATCTGCTCATGTGGGCCCGCAATCGGAAAAATGATGTGTGTGTTTTTTCCCCCCGTCATCTATGTAGACTCCTTAAACTGCATGATATGGATATATTTTTTTTCTGCGGTCTGCAACTTTCCTATGTAAGGCCAGGATTGATGTGCGTACTAGAAAGGGATGGAATTTTCCATCGTGTGGAGGTGACAACTGCAAGAAATGAGCTACTAGGAAGGGTGGGCGTTTTTGGTGTGATTCATGTGAAAGGCCGGTTGAATACCCTGTGATAAGGTACTATTATGTTTGTAACTTATATGTTAGGCGTTTGTATATAATATATATAATTATTGACATTTATACTTACTATCTGCCACGTGCTCTTTGCAGGTATCGCCTTGAACTTGGTATCTCGGATGATACCGGACGTACTGTGGTGGTCCTTTTTGATGATGCCTCAGTTAACTTGATAAAGTTTCCAGCTTCAGCATTATTGACGGATGATAATGAGGTACATCTATAATTTTACCGTTTATTTGCACCCCGTCTCCCGTACCCCATTACTCATGACTTGATATACAGAGTTATGATGATCACGCCAACTTGCCATCTCCCATACTCGATCTCATTGGCACAACACACCTATTTGAAATCAAAAGTCATACCTATTATGAGTATGGGAAGTTTGAGAGTTTTACGTGTTGGGTGGTGGACTCATCTCATCCGTCAATTGAAACTGGAAGCTCAAGCACCGTTGATAATGAACCTGTTGGTGCATTCGCATCATCCAGGACATTTACTCCAGTTCCATCCGTCATTACACCGTCCAAACCTAAAGAGGATAAGAAGAAAAATAGGTAATCAAAGCATGTAATATTTGTCTCCCAAAAATATCCTATAATAACAATATTCGTTTCTTTAAGGAATCTTACTAATACAAAAAAAATGTACCTGATAAACATGGTTTTGTTATTTTCAGGGTGTACCCTGAAGATTCAGAAAGAGATGATGAACTGATGCCTACGGCTGATGGGCAAGATGCTAGGACTATCGATGCAATTAACAAGACGACTGCAACATCAGCCTCATCGTTCAAATGGTTGCTCAAGTCTACCCCTACAGACAATAAGAAAAAAAAGAGGTCATCACGACGTATGCCCTTTTGTGACAAAAAAAAAATACAAAACATTTTAACATTTTTGCCTTAAACCTATTACTTATGCAACAAAGCTAACATGACAAACATTGTTTGAATGTTTGCAGGGCGGATATTGAACATTCAGATGTGGATATTGAGCTTATATTTGTAGATGGTGACCAAGATGGTGAGGACGACACCCCAACTGATAGAAAGAAAACGAGACGGTAAGCACATGTTGTGTACCAGGTTTGGTCAGATGTAGTTTTATATTTGCTCGCATATTAATACAACCCTCTTTGTATATTTTGTGGTCAGGTTTGTCGTGGAAGATTCAGAGTGAGCCTGAGCCGGTTGTACCCCAAGAAACATTATCAAAATAAACAATTACGACATGAATAATACACTAGATTAAAACTGTTTTTGGGATCCTTTGTTTTTGCTGTTTGAAAGACACAAAACTCTTATGTTTCATTGCATCAGATTTTATTTTGCTTTGATAATTTATTTTACATGCCTGTCATGCAAAATATTGTTTCTTTTGTGCTTGATTTGATTTCAGGTACATCCAATATGAACCTGCTGTGATATGGACACTTTCCACATGATATCAAATGGAAATGCCTGTTAACGATTATTGTGAAAAAAATCGGATTTTGGGAAAATAACGGTTACAAAAACTGATGAATTATATGGAATGCCATTGGTTACCATTGCCTTTAAAAGTCCAACAATATCTTATTTCCATATTCATAGAGTAAACTCATGGAGTTCAATATGGAAATGGTATCACAATACTTACATATGCCAATAGCACAGGCTGCAAAAGCATCAGGTCCACATAATCCATCTTATAAGAATAACTTGGAAGATCAAGATATTGAAGATGGTTATGCTACTGACTACATTGAACAAGATTGTCTGAAATTGTCTTTGGACCATCCCCAACAAACTAGACATTGAATGTTAGATTATGATATATAAAGCTTTGTGGTTATGGTAGCTTAAGTAGTTACCAGTGTTAGTTGATGATTGGAGTTGACAAACAAAAAATTATGAATGTTTACATATGATATTTCATCGCCATTTATTATTAATTATATGGGTTTCCAATACTCTTTCTATTTATATAGTTTTATGTCCTATGATACATCTGTTTACTTTTCATGTAAATTCATTCCTTTAACCATAACAGTTGTCTTATAAACAATTACATTATAACAGTGAAGAGTAATTTGCATTTAGAGAATTTGTAAAAAAAATGTATTAGGGTGTAGTTATCATAAAACTCAACTTTATAAATTCTCTGGTCATAGCCATTTCACACACACTTTAATACATGTCTTAAAATGTTTTCCGTTGAATTTCGTAATTTTTGGAGTTGATTTAGTATTTTTAACAAGAAATATGCAATTGGTTGTCAAAACCGACCACAATCTGACTTCCAAATTCCAATCGTATAAATCACCATCTTAGGAGTAGTTTGGTAAATCGGCCCTTTTGAAATTCCTGTAGACGATACTTTAATTTAAATATAGCAGGTGGGATCAAGTTGTGAGGATAAGTGACAAAGGAGATATGACCAAATAAAGTTGAGTTATGTTTTTTAAATGTAGACTAAAAAACACTCAACCTAGGCTTTTTAACCAAATAATTTCATAAAATTCAGTATCATTATTAAAAACTCAATGAGAATCTAGAATACATGTAGACACTTACCATGATCTATAAGTAGCTTCCTTTTCATTGTACACCACACTTATTGCATCAGTTAAACAGTAGAATCCCAATAGGTGATCTAATAGACTTCTTCATTATATATCTTGCCAAATCTGCAAGATAATGTGTTGCAAAAGTGAATCATGTCCTTCAAATAATAAATGGATAGAGGCACATTTGACTTTTACAGGTTTACATACCTGGCGATTATGTATATGATTAAAGCTATATTTGTCTTTGCGTTGCAGGGTCGCACGCTGAACATTCTGAAATTCCATCCCTATCAGACATATTGAACAAAACTTTGTTTATTCATTCAACAACAATTATCAATGGAAGTGGAGAGATGCATATTTTCTGTGGTTTACGGTGTCACAAATTGTTGGACCATTTACAGGTCCGTGCCGTTTATAAAACTTGACTTATATTATGCAATTACAAAAAATTTCAAATAATGCATATCTGCTTTGCATTCTCAACATACTTTGTTAGGACAAGAATCACGCTCGGTAGGCACTTTGACAGACCTGCCACCGAACCAAATAGTTTCGACTTCCAAAAATCCCTTTGTCTGTAAAAAAGAAGATCGGTAGGTAATTAATACTAAATTTGCCAGTTAATCAATTTCATAATATTGAATATTACCGTAATGGTTATTCCTATAGGAACACTCTCATCGTGCAACTAAAAAAATCCCACATGGAGCTACACATGCATCTGTAGGTAATTAAACATTTTATAAGTCTTGCATCCTGTTAGTTAACGTATTATAATGTTGTTCTTCTCCATGATATTTACCTTTATTTGCAAGGTATTCCTGTGGTGTACCATGATATTGGCCCTTCAACATTTGAATGTCAATATTGCAAGGCGATTATGTGGTACCAGGAAAGAACTAACGTAACAAAAACCGTTGTCAACCCAACTTTCTCTGTTTGCTGCCAAGGGGGAAAGCTGCTTCTTCCGATATATAATGAAACACCTTCACCTCTTAATGAGCTTATGGACTATAGCACTCCTGCAAGTTCAAGTTTCAAAGATCAGATCAGGGTATATAATGGTATGTTTTGTTATCTTTTGGAGCAAGAATAGGCCATTCGATTAACACAGGCAGGGGTCCATATACCTTTAGAGTAAATGGCCAAAGCTATCATCGAATAGGCTCTCATTGCCTAAACAGGCACTCACCTAAATATCTTGCAGTATACTTTTTGACACTTTGGAAATGAAGTTAAGAACCCAATGGGAGCTTTTATAAGCAAAGATAGTGGAGAAGTCGTGGATGCAAATATAGTAGCAAGCCCGATGCAAATGTTCAATCAAACAAATCCAATCACCAAGGAATTTGAATGGCCGGGATTGGTGCAGGTCCATAATTCACCCACTTTGAACTACATCTCCTAAGTGGTCGAGGTGCATCTCGGTAATATAACGCCCAACTGTACTGTAGATTGCGGCTTTGATTATGAAGATTTTGGTGATGGTATTCCCATGAGAGATATTGTTGTAAGAAACAAGGAGGAAGGGTGAAACGTATTTCGAAGTTGCATCCGGAATACATGGCCCTCGATATCCATTATTATTTCCATATGGAGAGGACGTGTTTCATGAAAAGATCTTGTATCACAACAACAAAGGTGTACATAAAACCAAAAGGCCTTTTGTTACAATGAAAGAGTACTACTCATACATCATACAACATCAAAATAATCAAGGCACTACATTGCTTAGGGTGGCCGATTATTGCAATGATTTTGGTTGGCGATACACGGTGTCGAGGAACAAAGGCTTACATGGAATAGGCAAAATCAAGATACGTTACGCGTGGATCTATATCAGCGTGTGTGACGTTCTAACAAGAGGTGATACAAATGCTGCGGGGTTGGAAAGCGAATCGTCCTACCAAAAGTTTTATAGGCGGCCCAAGGTATATGATGCAAAACTACCGGGATGCAATGGCTATATGTCGAACCCACGGAAACCCAGACACATTCATCACTTTCACTTTGCTAATACAAAGTGGCACGAGATTTGAAATGTTAAAGCACATTCCGGGCAAAAGCACATGACCGTCGAGTAGGTGTCACGCGTGTATTCAAGCTTAAGCTTCGAATGTTAAATGATCTTACAAAACACCATATTTTGGCAAGTCCGGGAGGTAATGCACCTTAGCTAATAATGGCAATATTTCTACTCTTTTATAACAAATTTATTTATTATCTTATTCGTTTCTCAATTTTCTTTCAGTTGTATATGTCATAGAATTTCAAAAGCGTGGGCTACCTCATGCTCACGTCCTATTATGGCTAGAAGAAGAATTGAAATGCAAAACCCGTCCCGGATAAATGATATAATTAATGAGAGATACCATGTCGAGAAAATGATCCAGATGGGTATAAAGTGGTAGCGAATTTATGTTACATGGTCCTTGCGGTAAAGATGCTAAATCGCACCATGTACGGTGAGGGTAAATGCTCAAAACATTTTCCTAAACCTTTCGTTCTTTGAAACAAAGGTCGATAGTGATGGTTATGATATTTATCGTTGGAGGGATAATAAAGCTTACCATATAAAAGGAAAATTCAAATATGACAACAGATATATGGTTCCTCACAACCGTTATCACCTTCTGAAATACCAGACCCACATCAACGTTGAATGGTGCAACAGATCAAGGGCAATTAAGTACTTATTCAAGTACTATTCAAGTACTTGAATAAAGGTCCTGATAGAGCCACGATTGTCATACAAGAAAATGTAAAAAACAATGGTGATCAGGCAGGCGTCTAGATTTTGAAGGTGGACGAAATAAAGAATTATTTGAGTTGTCGTTTTTTAGATCCATGTGAGGTGGTGTGGCGTTTGTTTTCCTATGACATCCATTACTCAGATCCATCAGTCACTAAACTCAATTACCACCGCCAAATCGGCATGCAATCACACCGTGACTCGTAAAGCTTACCGACCCTAATTCAAAGGAAGGCATCGATATAACCATGTTCACTAATTGGTTTGAATTAAACAAGCGTGATCTGAGCGAATAAATACCGTGATACGAGATACCGCCCATTATGTGGCATGAGAAAGACAAAATGTGGAAAGAACGAAAGAAGCATATATGCATTAGGAGGATTGTTTACTACTTTTGGCATCCGGAGAGCGATACTATCTTGAATGTTGTTGAACATTGTCGAGGACCTCTCTTTTAGAAACTCATATTGTTAATGATTATGTTCCACGTTCAAGGAAGCTTTGTTTTGCATATGGCCTTTTAAATGATGACACGAGAATGGGCGCATGCTATATCCGAAGCAAGTGTATGGATGTTCGAACCATTGCTATGTGACATATTTGTGACAATTTTATTGTTTTGTGATGTCGTGAGCCTCTAAAATTATGGGAAGAAAACGGCATTTTTAGCAGAGGATATCCTACACAAGAAAAGGAAAATGTTCGATTACCCTAACTTGGGTTGACGGATGAACAACTTGGAACTATTGTTTGCTTGAAATACAAGATTTGTTAAATAGGTATGTGATAAGGTTTAAAAAGGTACCATTTTGAGGGTCGTTTAGTCCTTATTTGATCACTTTGTATCCGTTATTGCTTAATATCGTTCCTTTTCACTTTTAGGTCTCTTGAAGGCAAACCGCTGGAATGGCACTTATTTGGACGAAAAGGCGCGAATATATGAAGAAAATGGCCAAAGTCAAAATCGAGACACTCACGATTCTTTGAAATTAGAAGGCGACGCGTCGGTGCTAATAATGACGCCGTCCCAAAATTATTGTGACGATCCGAACCCAAAACTCGTATTTTCAGCGACGGCGTCCGGTTGTAAAAGAGTAGGCCGTCGCTACTCACACGGCCTAGATGCAATCCAGACGACGCCGAAAGTGAAGAGGCGGCGTCACGGACATAAGGTGACGCCGTCGCAAGGTTAACGTGGCCAAGACGAAACCCTAATAGCGGTGACACACGGCGTCTCTAAACATAAGGTGACGCCGTCGCATATGTAATCTTATATATAGAATCCGAATTTTAGGTCTTTGGTGGAGAGTCTTTTGGAGTAAAACCTAAAGCGAGAACCTAAGGTGTCTTGTACAGTATTTTAGGGTTTTAAACCCTATCTTACATCAAGATAAGTCTTTACTTCATTAATTCAATTATGTCTTTGATTATTTGTGTGTATGCTTGCATGTTCTCCATGTCCCGCTAATTTATTTGTGTGTTTGCTTAGAAAGAATGAAACTTAATTATTGAATATTGATTGGTTGTTTCTTATCTTAGTTGATTAATGATCTAGTAATGCGATAGGTCATTCGTTGTGTACTTAATGCTTGATTCATCTTTTGAACCTTAGAATATAATTACGAGTAGTTGTAGGCTAAACCATCCAAAGAGCACCTTAGAGTAGGAGTTTATCATCCCTAGTGGGTTTGTAGGCGAGACCCTTTGGTAAGTTCAAAGAGTTAGGGAGAAAGCATACCCTACAACTTCGACACACAACGCAACTAAGAATAAGGCGTGACAACTCAACCATCAATAGGAGATAATTAAGGAGTAATACAACCTTAGTAAACACATCTTTAAACTATCAAACGAGCACACATTAATTAGACATAGACTCCCACAACCTTAGTTTAGATAATTAGATAATAGTAGAGTAATCGGTGAAATACCAACCCCCAAATCTAATACCCGAGATTTGTACCTTTCCTTTCATAAAACATAAAAGATAAAAATAATCTTCCTCAACCTTAACCTTAGCATAGTAACTCCTTACTAGCAATCTTATTCCCTAGAGAACGATATCAATACCCGTGGCTTACCCTAATTACTACACTACAACGATTAGGTTCATTGCCTAGGGTGTTATAAAACTTGCTCAAGAAAAGGAAGTTTCCTTGACCCCGAACGACGCGTGTAGCGTTATCAAGTTTTAGGCGCGCCGGGAATAGAATAGCTAGTTAGTAGTCTACCTCGTTTAGGTTTCTTTGCTTGATTCCTATCAAGTAAACTTTTTTCTCATTTTTAGCTTTCTCTTAGTCTATCCCTCTTCTTCGTGACCCTTTTTCGTAAGAAAAACATCACTCAACATGATCCGTATCTTCCATCGAAGATTCTTCACTTTACCCGTTCCCAATCCCGAGATTGAGAACGCAATCCCACAAAACCCTTCACCCACTCACCATTTTGGTAATCACCTAGGGCATAATGAGATAAATTGGCAACAACAAAGTCCTTTCTATTACTCCGATTCGATGAGGAATTTGATTATGGTGAGGCACTTGATAGCGGAGAGGTCATTAATGAAATTGAGGAAGACCCTCCCAATGTTTTGACCGTGGGTGTAGGATTGAGAAAGATGGCCCTTTAACATGAAATTCCTTGCAAAATAGGACTAGAAGGGTTCAATGCTTATTTGAATTCATTCTTACCTTTAAACTTAATCTCGAGGACCTATACAACAAAATCAAGGTCAATGAGTTAACTTATCAAGGAACAATGTTGTTGAAGCAGTCATTTATTTACACGTGTTTGTCGGAAGTTTTGCTCATTTGGTAGAGTTCATGGTCTTAAAGACTTAGGAGAATTTATAGATAAGGACCTCACTCAAGTAATTTTGGAAAACCTTTCAAAAATTGACTAGGTTGAATGAGCGGATGATTGATGGTCTAATTACATTCTCGATGAAGTTGAAGATTTCATCAACCAAATGCCACGCTCATACTAGGTTTAAACATAAGGACATCGAGGTTTGTAATAGAATGACCCCTATTCCATTGCTTAGTGAAAGGGATAAGCAGAGTGGGCTTAGGTACCCATATGAGAAAACTAAGCGATGTTACAAAAAATGCCTTGAATTAGGAGATGATTACAAAAAGAATGAAAGAGCGTTGGAATGGCTTAAGTATGAGCACGAGAGGATAGATGAGGAAACGTAGGAGTACGACTACGAGTCTAGCTACAAGACTCTTAAATAAAGAAAAGCGCTTCGTGGGAGGCAACCCATGCTTAATTGTTTGCTTGTTAGTGTCATATATCTTTTATTAATTGTTTATCCTCATGTTTAAATTTGTAAAAATGCTTTATTTTGTTTTTAACCTCGTCTTAATTGCATATAAAGGTATTTTACATAAAGGATAAGTGTAGGGAGGATTACACACGTTTTCAAAAGAAACGTAAACATGAGAATAACAATTAACTAAAAGATATATATGTCTGCTTGTTTGAGTCAAATGCTTGTATCGAGTCATAATGGATGTTTTTGCATAAATTTTTCCAGATTCTAAAGATGTACATTTTCGAATTTTTCCGAAAATCGTAGACCGCTTTTTGTCGGGATAACCGACGGCGTCAGATTGCAACTGACGTCGGGAAGGAGTAAAACATCGATTACTTTTTCTCGTTTTCGAGCTACTTATAAATTTTTGGAATTTTCCGGTCTTAATTTTCTTAGAAATTCGTAAACATCCATTCCACAAGCATTATATCCTAGTTTAAATCGAGTCTTATATATATTATTACCGATTTTACGCGAAGGTTTTGTTTGTTTTCTTCAGTGTGCGGGTTTAGTTTGTCAAGAAGAAATTACATAAGATTGGAAGGAGCTTTTCATAATAATTCTTCTTGAAAAGGATTTAACCACCACTTTACACGGATCCTACCGAGCTAATCGTGGAGTATTAGTTTCTTCGTTTTAATTACCTTCTTTATCATAACTTTGATACTTTCGGGGAACATTGGGGACAATGTTCGGTTTAAGTAGGAGGAAAATAAAACGGGAACTTTGAAACTATGCTTATCCTTGACTATTTGTTTTGTCCAAATGTGATTGTGTAATAGACCATGAGAAAATGTCGGTTAGGGTAATTTTGGCACCAAATTTAAAATTTTCATGACATATAAGAGTGGGCCATTAGTCTTAACAAAAGCGCCTCATGGATAGGAAGTTGCATGACTAGCACAAAACCCTTTACCACCCAAATTCCATCAAAATGTGAGGATCGCCTTAGATTAGTAGGAATTAAAGCATTCATCTTTAATGCTTAGAGTGTGAACGGTAGTATATTAGATTCTAGAACTTGTTTTGTGATGCATTCGAGATCGCAAGTGAGGCTACACTGTGTAGTTAGGAATAACTAAATGATAAGAGGCATTAGGATAACCCTTGTTTGACACTGTAATATAATTACTTCTTCCATATCGGTTGAGTAATTCCCCACACCTTTGCGTTGTACTCATCTTTAGTACACGATACCCTAGTTAACCCTCGAGCCTATCCTTTTCGCGGTTCTCGTGATGTTTCGGTTTTTCCGAATATCAATGAAGAGCATTGTTTACACCCCACCCCAAATATACACCCAAATCGCCTTAGCCTACCCCTTATGCACTCACTTTTAGTGCAAATGTTTGTTATCACCCCAAACCCTTAGTTCAATTATCTAGTTGCTTGCATAAGTTGCTAAGTCGAGTCATATCCTTTGTATACAGCTTTGGGACGATTGGGATTCATGGGAAAAGTTAAAGTTTATGAAATGACGGAAGGGAACGTTAAAATTCAAATTCCCTTTGTTTGCGTAATAATGTACCCCAAGTGTTTTGATCTTTTCAAATCGGGTCAAATTAGCGTTAGAGTAATAAAACTCAAGTGTAGGGATGTGCCTATAAATCTCTATTATTTTGATGTTACCGTAAGGATGGTAGAGTAAAAGTGTATGAAAAAAAAAAAAAAAAAAAAAAATCGAAAAAAATAGAAAAAGAGAAAAAAAAAAAATATAGTGATGAAAAAAAAAAAAAAAAAAAAAAACATACTGCTACCATCCTACATATATCTTTGAATTTATGTTTATTAATTTCGATTATCTAGAGTTTGAGTGTCGAGTCTTGGCTTAGCAACGCCATTCTTCATATGCATTTAACATAGAGATTTTTGACTTGCCACCACTAAATAGCCTATCCCACCAAACCCTTGTTTCCCACCGTAAGCCTAACATTACAACTCTTTAAAAGACCTCTTTGATAGTCTTTCCTAGGTGCTTACGCCAAAGCGATGGAGGTTTGATCTATTCTCAAGCCTATGGTAATCTATGTACTAGGACCGGTTAATGAGTGTTTATCTTCCATTTCCTATTTTGTTATATTTCATATATACACCGAGAGAGATGCGAGTATCCAAACACCCCATGTGAGGTGCTAGTATGTATTTCGTGCTTGTTATGACTTTTCTTGGGCTTATATGTGTTGTGGACCGTTTTGAATTAATGCTTCATGACCCTAACTTATAAATTAAAGCACATTTGCTTGAGGACAAGCAAATAACAAGTGTAGGGATATTTGATAAGGTTTTAAAAGGTACCATTTGAGGGTCGTTTAAGTCCTTATTTGATCACTTTTGTATTCGTTATTGCTTAATATCGCTCCTTTTCACTTTTAGGTCTCTTGAAGGCAAAATGTTGGAATGGCACTTATTTGGACGAAAAGCGCGAATATATGAAGAAATGGCCAAAGTCAAAATCGAGACACTCACGATTGTTGAAATTAGAAGGCGACGGCCAGTGCTAATAGCGACGCCGTCCCAAAATTATTGTGACGGTCCGTAACCCAAAACTCGATTTTCAAGCGACGACGCCCGCTTGTAAAGAGTAGGCCATCGCTACTCGGACGGCCTAGATGCAATCCAGACGACGCCGAAGTCAAGAGGACGGCGTCACGGACATAAGGTGACGCCGTCGCAAGGTTAACGCGCCAAGACAAAACCCTAACGACGGCGACACGACGGCGCCACTAAACATAAGGTGACGCCGTCGCATATGTAATCTATATATAGAATCCAAATTTTTCGGTCTTTGGTGGAGAGTCTTTTGGAGTAAAACCTAAAACCGAACCTAAGGTGTCTTGTACAAGATTTTAGGGTTTTAAACCCTATCTTACATCAAGATAAGTCTTTACTTCATTAATTCAATTATGTCTTTGATTATTTGTGTATATGCTTGCATGTTCTCCATGTCCGGCTAATTTATTTGTGTGTTTGTTTAGAAAGTATGAAACTTAATTAATGAATATTGATTGGTTGTTTCTTATCTTAGTTGATTAATGATCTAGTAATGTGATAGGTCATTCGTTGTGTACTTAACGCTTGATTCATCTTTGTGAACCTTAGAATATAATTACCGAGTAGTTGTAGGCTAAACCATCCAAAGCGCCTTAGAGTAGGAGTTTATCATCCCTAGTGGGTTTGTAGACGAGACCCTTTGGTAAGTTCAAAGAGTTGGAGAAACGATACCCTACAACTTTCGACACACAACGCAACTAAGAATAAGACGTGACAACTCAACCATCAATAGGAGATAATTAAGGAGTAGTACAACCTAAGTAAACACATCTTTAAACTATCAAACGAGCACACATTAATTAGACATAGACTCCCACAACCTTAGTTTAGATAATTAGATAATAGTAGAGTAATCGGTAGAAATACCAACCCTCAAATCCAATACCCGAGATTCGACTTTCCCTTTCATAAAACATAAAAAGATAAAAATAATCTTCCTCAACCTTAACCTTAGCGTAGTAACTCCTTACTAGCATTCCTATTCCCCAGAGAACGATATCAATACCCGTGGCTTACCCTAATTACTACACTACAACGATTGGGTTCACCGCCTAGGGTGTTATAAAACTTTCTCGAAGAAAAGGAAGTTTCCTTGACCCCGAACGACGCGTGTAGCGTTATCAGTATGGAAGATCTTTAGGAGGATTTTCAAGATCTACCACTGCCAGAGCAAATGTTGCTAACCAACATGGACAATCGTCTCATAAGAGAAGCGCTGGCTTATGATATGAAGGAAAGTAAGATTCAACATCAACAACTCCATTCATTGTTAAATCCCCAACAATGTTTAATCTATGAGGAGGTTATTCAATCTGTAAATGGTAAAAAAAAAAGGAGATTTTACTTTGTGTACGAACCAGGAGGAACCGGAAAGACATTTTTATACAAAACTATCATCTCAAGGTTGAGATCAGAACGTAAGATAGTTCTTGCCGTCGCATCTTCAGGTATATATTTATACTTAATTTAAACAAACAACTAACTTGAATATTTAAAACAATACGCAATCGATTAGTACCCTTAAATTGTATAGGATTGCTTCATTGTTGCTACCAAAGTGAGAACGGCACATAGCCATTTTGTTATACCACTTGAATTATTTGAAAACAAAGACATGCGGATAAAACAAAACACGCATATGGCGTAACTCATGCGAGAAGTGAAACTAATTATCTCGATGAAGCTCCAATGACTCAAAAATATGCTTTGAGGCATTGGACAAGACGCAGAGATATCTTAGGATATCATGAACTTGACAGAGAGATCGAATATTTGGGGCGTGACGGTCTTGCTGGAGGTGACTTTCGTCAAGTGTCGCCATTATACCAAAAGCAAGCAGGCTACCATTGTTCAATCATGTATAAACCAATCAATTATGGAAGCATTGCAAGGTTTTTACCTTACACGGAGTATGCGTGTCAATGAGTATAGTGAAAATGGACGCTTGATACTCGAAAACAGGATTTTAATAGATGGGTCTTGGGCGTGGGGATGGCAATTTGCCAAGAAATGCAAAGAAGATGAGGACGAGCCATCTTGGATGGACATTCTCGAAATTTTCCTAATTGAATCATGGGATTGTCCTATCGAGAAGATTGTAGGAGAGACATACCCGATTTTATAACAAGACAGATCGATGATGTGCAATCCTAACTCCTGAATGATGATGCCGATGCTATCAATGAGTATATGCTTAAACAATTAACAGGGACTGTTACATACAACAAATACAGATGAAGTTTGCAAGTCATCTCTGCACAACCTAGATCAAGATGACCTGCACCCGATTGAATTTCTAAATTTTAAATTTTCATGGATGCCCCACATGAACTTCAATTAAAAAGGAATTACCCATTATGCTCTGCGTAACATCAATCCAAGCAAAGGTCGTGTAATGGAACAAGATTGCTCATCACAGATTTAGCCAATTTGTTATTCACGCAAAGATCCTTACAGTGTTCAAATATAGGAGACAATGTCATTATACATGGAGTATACTAACATCAAGAATCCAAATGGCCATTTATCCTAAAACGGCAATAATTCGTAAGGGCATGTTATGCGATGACTATCAACAAAAGTCGTACAATCACTTACCTACATTGGCCTCTATTTGCCTACTCCTATGTTCACGCATGGTCAACTTTATATGGCGCTATCTAGAGTTACCAATCCTGACGACCTTAAGATACTAATGATTGAAGACAAAGACCCTAGACTTAAGCACTGCACACGTAACATTGTTTTTAAAGAAGCTTTCGGTAACCTATCTTAGCATATATATGTAATGTTCAAACATTAAATATAATAAAGTCGTACATTTTATTTTAGATATGCATTATTTGTGTTTCCATATTCAGAGACACGTAATAAAAGTTGAACGCCAACACCTATGCATAGTTCACCACATTTATATATTATTACTTGATTATTTGCCAGAAAGACTCCTAAGCTTTATAATATTGTTCCAATTCTTAACAGGTATCCATTATCTGTATTTCCATGTTAAAAGACACGTAATAAATTTTGACCACCAATACTTATTCATAGAGCATTGTTTTCTGACTAATGAAATAACCTCAAAACCTAACTGCATACTCATCAAGTAGTATTATTGCAGACAATATATATGCACAAATGTTCACATAAATATCTAATAAATTGATTTTATGGTTGATTAGGAGTTACATATCCTTTATTAACTTCAAGTCGGTTCAAAAGCTTGATGAGGCATTTAAAAACAACTTTTCTCAAGAACATACACATATCAACTTTATTATCACACGTAAATCAACTATATGCGCCTAAACCTATGTCATTCAAATAGGAGGTCATCTCCACTACTTTCATATGCCCTTACACCGAGATGCAAAATACTTTAATGTTTGTTTGTCTCTTTAAAGTGCATTGTCGATCGGTTGGAATTCAATGTTGGCCATATCGAAAACTCCTCGGTTTAGAAAAGTTGGTTAACTATTTTCGTGTTAGCAATCAATTGACCCTAACTTTGATTCGAATTTCATCGACATACCTATTTTAAGAGAAAACGCCGATCCGAAAGTATCAATATTTCCAAATAAAAGAATGGTTTAAATATTATAGTAAGGTTTTCCCTATTTGCTAATATATACGTATTTTAAGTCACAAACATTAACATTTAACTATGCTTTTTATAATACATATTCATATGCTTTATATATTATGATTTCCAAATTTGTTTTCATTATAGGGCAAGGATGGTGATTCAAATACTAATGAAAAGATGCAAGAGATAATTACAAAACTGCTGGAAGAAAAAAGATGAATAAAGGAAAATCCAGAATTACCAATTACAAAAAACACGAAAAAATTGGGACGAAGGCTTTTCAAAGATACCCACAAAAATAAAACATCAATTTGGAATTGTCGTTAGCAACACCAATAGCAGCAGATGTGGAACCGTTGCAGGTTATATATCCTAACAATCTTGCAAGTTATGAACAGATAGAGTTCCCTTATGGCAGCGACTATGAAGAGCAATAATAGTGGAAAGCATATTGATACCTAAAACCAAGTGTTCAAGTAGTTTTTTTTACAAGTATTTTTCCTAAAGTTGTCTCTTGAAGTTTGGTATGTTATTTTCTAAGTTTTTCAATTGAATAATGCTTAAACAACAAGTTGTATCCTATGTTGTTTGCTCAACTTTAATAAATCATAACCCAACTTGTTGTTATCATAATACCAAGTCAATCAAGATAAACTTTGAAAATTCAATAGTTAATAAACGCAGATACCTTATTGACTATTATGCGATCAGCGTAAGCAGTTTGCTCCACTGCCTCATTGACGAATAATCTCATTCTTCGCGTCTACTAAAGCGAAAACCCCGTCAAGCTTAAAACATTATTATAATTTGTGCTTCATTCGCTAGCCCTGCAAACTTTAAAAAAATAACTACGAATTTTAATCCACAAACGCATATTTATAATTATATATACTTCAAATCAAATCAAACTGCTGCTTCGTAACTGTATTCTCTATGACAGTATGAGCACGCCTGTTAAATATTATTTGATTTTTGTACATTGAAACATTCTAACCACTATTATAAAAATCTTCAATCTCTTCCAAATTTAGTATGATATTTAAAACATATACTTGATTTTCCAGATTGAATCGAAACTAACATAACACAATATCATTTATAAACCAATAAACATCCTAAAGTAACTAACTTGCAATAAATTATAACATTTTAACATTCGCCCTTTCATTCTATCATATTCAAATCCAATACCTAAGATATTAGGCTCAATCAGCAGAGAATCGAGCCCTTTATAATAGCCCTCAAGAATATTTGATTGCTTAACATTTATTTTGATTGATTTTGCGTTGGATTGAAAACCCTAAATCTGATGTTTTAATCTAACTGTGTGTTTTGACCGAGTGTAAGAGAGATAGATGTGTGAGATACTGAAGTCAAACACACACTACTTTACCCTTTTTTAATAAAAGTAAATAAATAAATAAAAATAAATAAATTCTTCAAAGTAATAAAGGATTAAAACTTAAAAGCATTAAACTAATCATTCATCAGTTTCTTTCATTCACAATATTGTTATAATAACATTGTACCAGTCATATAAATCTTCCATACAACCATCATATATACATCAAAACACAAAAGATAACTTCCAAAATATCCTATTCTTCATCTTCAGATTCTTCAACTTCATCCAAGCTTTCCAAAAACTCATCCTTCTCCAACAGACTCCGACGACATAGCACCAAAAGTTGAGCCAACAAATCAATCTTCCTTCGATCCTTCAACTGTATCTCACGAAGGGCAAACTCGCCAGTAGCTGCAACAACGTTGAATCGAGTAAATAACCTACCAGTCTCATCGATTGTTTGTTCCTTTTTGGCAACAACTTCCCTCAGCTGGCTACTCTCTTCTCCAATACGCTCCATAAAACTTTTTTCCTCTGCTATGTCGTGAGTGATCAACAACCTGTAGGCATCACTAAGCTTACCGGTTTCAGTAGCAGATTTCATTTCATCGATATTATGTGTGGAAGACATTTTAAGATTAGGGTTAAAATTGTAGATAGTTGTGTGTTGATATTAGCGTTAGGTAAGTATATATAATTAAAATGTAACTCACATTTTGCACAAATAATCACAAAAAAAATTCAAGAGGCATTGGAAAATTAATTTTGGGTGTTACTGTAGCCCTTACATATTCTTCCATGCATAAATGTGAAATGCAAGATTTAGAAAGATATCTAATATTGCAATTTAAACACTTCATTTATACATTGGATCTAAACCACCCTCTTTACACAATGCATTACCATTAACATCCTAATCTTTAAAATAATAATAATAATAATAATAATAATAATAATAATAATAATAATAATAATAATAATAATAATAATAATAATAATAATAATAATAATAATAATAATAATAATAATAATAATAATAAATATTGTAATAATAATAATAATAATAATAATAATAATAATAATAATAATAATAATTGTGGGCGATCTCCTCCCGGTCTGTCTCCTCCGATCCTCAGACCGTGCCTCCTCCGATCGCCTCCCAAGACCCCTATTACAACACTTTGTTGCGTTAGCCTTCCAACAACTTCGTTGGAGTGTGAGGTGTGTTCTTGATCGTGCGTTGGTTCCCATTTCTATCCATGACTTTTGGTTTTGGTTTTCCACCTTGTAGCAGCTTTTGGTTTTCCACCTTGAAACCTTATCAATCTTCGTTGGAGTGTGAGGGGGAGTGTAAGGTGTGTGTTCTTGATCTGCTGTGGTGGTTCCCTTTTCTATCCGCAGATTTGGAAAAGATGACCGGGGTAGCGACTTGCCTTTATTAAAAGTGGTTTTGTTGGCTAGTGTTTTTCAGGTAGCGACATATACCTGTAGCGAGTTGATTTTCCACTTTTGGATAGCGAGTTGGTCGTTTAATAATATGAAACGCTGGGCATTGTGTTTGGTCTATTGTATTGGTGGGACCCATGCTATCCCTTTTGGTTATGTTATGTTTTGCTCCAACAGTATACCTTGCATGTACTAGCTTTGGTTTTTCTTTTAGTCCTTTATTGTTTTCTCGTGGTTTTGAAAAAAAAACAAAAACAAAAACAAAAAGAAAACAAAAAAAAAACAACAAAACAAAAAAAAGGGAGATTCTATGTTTCTTTTCAAGTAGTTGGTCCATGCATGTATGCATGGGTTGCAGATAGCGAGTCGTTTTTGTTTTATTTTAGTTTAAGTTTGTCTTCTTACGGTTAGTGACAAAAAAATTTAAAAAAAAAAAAAAAAAAAAAAATCTCTATGGCTATCATTCGCTTTCATTGCCCCTTTGCGGGTTTGAGTGGTTGTCAAGACGGTAGTGGAATGGGCTTACCAAAACATCGTTGATTTCTCATCTTCGTGATCGTCATTTCAATGAAGACGCGCTAGCCACCACTAAACTTTCTTTGGCCACTAACTGCTGTTTTTTAGGTCACCGAGGTTACGTTGAAACGTATGGGTCTTTGGTTGTGTGGGGTTTGTTTTAAGACGCATACTCTTCGCTCTAAATGTCGGCATGGATCTCGATTTTGTGCCACCCCGATCATGTGTGACGGTGTTGTTAGATTTGTGTTATTTGATCTCGCTAAGCCCCAAGTTCCTCTTCTCGCTCAACTCGCTTGTGTTGAAGATTTGGTTTGGAAGAGCACTCTAGTTTTGATTTACACTTACTTGATACTTTGCTCGCTAAAGGGTTGCACTTGTCAAATCCATCCCACCCAAGTGTCGTTTGGGATTCTCACGTGTTTTAAAAGGAACTCTTGATAAGGTGATCTGCACACCAAGACATTTCTTGTTGGGTTAGCACATTAGCCTTGCCTCTTTGTCTCCTTAAACCTTCCGCCCGAGGAGTAACATGGAGTGAGGTGCGCTACTAAGCGCCAACGCCAAGAAGAATATATCGCTAATGCCATTCGGGCTTGGGGTACGTCTGGTGGTAGTTTGCAACTTGTTAGAGAGGTTTAAATGAACCTCCCTACTTGGTCTAATATTGAGGAGGAAAACACGAGGTGGGAGCGTAATGTCAAGCAATGTAGGAGGAAGATTTGTGATGGTCATTATCTGCGATGTCGAGTTTTTCTTCTTCGGTGTTGCTCCTTACAATGATACTACCCCGAGGACCTTAAGGCTAAGCATCCTTTCAAGTCTCGCTCCTTGTTTCGATATACCTATTGATCATCATAACCTCATTGCATCTCTGCCGTGGTTCTTGATATGATTAAGAGCTTCGTGGGACATCTTGTGGCCGAGATGGTTTACGTGCCCAACACCTTTGGATTGCTTTAAGTATACCGCAGTGGCTATATCGATGAGTTAATCAATTCCATCACCCGGTGGTAAATCTTTTCTTGATGGTAAGTGTCCTAAGGCTTTAGGCGAGTATATTGCCAGTGCTCCTCACACCACCGATCAAACCGGTGGTGGTATCCGTCTATTGCGGTGGGGACCCTGTCCGAGGCGTTTAGTATCCAAGGTGGGAGCTTTATGATTGGCCACCCTTAGATGGATACTTGAATGATCTGATTCGGAGTTGGGGTTTCGGAGGAGGAAGCCATTCTCCATGCCGTGAATCGCTTGTTGAAGACCGTGGAGGTGATGTGGGTCTTCGATGTTGTTGGTGGATTTCAAAACGCCTTCAACTGTGGACCGCGAGGTTATGTTACAAGAGGTCCGCCCATTGTCCCGCCATATCGCGTTGGGTCGAATTTTGCTACTCCGGCCCAACCAGATTATACTATGGGAACACACTTTATGGTCACACCAAGGCGTGCAACAAGGTGATCCTCTTGGACCTCTCCTTTTGCGTTGGTGCTACATCCTTTGGCTCGCAAGATCAAAGACTCCTTTTCTCTCCCTTTCAAGCTTGGTACCTAGATGATGGTACGATCATTGGAGATACCGCTTGTTGGGAAGGCCTTGAGCTCATTATGATAGATGGACCTCGTTATGGTTTGCACCTCAACGCCAATAAACTCGAGGTTTTTGGCCAAGGAAGACCCTGAAGCATACTCGAAGGTGTTTTCCTCTAATATTGCCCGCCCCGCATGGCGTCAAATTGTTGGGCGGGCGGTTGGTGTAGACCTTGAGTTTAGTAGTAGCTCGTTTTGAAACGAGTTTCTAACACCATTGAACTTATGGACGTTGTTGCTAAGCTTAATGATCCCCAATGTGAGTTGTCGCTTCTCCGCATGTGCCTTGGCATTTCAAGTCAGTATTTCTCTGCCACATGTTCCCCGTGTCTTTGAACGTGCTCGATTTCATTCGATGAAGCACTTCGCCTCTTTGGGCGAATTGTCACCGCCTGGGCCGGGTTTGGAAATTGGCAATGGAGAATGGCCACTCTTCCCTTCAATTTGGAGGGCTTGGCGTTTATGTCACGGCGATGTTTTGAACTATGCCTTCCTTGCTTCTAGACCCAATCGTCCAGCCTTGATAACGCTACACGCGTCGTTCGGGTCAAGGAAACTTCCTTTTCTTCGAGCAAGTTTTATAACACCCCAGGCAAATGAACCTAATCGTTGTAGTGTAGTAATTAGGGTAAGCCACGGTATTGATATCGTTCTCTGGGGAATAGGAATGCTAGTAAGGAGTTACTACGCTAAGGTTAAGGTTGAGGAAGATTATTTTTATCTTTTATATTTTATGAAATGGAAAGGTACGAATCTCGGTATTGGATTTGGGGGTTGGTATTTCACCGATTACTCTACTATTATCTAATTATCTAAACTAAGGTTGTGGGAGTCTATGTCTAATTAATGTGTGCTCGTATGATAGTTTAAAGATGTGTTTACTTAGGTTGTACTACTCCTTAATTATCTCCTATTGATGGTTGAGTTGTCACGTCCTTATTCCTAGTTGCGTTGTGTGTCTAAAGTTGTAGGGTATGCGTTTCTCCCTAACTCATTGAACTTACCAAAGGGTCTCATCTACAAACCCACTAGGGATGATAAACTCCTACTCTAAGGCGCTTTGGATGGTTTAGCCTACAACTACTCGGGTAATTATATTCTAAGGTTCACAAAGATGAATCAAGCATTAGTACACAACGAATGACCTATCGCATTACTAGATCATTAATCAACTAAGATAAGAAACAACCAATCAATATTCAATAATTAAGTTTCATACTTCCTAAGCAAACACACAAATAAATTAGCCGGACATGGAGAACATGCAAGCATACACACAAATAATTAAAGACATAATTGAATTAATGAAGTAAAGACTTATCTTGATGTAAGATAGGTTTAAAACCCTAAAATCAGACAAGACACCTTATGTTCGGTTTTAGGTTTTCACCCAAAAGACTCTCTACAAAAGACTAAAAATTCGGATTCTATATATAAGATTACATATGCGACGCGGCCACCTTATGTTTCGTGGACGCCATCGTGTCGCCGTCATTAGGGTTTCGTCTTGGCCACGTTAACCTTGCGACGCGCCACCTTATGTCCGTGACGCCATCCTCTTGACTTCGACATCGTCTCGACCGCATCTAGGCCGCCCGAGTAGCGACGGCCTACTCTTACAACCGGACGCCGTCACTTGAAAATACGAGTTTTGAGTTCGAATCGTCACAAAATCCTTGGGACGCGCCGCCATTAGAACTCGACGCCGTCGCCTTCTAATTTCAAAGAATCGTGAGTGTCTCGATTTTGACTTTGGCCATTTTCTTCATATATTCGCGCCTTTTCGTCCAAATAAGTGCCATTCCAACATTTTGCCTTCAAGAGACCTAAAAGTGAAAAGGAACGATATTAAGCAATAACGGATACAAAGTGATCAAATAAGGACTTAAACGACCCTCAAAATGGTACCTTTTAAAACCTTATCAAATATCCCTACACTTGTTATTTGCTTGTCCTCAAGCAAATGTGCTTTTAGCCAATTAATTTATAAGTTAGGGTCATGAAGCATTAATTCAAAACGGTTCACAACACATATAAGCCCCAAGAAAGTCATAACAAGCACGAATTACATACTAGCACCTCACATGGGGTGTTTGGATACTCACATCTCTCGGTGTATATATGAAATATCACAAATAGGAAATGGAAGATAAACACTCATTAACCGTCCTAGTACATAGATTACCATAGGCTTGAGAATAGATCAAACCTCCATCGCTTTGGCGTAAGCACCTAGGAAAGACTATCAAAGAGGTCTTTAAAGGGTTGTAATGTTAGGCTTACGGTAGGAAATAAAGGGTTTGGTGGGATAGGCTTTTAGTGGTGGCAAGTCAAAATCTCTACGTTAAATGCATATGAAGAATGGCGTTGCTAAGCCAAGACTCGACACTCTAAACTCTAGATAACTGAAATAAACAAACATAAATTTAAAGGATAGATGTAGGATGGTAGCCCGTATGTTTGTTTTTTTTTTTTTTTTTTTCATACACTTTTACTCTACCATCCTCTACGATAACATCAAAATACTAGGGATTTACAGCATATCCCTACACTTGAGTTTTATTACTCTAACACTAATTTGACCCGAATTGAAAAGATCAAAACACTTGGGGTACATTATTATGCAAACAAAGGAATTTGAATTTAACGCCCTTCCGTCATTTCATAAACTTTAACTTTTCCCATGAATCCCAATCGTCCCAAAATCGTATACAAAGGATATGACTCGACTTAGCAACTTATGCAAGCAACTAGATAATTGAACTAAGGGTTTAGGGTGATAATAAACATTTGCACTAAAAGTGAGTGCATAAGGGGTAGGCTAAGGCGATTTGGGTGTATATTTGGGGTGGGGTGTAAACAATGTTTTCATTGATATTCGGAAAACCGAAACATCACGAGAACCGCGAAAAGGATAGGCTCGAGGGGTTAACTAGGGTATCGTGTACTAAAGATGAGTACAACGCAAAGGGTGTGGGGAATTACTCAACCGATATGGAAGAAGTAATTATATTACGGTATCAAACAAGGGTTATCCTAATGCCTCTTATCATTTAGTTATTCCTAACTACACAAGTGTAGCCTCACTTGCGATCTCGGAATGCATCACAAAACAAGTTCTAGAATCTAATATACTACCGGTTCACACTCTAAGCATTGAAGATGAATGCTTTAATTCCTACTAATCCAAGGGCGATCCTCACATTTTGGTGGAATTTTGGTGGTAAAGGGTTTTGTGCTAGTCATGCAACTTCCTATCCATGAGACGCTTTGTTAAGACTAATGGCCCACCCTATATGTCATAAAAAATTTTAATTTGGTGCCAAAATTACCCTAACCGACACTTTCTCATGGTTTATTACACAATCACAATTGGACAAAGCAAATAGTCAAGGATAAGCATAGTTTCAAAGTTCTGCTTTATTTTCCCTCCCACATTTAAACCGAACATTGTCCCCAATGTTCCCGAAAGTATCAAAGTTATGATAAAAGAAGGTAATTAAAATGAAAGAAACTAATACTCCCCGATTAGCTCGGTAGATCCGTGTAAAGTGGTGGTTAAATCCTTTTCAAGAAGAATTATTGCGTGAAAAGCTCCTTCCAATCTTATGTAACTTCTTCTTGACAAACTAAACTCGCACACTTGAAGAAAACAAACAAAACCTTCGCAGAAATCGTGTAATAATATATATAAGACTCGATTTAAACTATGATATAATGCTTGTGGAATGGATGTTTACTGAATTTCTAAGAAAATTAAGACCGGAAAATTCCAAAATTTATAAGTAGCTCGTAAAACGAGAAAAAAGTAATCGATGTTTTACTCCTTCCCGACAAAACCGGTCTCGCGATTTTCGGAAAAAATTCGGAAAATTTACATCTTTAGAATCGGAAAAATTTAAAAACATCCATTATGACTCGATACAAGCATTTGACTCGAACAAACAAACATATATATCTTTTAGTTAATTGTTATTCTCATGTTTACGTTTCTTTTGAAAAACGTGTGTAATCCTCCCTACACTTATCCCTTATGTAAAATACCTTTACATGCAATTAAGACGAGGTTAAAAACTAAATAAAGCATTTTTACAAGTTTAAACATGAGGATAAACAATTAATAAAAGATATATGACACTAACAAGCAAACAATTAAGCATGGGTTGCCTCCCACGAAGCGCTTTTCTTTATTTAAGAGTCTTGTAGCTAGACTCATAGTCGTGATCCCACGCTTTCTCATTACCGCCTCTTCACCCTTTGTTTTCCTTCATCGAAGGGTGTAGACGCTGTATGCTCACCGTGGATTCCTTGCCAACGCTGCCAATTATGGCGACGGTTTTATCTTTTAAATTGGTCTCCTTAATCGTGAAAGGCCCAAACCATCTTGGTTTGTTTCTTCCTCGTAATGCCCTTATCCGAGATCTATAAAAGAGCACTTTTTCTCCCTTTAGAAATTCCTTAGGTCCTTTTGTACCTTAGGTATTGAGGTGGGATTGCTTCCTAACTTTTATCGGGTTTCCACAATGTTGCATACAATCCTTGAACCATAAAGTCTCTAAGCCCTTTTTCCCGGTCATTCATCTTCTTAACATTGTTGCCCGGCTTTTCGATTTCCACCGTAATCATTTCCATGATCTTAAGAGGGTATCTTGGGATGATGGGTATCCTAGCGCACTTCTTCCCGCTGAGTATCACGATGCCTTCTCCGCATTTGATGGTTGCCTTGGCGGTGGCCGTGAACGGTGTCCCAAGAATGAGGGTACGTTTTATCTTCCTCAACATCAATGATCACGAAATCCACCGGATAAACGATGTTAGCCACCTCAATTAGAACATCAACGCGATTCCTACTGGGGTGGACATAAGTATGATTAGCTAAGGAAAGTCTAAGGTCGGTTTTGGTGGTTTCTCTTTAGTTAACTTATTATAGATTGACAATGGCATTATGTTCACATCGGTCCCTTGATCGGCCAAGGCATTTATATTGTCCATGTCACCGACACTAACGGTATCACGAAATTCCTGTGGTGTCTCGCTTTCTTGTTAACGGTTTTTTATAACCAACTCATACAGAGGTTCCATAGGTAAGGCGTCGATTCTTCTTCCGTCATTTATCCTTCAAGAGCTTCCCTAAGAACTTCATTGTACCTAAAGTTGTTTACTTGGTTTGCAATGGTTTTCTTGTTAATTTCGTGCTTAAGGTAGTACTCAATGGTCTCGTGTTCATCATTAGGCATGCACTCATCCTTCGTGCTTTCCTAAGTTTTCCACATCTCCGCCTCTTGCATTCTCGTGCATAATGGAAAGCTGCTCACAAATGAAGTGGAGGGCAATCGTGTTTCACGAGCACTTTTTCGAACCTTTGTTTTGGTAAATTCAATTACCAAATCCATCATTTCTTTCATTTTGCTTGCATTTCCTCTCCGCCTATAAACCTCCTCTTCAACGGCTAATCTCAAGATGAGTTGCCATGTACCCTCATTTGATCCTTGAAGCTTGGTGAAAGTGGTATTGGGGAAGTAGAACAAGCGCTTTCGAACTTGGGTTTTGCTCGCGACTGGGATTCGAAAGAGGTGTGGAGCGGTTGGTGGAGTGGGCGGATTTGACGACCTCCCGAGGAATTTGTACGTGTGCTCTTTTCTCGCCTTTCCATAAGATAATCAATTCTCTCTCGATGGCACTCAATTGCTCTTCGAGTGTATCGGAGGATTCGGAAGGAGTGGATATGGCATTAACCACGTTAATCGGAGTTTCGGAGATTCACCCAATCTTCGTAGCTTTGATCGGCAAGCTCCTCTATAATATCCCATGATTTCTCCGCATTAAAGTCGCCGAGTCTTCCACCGTGGCTCGATCAATGGATCGTCGAGATGAAATCGGTATGATCATAGAAGATTTGGATTGAAGCCAAATATCAATGCCATGGTGTGGAAGTTCACGGAGTAGTTCCTTAAATCGAGTCCATGCTTTGTAAAGAGACTCACCTTGAGCAGCTGAATGTCAAGATGTCTCGCCTAAGCTTAGTGGTTCTCCTGGGAAAAATTGTGCAAGGAAGCGAGAGGTAAGATCATCCCAACTTGAGATGGAGCCGTGGAAGTCGCTCAAGCCAATTACTAGCTTGGTCCCGTAGAGATAATTGGAAGAGACGCAGCGCGTGGTCTCCCGAGTAGTAGCATCAAGGTCGATGGAATCGACGATTTTGAGGAAATCCTCGATGTCGATTTGGATCTTGAACGAAGTCCATGGAATGCACATCCGCTTTGCACCAACCGGATGGTGTCGGATCGCAAGGCCGTAGTTTGGGCTTGGTCGGAAGCTCAATGGTGTTCCTATAGCCTAGGTGGCTTGGTCTCGAGTATTCACCAAGAGTACGGGCTCTTGGTGGGTCAATCAGCGTGGGTTGATGAATGGTGGGTGGTTATCACCTTCCATGATGAAAAGTGATGGGGTTACGAACAAAGGTCACGAAGAAGGGGATAGACTAAGAGAAAGCTAAAATGAGAAAAATTTACTTGATAGGAATCACAAAGAAACCTAAACGAGGTGGACTACTAACTAGCTATTCTATTCTCCGCGCGCCTAAAAACTTGATAACGCCACAGCGCTGCTCGGGGTCAAGGAAACTTCCTTTCTTCGAGCAAGTTTTATAACACCCCAGGCGTTGAACCTAATCGTTGTAGTGTAGTAATTAGGTAAGCCACGGTATTGATATCGTTCTCTAGGGGAATAGGAATGCTAGTAAGGAGTTACTACGCTAAGGTTAAGGTTGAGGAAGATTATTTTTATCATTTTATATTTTATGAAATGGAAAGGTACGAATCTCGGGTATTGGATTTGGGGTTGGTATTTCACCGATTACTCTACTATTATCTAATTATCTAAACTAAGGTTGTGGAGTCTATGTCTAATTAATGTGTGCTCGTATGATAGTTTAAAGATGTGTTTACTTAGGTTGTACTACTCCTTAATTATCTCCTATTGATGGTTGAGTTGTCACGTCCTTATTCCTAGTTGCGTTGTGTGTCTAAAGTTGTAGGTATGCGTTTCTCCCTAACTCTTTGAACTTACCAAAGGGTCTCGCCTACAAACCCACTAGGATGATAAACCCTACTCTAAGGCGCTTTGGATGGTTTAGCCTACAACTACTCGTAATTATATTCTAAGGTTCACAAAGATGAATCAAGCATTAGTACACAACGAATGACCTATCGCATTACTAGATCATTAATCAACTAAGATAAGAAACAACCAATCAATATTCAATAATTAAGTTTCATACTTCCTAAGTGTTAGGAATTAGAAATTCCCGGTCTTAAAGAGTCGGTCACCTCAAGTATATGTAATCATTAGAAAGCTCGTAGTCGTAGTTATTTTAAGTTAAGTAGTAATTAGTTAAGTAACACCGTGGAGGACGGACGAGTCTTTACCCACTGTATGCCTGATCCACGACCCGATGTGTGGCGATTTATGTAAGACTATAAATACTCTCTACCTCCCAAGGTAGAGAGTTGGAGCTCATAATAATATCTTTCACTTTCTCTCACTAAGTTCCCTAAACCTCTAACTTTCTCTCTAGAATTCCACTTATACGCCACCTTGTTGTTATGGTTTGATGTGTATGTGATAACTAATATCCTACAATTGGTATCAAGAGCCATGGTTAGATCATATCTTGCACATCTTTGGATTTCTAGTGGTTTTAGGTGGTTTTGAGTTTGAAAAGTTTAGTGGTTTTGCATCATTTGGTTGATTTCTCGTGTTAAAGTTTGGATTTTGTTAGTACTTTTATGTTTAGAATCATCACAAGTGTGTAGGTTTTCATTTGGTAAGCTTAAATCATCTTGGTTGGGTTGTTTTGGATTGAAAAGTGATGTTTATGTGGTTTTTCTTGCTAGCGACTTAACTCACGGATTACTTTCTTCAGAGCGACTTGCTTTACAAATTTGTAGCGAGTTATAGTTTTAGACCTAGCGACTTAGATCTAGCGAGTTACAAGACAAGTAGTGGACTCTCCACTACGGGTAGCGACTTGGTGGTAGCGACTTGGTCTCAGAGCGAGTTGCTCTTTAGCGACTTGTATCTTTAGCGACTTGAGTAGCAATTGTCGCCAAAATTTTGCTAGCGACTTGAGGTTTAGCGAGTTACTACTTAGCGACTTACCTTTACTTAGCGACTTGGGACTTTAGCGACTTGGTGGTATAGCGAATTAGTTGTTAGCGACTTGGTTCAAGAATCAGAGCGACTTGGTTGATTTTTCCCGTCAAAACTTCAAACGGCCATAACTTTTGAACCAGTAACTCCGCTTTTCAGTTTCTACCCATCAAAACGACCGTGAGAACGAGGAGAATGGCACCGAATAAACTAAATGAACTAATCTTCGAGGTCTAAATCCGCCGAATGAAGTTATTGAGGTTTTAAGTTTTAGACCTAAATTTCTCAAGAAAACGGCATAAACCAATCCGATTCACAACCAAACAACATCTCGCTAATCCTACATACAATCATATGTCCTAACACACAATTGTCTATCATTCCATTCATCATTGCTTAATGGTTTAGTCTTGATTTTAGTAAAATCCCTGAAAGATTCTATTTCTGCTTAAATCATAGACTTGTAAAATCCCGCATTCTACCACATCATGTCTTACTCTCTCGACCCGGTGATTTCAAAAGTTCTTAAATTGTATGATGTGTGGATAATAATGATAATGGATGCTACATCGAACGATTAAAGATGTTTGAATTAAACAACGAGGATGTGAGATCTTCATATTCGAGTACAATGAGAATGAATTGCACTCGCTATGTAATGCCATGCAAATGGAATGCAAGATTGAGCCCTATCAACTACTTCATCTCGCACCTCATACAGCTTGTTATCCATAGTCAGATCGAACATGTAGTGCTCTTTTCCGCCAGACTTACCTACATTGACAAGAAGCTTGTTGTTGAACTTAGAGCATTTAAAGTCGCAACTTACCAATGAAGAAGGTCAAAAGATGGTTCCAGTCACTCTTCAAGTAATCTACAAACAATTTCACCATTCATCGGTGGGGAATATTCATAGACACGATCAACACTTGACCGGAATTTCCTTCAAAAACATTGGAATGGAAACTCAGAATTCATTGAGACATTTATCCAACTCATGGATAATGTGAAAAGTACATTGAGGAAACCGCACAAAAGGATGAAAAAGTGAATGAGTGTCGTGCGGTTGAGAGATTGTTGTGATAAGTTGGGTAATGTATCCGTGGAAGAATCGGTGTTGTTGAATGCGTAATGTTAGAGAAAACAAATAATGATGAGTCGGACAATGCTAAAATAGAATCTTCATGCTCATGTTCACAAGAGAGAGAGGTGCACCACCACAACCCGTGCAAGATAATGCAAAGGAACGCCCATGGAAGCTTCGGATGTACCTAAGATAGAGATGCACCGCCACAACTCGCACGTTAATGCAGAGGAAAGTTGCATGAAAGTTTCATTGCACCTAGGTATGCATCTTCTTCTCAAAATGATGATTATGAATTGCATGAGTACACCGTGCATTTGTGCTCGATGATTCCTTGACCACCGAACTCAATACCTATAAGGATCAAGTTGCCATATACGAACAACGTGCTAAGTTTGAACTTACCACTCGTGAGGTGAGATGGATATCCAAATATGTACAATTATTAGAAAAAGTAATTTTAGAGAAGAAGTATTAAAACAAGAGTTAAACTCCTTACAAGAAAAGCTTTCCAAAACTGCTAAGCAAAACACGAACTTCAAGAAAATGTTAAAATGCTTAAGCAA
The DNA here is from genome assembly GCA_022545495.1 of Chrysanthemum lavandulifolium. Classification (NCBI taxonomy): domain Eukaryota; kingdom Viridiplantae; phylum Streptophyta; class Magnoliopsida; order Asterales; family Asteraceae; genus Chrysanthemum; species Chrysanthemum lavandulifolium. The sequence continues at coordinate 67,231,042 of CM040241.1, forward strand.
GAATTCAAGGCTAAGGAATCAAAACTTTTGAATGATTTTTCCAATCTAAAAATTTGAAAACAAGCTTGAAAATAAGTTGTACGTATAAGGAATACCATTCAAACCGCTCACATGATCACTAAGCATCGAGTCTTAAGCGATAAGCATAGCATTCCCTTGTTGAGGAACCAAATCCAGAGGTAATTAAAAGGCTAGAAATGCTCATAAGGTGCTTTATGATGGTAATGAAATCCTTAAGCCTAGGCGTAAACCTAGTTGCGTTGAGTGCACCGAGGAAGATAAGAGATCGATGAAGTCACTAGGAGAAAATGAATAAGAAGTTAGAAGATCCCGAGTGTAAAAAGAATAACATAACGATTAAACCCCATAATTACACTAAAGAAAATTGGATCTCCTTGAACAAGTTTAAGCCTCGACTTATTAACCCCCGAACAAGTGTTCGGAAAAGGATTTAGATAAGCAAAAGCAGATAATCTTGTTGTAACGAACCCTCCCTTAGGAAAATGCCTAGAGCGACTGTGTATCCTCCGAATACACCAATGCATCTTGTTCCTAGAACAATTGCCACTAAAAGCAAGACCTTAATCATCAATATGTTATCTTTCAACTATTTGTTGATTTTGAGAAAACTTGTAAGAAAAGGATCACACCCATCGGTATAACCGAAGGGAAAGGGTTTTGAGCAAACTAAAGAATGCTATTTAACCGAGGTCATGCCTTTCTTTAAACAACTAAAAGATCAATTTGAGAGTCTTAAAAGGGGACACATTCGATATTAAAGAAATGGAAAAGGAATTTGATGCAATGATTGTTGAGGTTAGTGACTATGAGAGAGAATTAAAATATAGTGAGATTGAAAGGAAGAACTTGCATACACCGAATGAGAATCGATTTCGAATGTATTGCTCAAGATGTGTTTTTCATCGCTACAAATTGTTCCATTAATGCTTCTCAATTTCATGAATTATCTGTTGCTCGAAAGTCTCCTATGATCGTGTCATTGAGCTTGAAACAACAAATTCAAAATTGCATGAGAAAATAGAACAGATGATCATGATAACTTGGTCAAACATTATTCTAAATTAGAAGTTGAACATCTTGCTTTGCAATTAAAACATCAACATCTCAAAGAAAATGTTAAAACCTCAAATATCAAGACATCCTCCGATGCTCCCGAGTTTGATGCGCTTTTGAAATTAGCAAACGTGATGAACAAATTCGAGCTCATTGCCACACGATCAAAAGATTGAAAGCCCAAATTTCACAACCGAAAGGTGAAAAAAGGATGTGATTGGTTCCATATGCCTCCACCTTTAGATTCTCGAATTTCCAACTTCAAAACAAAATTGATAACTTGCAAAAGGAAAATGATTGTTTTAAAGTCGAAATTTCAAAGGTTAATGATCAAAACAAAGAGTTATGTGATTCATTTAAAGTTAATCATGATAAACAAATTGAAAAGATAACTTCTTTACTTAACGATATTGAGAATCAAGCGTGAGGTGAAAGGAAAGTTGCCAATCCCCAATTGCAAATACTGCTCCTAAGGTTTCGATTGTGATAAATATGCTATCGATATGTTATATATTCCTCCGCCCATTAGGAATAATGAACTTGCACATAAAGCATACCTCTCATACCTTAAGGAAAGTTTGAAGGGTCTCCGTGAGATTGTTGAAGATGAAAGATTAGAAAACCTTTTGATAGTACTATAGCCTATGCCCGCATGGATGCCAAACGATCTCGTGAACTCTTAGAGTATGTAATTGTCACAAGTCCGAAATCTAACAATAGGCGAGATAGAATAGTTGTGCCTTGTTCTATGCCTAAAGCCAAGCATGTGACCCTTGATATGCCTTGTTCCATGTCGAAATTCAAGCAAGCAACCTTTGATGTGCCTCCTAGAATTTCGGATCCCAAGACTTCTAGACCAGAATGCCGAAAGTAGTGAAGCCATGTAATGTTCCCATCGTTATTTCTACAGATGTTAAGATTGACACTAAAGTTAGCGGGTCAAAACCTAGAAGCAATGCAAAGAAGGATAGGATTACGAAACTAAAAGTGATCATGATAAGGAAGTAAAAGAACACCATAGGGACAAGAAGTTTGATTTGAACAAAAGAATCGTGTTAGTTCTAGTATTAGCTCTAAGCTTATCGAAATTAATTCGAGGCCTTATGTCGTCTCGCAAAACATGTAAAAATGTTTATTTTCCGTAATCATGATAAATGTGATGTGTTATTTCGAGATCTAAGAATCATACCCAGTTAAGAAAGTTTGAAAGCAAAACAGACATAATCCCGAAACCTACAGGAAGGTTTTACCAATGTAGGATTTTAGTGGAAGCCAACAGTCGAATGTTCACGAATGGCAAACCTTGCTCTTTAACTAGATCCACTATGCCGAGAATAGTGCTGTTAAGGTTTGGAAGCCAACGGTAGAATAATCCCATTAAGCACAAAATGTCATTTGACTAAGTCGATGCCTCTACTAGTTTAGCTCCTAGGGTTAATGCCATTGCATCTAGGGTTTCACGATTCAAAGACTATTTGTGCTAACCAAAAGGAACCCATCAAGACGTGGGGATCCAATGTTTCCAATTCTCTATCTTCGTCTCATTATCCAAAGCAGTCGTATAAATCGCCCTTGGTACTTGGATTCGGGCGGCTCTAAACATATGACTGGGCTCTTAACAATGACGTCTGCTCAACCGCCTCAGCCTCGACTTCATCATTATGGTGTCTGCAGATAACACTTCAGCCCTTCCTCATAGAAAAGAAAAGTGTACGCTCTTTCGTGCGCTTTATCTTCGCCTAATGAGAAATTCTCTCGTGAATGGCCATACTCATCTACATTATTCATCAACAAGCTTCATGTTTTCCACGCCATTCACCATCAAATGGATCTACGCTCATTGGTGTATACTCTTATTCACTTGTTAAATCAAAATGGCAACTTCGAAGCAATTTTGAGGGGAGAAGAGTGAATATACTACATGATGATGGATGTTTGAATAATGGTTATACGACTTAATTTTTGATGATGATGAGTGTATATTCTTTTGATGAAGAGTGAATATACTAAGGATAATTGGGAATCAATGTTTGGGATTCATGTTTTCAAAGATATGTTTGATGAGTACTTTTAACCTCCGACGAATGTTGATCATCCCACCAAGCTCATGCTCGTTTGTATTGACTCAACCGGTTCACCATCTAAGAAGTACTTGGAAGTCTCAAGAAACCTTATCTCCGCCATTTCACAAGGCGTTGTTAATGACTATCATTGCGCTTGCACTCATGAATAGTGATCCGCTCTTTGGTACTCCTTTGCCAAATCTTCACGGATCATTGTTTCATTGTTCTTCTCCAAATGTGCACTCAGAATCAACCACATGAACATTAAGGAAAATGACTTCCTCATCCGTCAAGACATTTGTGGTGAATCTTCCGATCGCCTCTACATGTATACCTTTAGGAAGAATGCATTAATGTCGAGAAATCATTTGTTCCGGTTCATTCGGTGGATCGACATACATCCGGTTGTACGCTTATTCACGTGTTGGGCATTTGACACAAGTCGATTACTTTGAGTTAATCAATTATCACTTATTTGAGATTGAAGTTAAAATTCACAAAGGCGAGCTTAAGATGCAAATGCATGGAATTCTTCTTGATTTCAAGTTTGGTATATCATGTTTTCTTTATCGGTGGTCACTTCAAATTGTCTACATATGGGTTGATAAAGATAGTCGAGAGAGTTTGTATCGCGGTGGTCCTATGGCTCCCGGATACTCCATTCAGACCCGCACTTCAAGACAGTCCCATTGGTTCATCCCTTATACCAAACTCCTCTCAAGAAACTCCATATGTACCTCCATCCAAGATGATGTAAAGAAATTGTTTGATCCTATGTTTGATGAATCAGATGATTCAATTACTAATGAAGTGTCGATTCCTACAACAGAGGATGCTCATATTCCGATGAATGAAGTCAATCCTCAATCTCAATATCTTTAAGTCAAGAAGCACCCGTCACGATCCTTCGCCTCATCAACAAATCATCATTCTTCAAATGTACATCATGGAAATGTTTCGCATCAATGATGAAGTTAATCCCTTTGCAACTCTCAAGATGCTCCATTTGAAAACATATTTGCTACTCCCGAATCATCATCGAACCATCTTCTTCGTGAGACATCGACTCGCCTACCTCGCCTCAACAACCGCCACATGAACACCTCGTAAAATGGACTCACGATCATCCATTAGACAACATCATTGGTAATCCTCTCGTCCCTGTATCAACCCGAAACAACTCGCAACCGATGCCTTATGGTGCTTCTTCAACTCCGTACTATCTAAGATCGAACCAAAAGATGTTAAACCGCCATGAATGAAGATAGTCGGTTCAATGCCATGCAAGATGAAATTCATGAGTTTGATCGCCTTGATGTACGGGAGTTAGTACCGCTCCGATCGTGCTATGATTATAGCTCTAAAATGGATCTTCAAAGTAAAACTTGATGAGCATGGTGATGTGTTGAAGAACAAGGCTCGATTAGTTGCTAAAGGATATCGTCAAGAGGAGGGTATAGACTTTGAAGAATATTTTGCTCCAATTGCTCGAATCGAGGCAATCGTAATCTTCAAGCTAATGTTGCTAGTAAGAACATGGTAGTATATCGATGGATGTAAAGACGGCATTTATGAACGGAGATCTTAAAGAAGTCGCTCACGCCGCCCAACTCAAGGATTTGTGAATCAAGAGCATCCTACTCACGCTTATCGTTTGAAGAAGGCTCTTTACGGTTTAAAGCAAGCTCCAAGGGCATGGTATGATACATCGTCAAAGTTTCTTCTATCAACCGGATTCATCAAAGGAGCATTGATCCTACATTGTTCACCGTGAAGTCAGCAAACATTTAATTCATGTTCAAATTTATGTTGATGATATTATTTTTGCCTCGATGCACCCAATGGAATGTGATCGCTTTTCAAATGAAATGAATTCAAAGTTTCAAATGTCAATGATGGACAAATGTCATTTTCTTGGGATTACAAATTTCACAAAGTCCCGGAGGCATTTTCATAAATCAATCTAAATATGCAATGAGATTTTAAAGAAATTTGGATTTGATTCATGTGACCGCTGACACCCCATGATTGACCGAACCAAACTAGATGAGGACCTCTCGTGGATCATGATTGACCAAACGAAATATCGGAGTATGATTGGATCCCCGATGTATCTCACCGCTAGTAGACCGGACATCTTGTTCATTGCTTGCATGTGTGCTAGATACCGTGCTAAGCCTACTAAAAGCACCTTGAAGCGCTTAAACGGGTCTTTCGGTATCTCCAAGGAACCATCAATATGGGACTATGGTACCAAGGACACCGTATGTCACTAACGGCCTATCACGCAGATGCCGATCATGCAGGTTGTCAAGATACACGTCAAGCACGCCGGAGGTGCTCGCTTTTGGGTGATAAGCTTGTGAGTGGTCTTCAAAGAAGCAAATGAGTACTTCTATTTCTCTACAGAGGTGAATACATAGCCATGTCATCTTGTTGTGCTCAAATCTTATGGATGAGATCTCAATTATCTCGACTATGGCTTTGAATTCAACAAAATCCTCTCGCATCGTGATAATAAAGTGCTATTGCTCTCATGCAACAACGTTCAACACTCAAGAGCAAAGCATATTGACATTCGACATCATTTCATCGTGGAACAAGTGGAAAAAGGTGTGGTGGAACTATATTTTGTGAGGTCCGAATATCGCTAGCGACATCTTCACCAAAGCTCTTCCAAGAGAACGTTTGAGTTTATTCTTCCACGACTTGGTTTGAAAAGCCTTCAACTAGAAACTCTCAAACGCCTTCGTGGAGGAAGACAAGGAGTAAAGGTCTATCTTCATCTATCTCTTGTATATACTTATTTCAAAAACAAAATACAAAATTATAAAACTTTCAAAATCCATAAAAATTTGAAAATTCAAAAATCTTCAAAAATATTGTCATTTTGTCATGTTTTTCTCGATTCGATAATATCTACGGTCTTAATGTTGTCATTCAAAGAATGACACGGTCTTTAGATGTTGTTCGAATTTTATAAAAAAAAAAAAAAAAAAAAAAAAAAAAATGGGAGAAAGAGAAAAATGGTTTATTGTCATTTCAGCAATAACCGGTTTTAAAAGAAAGAACAGAGCCATGTTTCACCATGTTTTAAATTCCATGCTCGATTCTATAAACATTTATCTCCGAAAACTAAATGCTTTGAAAAATAACTCGATCTCTATTTTTGATAATCATCGGACTTATTTGTCAAAATCTCTATCTCTCAATCAACAACCTATGTCATTGATTGAGGGGAGAATGATTTCAATTAAATTTAAAAAGTTATTTGGCATTAAATTGTTTTCAAAAGATATACATGCATGTTTTATCAATGGAGTTTAAAGTCTTAAAATCCGATCCTTATCGCTTAAAACGCTTTCACAATCAAGTCACAATTCTCCTTAAAGCTTTCAAAATCAATTTAATTATAAGAGATCACAAATCTCAAATGTTTTGATAATTGTGATCGGGGAGAATGTGTGATTTAAATTGGATTTAAACCGATAATTAGGTAAATGGTTTTATAAGAATATACATGCTATCCTTCCCACATGTGACAAACGATTTCAAATTTTCCATGCACATGTTGAGGGGAGCATCTATCTTAAACCTATGATTTGAATTGTGATCAACTTATCTCATGTGCAAGTTCCTCTAGTATGTGCAAAACTCTTTTCAAACTTCGAGGCACATATTGAGGGGAGCAAATTTATGGAAACCTCATCCTTCCCGAAATACTATATCTACTTGATTTGATGTGGGAAGTGATGTTGATATCTTTAGAAAATGGTAATCAAAGAAGTTAATTCTTTCTCTTGCCTCCGTGTGCAAAACATTTTCAAATACTTGATGCACATGTTGAGGGGAGTTCTCGTTCTAAAATTATCAAAACAATTCGGTACAAAATGCTTTGATAATATATCACAAGTATCCGAATTGACTTTCAAATGGTTTTCAATTGGATCCAATGGCGATGAACAATACCTAATAGACCGACCAACTTTACTTTATGTACGGTGATATAAGGATGATAAGGTTAGGTATGTGTTCCCATGATCCGCTGAATCGGAGGGATCTACCAGGACAATCCACTAGTTAGTGTAGAAGTCCTTAGGTATGATGATAAAAGGAGAAAATGAGATATGGGAAGAGTGCGGACTAAGACCGAGCTAGTATGGAATAAACCCAACAAGGTTCTAGTTATGAAGTCTCGTAAGCATCAAGGGGTTGAAGAATTAAAAAGAATTGAATGAGGAAAGGGTGAAAACAAATAGCCTCCATTTATTCAACCTTAGGCGTAAACCGGTTCAATTCATATGCTACCGATGGTAACATCGGTATTGAAGACAAGACATCATGGACCCAAAGGACACACGACACTTCAACTTTCCAAACCACTCAAGTTCCTCTTAAAAGGACTTGTTTCATTCTCACGAGGAACCGACATTATCTATCGACTTTCTCTTAGAGATGGTTGATATTGAAGAAGGAGACCTCTCCTAGTCTCCATTATAGGATCCAAATATGCACAAATTGAGTCTAGAGCCACGAGATCATCAATAAATCTCATTAGGACACTTTCAATGAAGACTCTCTGCTTCACACAATGTGGAAAGAGAGATTATATCTTGAGTCCCACGATTATCCTTGTGGTATTGCTGTAACATCCGAGTGATGTGTTTACATATTCACAATGAAGATGGAAAGCCTTCGAGCCAACATCAAACAAGCTCCGGTAGGTGGCATGTGAGATCTATTTTATAGATTAACCATGTGACAACCGAATGAAACAATGGGGCGATTCAATCTCTTGAATCAATCTCGTTCAGTTATGGATTGACGGATACCTTTGAAAACCGGTCATTGTGCTTAAAAACTCTTTTCTTTAGCACATCGACCGTGTACTAATTTTTCAAACCAAAAGGTGTTTTATGATTGATAATTGATTTTCAATAAAACCTTCGTTGTATTGCAAAAACAATTTCTATTGAGCAATACACGATTGTTTTTCAAATCTCTTTTCATCAATCGCTGGACTTAAAATTACCGGTTCACTCACTCCGTGTTGTCTTCTTTGAGATGTTCCGGTTTGAGAACAACTAGAACAATTGTGAAACCCCATCAAGGAGATTCTTAGGAATTATACCGATCACAGCAAGACATGTATCGATCAACGGGAACCGTGGGCGTGTACCTCAATTCAACGAAGTGATCAAAGACACTTTCGCGATTTATTGCTAATGTTGTATGCGTGTACACCCGACGCTTGTAAATGATCGTAATGAAGCGGTCAATCCATAGCCGCATGCTCACACTACACATTCATCTCAAAAGAAATCATGATTAGTGCATCAATGACTCGATATTTTCACTCCATGCTTCGCTACGCCGCCAATATCATGATTCAACAAATGCTTCCGCTACTCGATGAGAAGATATCATGATCCGTAATGTGAGCATGTCGGTCCTAAAGTCACAACATCACATAATACCAACACCACAAAGGATGTCTCGAGATTGTTGATAGTCGATGATCTCAAATGATGGCTCAAAATTATTATCACGTGGATCAAGAAAAGACCTCCACTTGAAGTAACCAAACATGCAATGTGAAGAATCAATGACTACGAGCTTAGAAGCAAAGGACTACATCAAGAATGCAAGATCAATTGTTAATGTATTATCCGGTTGTATTCAATGTAATTTTGGTACATGATTGAGGTGACCTCCTTTGGGAGATTGTTAGGAATTAGAAATTCCGTGTATTAAAGAGTCGGTCACCTCAAGTATATGTAATCATTAGAAAGCTCATAGTCGTAGTTATTTTAAGTTAAGTAGTATTTAGTTAAGTAACACCGTGGAGGACGGACGGTCTTTACCCATCAGATGCCCGATCCACATTCGATGTGTGGCGATTTAGGTAAGACTATAAATACTCTACCTCCCAAGGTAGAGAGTTGGAGCTCATAATAATATCTTTCACTTTCTCTCACTAAGTTCCCTAAACCTCTAACTTTCTCTCTAGAATTCCACTTATACGCCACCTTGTTGTTATGGTTTGATGTGTATGTGATAACTAATATCCTACACTGCAAACACACAAATAAACTAATATCTAACATGCAACATACACACAAATAATTAAAGACATAATTGAATTAATGAAGTAAAGACTTATCTTGATGTAAGATAGGGTTTAAAACCCTAAAATATCGTACAAGACACCTTATGTTCGGTTTTAGGTTTTCACCCAAAAGACTCTACAAAAGACTAAAAATTCGGATTCTATATATAAGATTACATATCGACGACGCGCACCTTATGTTTCGTGGCCGTCGTGTCGCCGTCATTAGGGTTTCGTCTTGGCCACGTTAACCTTGCGACGGCGCCACCTTATGTCCGTGACGCCGCCCTCTTGACTTCCTCGTCGTCTGGATTGCATCTAAGCCGCCCGAGTAGCGACGGCCTACTCTTACAACCGGACGTCGTCACTTGAAAATACGAGTTTGAGTTCGAACCGCACAAAATCACGGACGGCGTCGCCATTAGCACCGACGCCGTCGTCTTCTAATTTCAAAGAATCGTGAGTGTCTCGATTTTGACTTTGGCCATTTTCTTCATATATTCGCCTTTTCGTCCAAATAAGTGTCATTCCAAAGATTTTTCCTTCAAGAGACCTAAAAGTGAAAAGGAACGATATTAAGCAATAACGGATACAAAAGTGATCAAATAAGGACTTAAACGACTCCTCAAAATGGTACCTTTTAAAACCTTATCAAGCTTCTGATGAACTTCTTCGGCGATCGGTGTTGGTGCTATCTGGATCTTCCTTTGATGATGCCCCGCATGTTTTTAACGAGAAAATGGAGCCACCTTTGGGTAGCTCTTGTGAAATTGCCGCCCAAACTCATGAAGAAATTGGCGATTATATTTCGCGCGTCACCAAAGAGGTGAATCCACCTTCGCTTATCTACTAGGCGATGGCCCTTGGAGATCGCAAATGGAAGACCATACTTGATCGGCTCGAGTGGTCCCGATAGTTGGGGCCGATGACTATGAATGGCGTAACTTACAGATGTGTACTATGTTACCGGCTAGGCGCCCTCTTCTCGATTCGGATGCCGTGTTCGGCTTGCTCCAAGGTTTTCACAGGATATTTACGGGACCATCTTTGTATCGTGTCTTGGCACTATTTGTATCAAACATCGGACAACATAGTGCGTGACACTTTGATTGATATCCGCTTCTCGGTCCGGGGTCTCACTCGAAAGAGGTTGACATCGGATTGGGTGGAGAAAGGAGCAAGTCTTACTGCCGCAGATATCTTGCTCTATTCTTGGGATGGAGGCGTGACGATGTGTAGATTTGACGGTCGTCCCCTCACACAAACCGGTATGATGGATTTTGTGCCAGTCGTAGTGATTGACGCCAGAAAACGTAAGCGCATCAAATACGGAGCAAAATGCACGACATTGGATATGGGTTCACCCCTTCTCATTTCCTCCTTAGGAGAACTTGAGGTCGACGCGGTGACCTTACTTAAGCGGATCCGAAGTTCTCTATAACTCAAACATTGAGGGCTGCCGCTCATATCTTGATGAGGATTAGTTTTGGTATTGCTAAAGGTGTGGGAGCCTGATTGTTTCGAGGCTCCCACTAATTTCTTATAATCCTCCGGTTTTGTTTCTAATGAAAATAATAATAGTAGTAAAAAAAATAATAAATAAAAATAAAAATAATAATAATAATAATAATAATAATAATAATAATAATAATAATAATAATAATAATAATAATAATAATAATAACTTATAGATTATCTTTATATTTATATACTAACAATTCGGTTTGTGTTAATTGAAACTTTAAATAAAAGTAAACTAATTTAAATACAACAAGTTTATCATTTGCTCAAATAAATACAATACAATCTCTCTCTATTAGCCATCTAAATACCGTCATATACCAACGGGTGCATTAACGTTATGAATAAATAGTTTATTATTCGACCAATAAGACGTGATCGCATTGAGTTGTATAAAATACCATGAAAATAACACAAAAAATATATATATAAAAAAAAAAAAAAAAAAAATGAAAATACATCATCTTCAAATGCCTATTGCACAAAACATAAACGAATAAAATCGTGCAATTTATAATAGCCAAAACATAACAAAAGTGACAAATAAATATGGAAAATAACGAATATATACATAATTAGTATAAAAATATTAAATAAACTACTTTAAGTACAAAACTTAAAATAACATCATTTGCAATACCTTACATGTAATTACTTGCATATTACGTAAAAACATGTACATATTCAACCCTTAACCAATCGCACAGAACGACGGGTTTTTAAGCCTCGTCTTAATAATAAATCACCCATATAACTTCTCCCAAGAGACCCAATGTGCAACCACTTTAACAATCTTTTAACTTTTAAATGTAGAGCTACATATAACAAACTCTTTACTCAAAAAGACTCTTAATACAAATAATCATGTAACAACGATATTTCTATTTTACAATTCCTTTACATTTTGTTCATGACAAATATAAAACAGTTGACGAATCAAGTTTTTGACATAACTACGTAAGGTTCCATTTGACGTAAACCCAACTTTTTTTTAATCATTATTAAATAATTAAAAATATAGTGAGCCGGGAAACATAATCACTTTTGACTTTGCACGCAATTCATGTTGGAAGGCAAAAATTAATATATATTGTGAAAACAAACCAACAAGATACACAACAAGGCCAATATAGGCTAATGAAACCAAAACTTCAAAAGGTTACGAGATGTAGCATTACGAATATGATATTCGCGGGTCGAGTAGTTGTGGCCTTGTGGGTACGTCTTTTGTCCATGAAGTTCCAACAAATGCTCATTTGACAATCTCATTTCATTACTTTATCATTCACTTAAAACATACTGTTAAATATTGGTGCATTTGTTGTTTGATTCCTCTAGAGCAAAGTATCTTGAGTATTTGTTAAACACTAGTGATGTAAAGATTTTGTTGTATTATGCTAAATGTGATTTAAGAGTTGGTGTTGTCGGGATTGAATCATGGGTTAAAAAGATGGGATGGGATGGTCAATCAGGCTATGCTAAAAAATATGGGAACTTAATGAATGTTGTAGTGTTTGGTGCTGGTCAATCTTATGCCTGCTGATCAATCTGTCAATGATTGAAGATTGGGTTCATGAATGTAGGATCTTGGTAGCATTGTTTATGATTAAAGAGCTGTAATTTTAGATAACATTATACTATTTGAATAGTATCGACTCGCATACTTTAGAAAAATTTGGAAATTGCTGCTTGTATTGATACAAATAAGGAATAACTTTCTTGGTAGCATTGTTTATTGATGATGGGTAGTTAAGAAAAATTTGTTTTAAGTTTTCTGTCCCATATTGAGTAAAGAAAAGAAACTTCGGTTTTTATATTTGTGATGTTTATGACTCACATAAATTGAGATTAGTACAATGTTGTTGCATTTGACATCTTACTTAGGTAGATTAAAATACCTACATAGATCGTCATACGCAATAATGTGTAAAGATTCTTTATTTTTATTATTTTATTTATTTATTTATTTATTTTTATTTATTTTTTGTCATTTTATTAAATTTAGAGAGTTGAGCATTATTAGGTTCAGAAATTTAATTTTGAATTTTCACATGAGTTTATAACTTTTGGTCTTTTATGAGACTGAACTTAATTAATTCACACTACTTATACATATGTATATTATGTGTGTGTTTGAGGCCTCTTTGTGATAATGGCAAGTACCATCAAATCCACTGAGACACGATTATGTTATGGTATTTGATATCTCACTTTGGTAGAGCAAAATATCAATCTTAAATATTCTGTACCATAAATTTAGATGACTTCTTATTTTTTTCGTCCATTTAATATAGCAAGTTGATAGAATTTAGCAAGTTTCGTAATGGGAGGTGATCATTCGCATATTTTTGATTAACGCACCATAAATTGTGCATTACTGGCTTTGTACGGATAAACCGTAATGCATGTATCATGCATTAATCAAAAATTTAGTGTGATATCAATTCTTCGTAATAGGTAAAAAAACATGTAATTCACATGGTACCAAGTCAGGTACAATTTTGGTAGATTTGACACACCAGTTGCTAAATCAACCTTTGAACTACCATTTTATTTTTCTCTACGCGTGATTAACATAATTCAGTAAATGACCAGTCTATTATGTGATTGAGGGTCAATTAGGCGTCGCAAAGTAGGGTCTTACGTTTATCTTTTCTTACATTTATCTTTTGCTCACGAATCATAATAGAAACAAGTAGTTAAAACAATGAATTGGAAACACATAGAAGATACATTCTTCATTTGTTGAAAATGTTTCTTATTTTCCTATCAATTGGCGCTAACACTTATTGATCATATGGGGATGATTAGAATTGCATATCGGATCTACTTGTTTTCTTATGACTTTTATTTGCATCCTTTCAAGGTTTACGGCTTATTAGTCTATCTTTTTGAGACTGTTACATATACTTGAAATCGGGTTGTATATGGAATAATATTTTGTATAGTCATGTTACAATGGTGCTGCACACCCTATGTGAATTTGGAAATTATTTTGCATTTTGGCATTGTTTCTAATATACTTTTAAAAGTTAAATGACTAAAATATGATGGGTGTAATTGCTTTATTAAGCAACTTCTTTACTTTTTAAGCTTTCAATCCCACATTGGTAAATAAAAGTAACTTGGCTTGCATATATACCTTATTGTATATGGTTCACCTGAATTGAGATTAACGTTATGTTGTTGCGTTGGATTCGCCATTTTGATAGAAGAAATTATCATAATGAAAGTCTCCAATGGAATAATCGATTGGAGTTCAAAAATTTTATTTTGTTAAATCTTCATATTTTTGGGAGCTCCGTTAGATTTAGCATGTGAGTTTTTAAATTTAAATGTTGTCGCATCTAGTGTTTGGTTCTGCAAAAGCAACGTATTACAATGAAATTTCAAATGTTGTATATTCATTTGAACTGAATTTTTATTTCGCAATAGTTCAAAAGTTAGGACGAGTTGGGAAATAAGTTCAAAAGATTCAATTACAAAAGTTCATGAGTTCTCAACAATTTTTTTGTCATTTTAAAAAATATAGCTAGTTGGGAAATTAGTTCAATATCTTTAATCATAAAAGTTCATGTGAGTTCTCAACTTTTTTTTGCTATTTTAAAAAAGACAAAAATACACTATTGGTCCCTAAACTTGCTTAAAAGCATCGCAGGTGCCCCAAACTTAAGATTTTCGTCGCCGTGAGTCCATTTTTCAACTTTTTGAGGCCGATTGCATCCTTTGGCCCGTAATACGCTGGTCAACGTCGTTTCTTTCCGTTACATTTCGTTTTTAGCCCGAGGGCATAATAGGCATTTCGTAGTTACCGTGTGAGTAAGTACCACGCTGCTCGTGGTTACTACAAAGAATTGTATGCTAATAAAAGCTAAAGGTTCCCACCACTCATCCCTAAATTCCTCTCTCATAAAATCTTATCCTAAATATTTCCGATCAAATCTTAATAATGGTGCGTTGCGGATGTGCAAAACAAATGAAAACATGCAAAACGGATGAAAACGAGCAAAACGGACAAAAACTTGCAAACGGAACAAAAATGTGCAAAAGCAGTGAAAGCGTGCAAAACGGACGAAACGCAAAACGGACAAAAACATGCAAAACGGACAAAAACGTGGAAAAGGGATGAAAACGTGAAAAAATGGACGAAAACGTGCAAAAAAGGACGAAAACGTGCAAAAACGCTAACGGTCATTAGAAATGGACGGCACATGTAACGCACATTTGGGAGTTAACGGAGAAAGCTAACGACCGTTAGAGATAGGGACTAATGGTGTTACCAAACTTAATTATAAGGACTAATGGCACAAAAATAAAAATGAAGGAACTCGCGTTGTTATTTTTGGCAAACCATAGGGACGAATGGTGTAATTTACTCAAACCCAAATCTATTTCAAGGTGAATTAGCATGGTGGAATTTGAGGAAGTAAATTTGGAAATTAGTGGGCTTGTTGTGGGGGTAGCATATGGCTCTAATCGTAACTATCGTGTGCATATTGATTATTGAGCCTTATATGTCGACCAAACTAACGTACAGACATGGACTTGGTCTATCATTTCTAGTAATAGTAGTAATTAATAACTTTGTCGAGATAAAATGGTCAAATTCAATCCATCCAAAATGATATAACATCTAAACATGGATAAATTTGAATTGAATTCATGTAAGGGGTGTTTGTTATTGCGTTTTGAACCTACTTATCTACTTATTGCGTTTCAAAAATGAAGATAATCTAAAATGAAGTGTTTGGCAACACAAGTAGATAATCACTTATTTGTGTTTCAAATTAAACAAAACGTGGTTTTGCAAAAGTGACAAAGGACATACAGTTTGAAAATGTGGTTTTGCAAAAGCAATATATGAAAAATGTGATTTCTCAATAATCAATCCCAAACATCCCCTTAGACACTTTTGACATGTGATATGATAAGGTGTTTGTTAAAGTTCAAATAAAAGAAATTGAACTTATGCAAGCATGTCGTTAACAAAAGGTCAAATCATGCATCAATATATAGCTTTTGACCTCATTCGCTTTAACTATTTCCCTTTTCTGCATTATTTGACTCACCCATTAAATACAACTTAATTTGACCCACTTATAAGAAATTCATGGGTAAGAATGCATCAAATACATCATCCTTTTGACCTCAATTTGCTTATTCTCGTTTATAACTTTGCAAATGCAATTGTTTAAATGACTACCTACTTGCTTTAGTAAACAATTGTTTAAAGCTTTTAATCCCACATCGCTTGAAGAATAGATATTCTCCTTGTATATATTGTGCGATGCATATAACATTTACAATTTGAGATTAGCTTTGTGTTGTGGTACGTGATATCTCAATTTGGTATTGATAAAATATCAAATAGGGGAATCATTCTACTCTAAATTAATATGTGATCTTATTTTTTTTTTCTGTCATTTTACACAAAAATTTAGATGTGCTTTTAATTTTTCTTCTGCCATTTTATAAAATCGGACGAATACTAGCGTAAAGTGACGATGTATAAGGCAAATACTTATACTTTCGAACTTGTGTTTTCGTGTGTTTCTTGATGCGACATATACATGTTTTATTTGTAGCCATTGCGAGAAAAAATTTTACAGGTTATAAACGAAAAATGAAAAACATGAGTATCAAACAATAGTTAAACTATTAATTATGGGTTAAAAAGATGAAATGGGATGGTGAACTTGCAGGATATGTTCAAAAATGGTTAAATGGTCTTTAGTGCCGACCACTAATGCAAGTCAACTCTAGTTTATGTTTATGCAGATAACATTGTGTAGAAACTAATTTAAGTTGTTACATACGATTATCTCATTATGGTAGAGCAAAATATCATAATAGGTCATCGGATTCAATAAATTAATTTAAGTTCTCAATTTTTTTTTTTCGTTTGTCACTTTACAAAAGCTGGCTTAGATAGTTAGATAAGCATTTTTTTTTTCATTCGTCACTTCACAAAAGTTGCCTTAGTTGAGCAATGGGTTCAGAATTTTAAGAGTGAAGTTATTCATACTATCATACCCCTTACCTTATCATGTAACCCTCATGACAAGACTCACAACTGTAAACCCGTGCGAACGAAAGATCACGAATGGGCTCGTGCAACAAACACAAGAACTAAGCTTTTAAATATATTACAAAACTGTCACGAATAGCTACATTGTATGATTTTTAGAAGACTAACACTTTTTGAAACCACTAAAGTGACTAGCTTTTTATCCAATAATGACATCAAAAGAATCTTGAAAGCGAAAAAGTCCATAGTTTTTGAAGAACGTAGTCGTGCAATCCTGTTGTGGGGTCCGCGTTACACTTGGACTTAATTGTCGGGATTAGTATTAAGTATGTGATTTATAATAGTGAGTTAAGGGTTAAAAAGATGAAACGGGATGGTCAACTTGCAGGGTATGTTCAAAAACGGTTAAATGGTCTTTAGTGCAAGTCAACTATAATTTATGCAGATAACATTGTGACTTAAATATGTGGTGATTTCTTATAGGAAACATAGGTTTGCTTAAATTGAGTGAGTTGGTGACAGGTTTGGATATTTGTCGCAAATGTGGAGGTTTCTTATTTGAATCATTTTCAATAATCCGATGTAAAAAGGACGTCGTAACTATTGTATGTATCAATTTTGGAGCCAGCTTTCAGACGCATAAGCTCTGTTGGTTACGGGAAAGAGATTATGCCAAAAATTGTCACGTTCCTTAAAGAGGGCGCGTTGTTCAATGACCAGTCTAAACATCGGTTTTCACATATTGTTTTTTGAGTGTGAGTCAACATTACGAGAATATGATCTCTAGTTTTTTGTTTTAAAAAGTTAGTGTATTGTCACCTGTTTATGTTTACTTGACACAAGACATGAAATAAGTCACACTTTGGTCGAATTGACCAACCAGTCGCATAATCAAACTTTGAACTTGCACTTTATGATTCAATCTTCTCTACGCGTGATTCACATAAATCGTAAATGACCCGACTATTACTTCATTGGGATCGGTGGCCTATTAGACGTCTCAAAGTAGGGTCTTACAATTATCTTTTCCCGCGAAGCTTTATAGAAATATCCAGTTAATACAATAAGTCGAATACTTATACAAGTTATTTTCTTTGTTTGTTGCGTATGAATTTCTTCTTTTCCTATCGAGTGGCAGCTAACACTTATTGTTCATACATATGGTGTTGCGCACCCTTTATGTGAATATAAAAATAAACTTGTATTTTTGCTTGTTCCTAGTACTGTATATGATGATGGTATGACTGACTAAAATTTGTTGTGTGTATTTGTTTTATTTAGTGATCCATTCTAATAGAGCAAATTATTAGAATTGTTTGTGTATGCAGTAATCAATTTGAGTTCTCATTTATTTTATTTATTTATTTATTTTTGTTTCTGCATACACTACAAAATTTAGCAAGATAGGTTAGGTTCAATGTCCGAATTTTCAAATTCAAATGTTGTTGCGTTTGATGTTTGATTCTAGGGATGAACGCAAGTCCGGAACCAGTTTCCAGCTGGAACCGGACCCGATTGATCCGGGAAGCAAATTTTTTTAAAGCAGGAACCGAGAACCGAACTGGATATAGTTTTTGGTTCCGGTTCTGTTTCGGTTTTAGGAGTCTACCCGGCTATGAACTAATTTTTAAAAAATAAAATTAGAAACCTTATGCACAAATAAATTAGGACAATAAAAACAAAAAATATATTCGATTTTTTTTAATGTTTGCAACAATTTACGTGCAAACTAATAATGTTTAACAACTAAAACAAACAATCATTTGATAGTTTCACATTGTTCGAATGTTTGACATAAAAATAACACATAACAATCAAACTAAATGAATTAACTTCAAACTTTGTCCAACCAAATAATCAAAATCGTTTATGGTTCAACAATTTGTTTCCCTTTATCGTTAGTTTATTTAATTGTTATATTAATAAAAGAATAATATGAGTTAGTACATGTAAGAGTGGCGATGAACCACTCTTAAAAACTAGAACAATGTGCCATGAACAAGCTCATACGCACAACAACCAAGAGAAACAAAAGACCTAGAGTGCAATAGAAAAGAAAATTAATGAAAAAACTAATCGCCTCTAGATCATGACCACTAAAATGGGATTACTCCTCAATTGCTAGCTTCCAATTTGCCTTCATTCTATCCACCCGAGCACTTTTCTTGAATCTTATGGATGCAAGCTTTAATCTTACCGTGTCAATCACAGCGCTTGCAACATGCTCCAGATTCCTTTCACCTTTTGTATGGATCCGATTGTTCCTCTCTTGCCACACAAAGTACAAACTTGCAGCCAAGACAAGCCGACCAACAATGGCCGTAATGTTATTACGAGACGACCTTGGTATCATCCAATCCATGATATCTTCCCAAACTGGCAAGATATTTGGAAGATCAGCCGCTTTAAGAACTAGCGTCCACACTTTAGTCGAATAAGAACACTCAAAAAACAAATGCTCATGCATGTCGGGTTGAGATTTACATAACGGACATCGAAGCTTTGTTAAATCAACATCCTTTCTCACGTCCCATTGTCGAAGTCTATCCTGAGTTTTGAGACGTTTTTGCATAACGAGCCATAAATGTATGGCGTGTCTTGGTATACTGTAAGTCGACCATACCATACGATACCAATCAATCTCCTCTCCGCGTTCCCGAATTGTGTTCCAAACTTCATATACAGAAAACTCAGTCAACACATCATCATGGTTTCTCCATAATAGTATATCCTCATACACATGATCAAGAAAAGGAACGTTAACTTGATTTAATATTGGGAAGAGATTATACCATGCAACAGGCCACAACCAAGCACCATTTGAAATAATGTTTACCACTTTATCTTGAAGAGAAAAGCCCGCATTAGTCACTCGACGACACGTCAAGTGGTTCATCAGGGGACAATATTCATTCCAAGTATCAAACCAAGCTGATACCTTGTCACCTTTACCCAATCTATAATGAAACTGATTTCTAACACGATTGCGTATTTGAAGAAGTTTTCGCCATCCCCAACTCACATTAGTCGTTAGACTCACGTCCCAAAAACTCCTATCTTTCAACTTGTAAGCATGGATCCACTTCACCCACAAAGACTCCTTGTTAGTTAACAGCTTGTATATGTGCGACGTCATCAACGCGACATTGAAGTTTTCTAGACGACGAATGCCTCGACCTCCTTCAAACTTAGGAAGACATACATCCTCCTACGCCACTTTAGCTTTGCCACGTTTCATTTCACCTTGACACCACAAGAAACCACACATAAGACGCTCAATATCATGAATAATACCGGCCGGGAGACTAAATACGGATACCCAATATACATGCATAGATGATAAGACCGATCGAACAAGTTGCAACCTCCCTGCAAACGAAAGCCACTTGTTTTTCCAATCATCTATTCTTTTCTTAACCCGTTCCACAAGAATTTTACAATCTTTATGTAGAAGACGAGACAATATGAGAGGCACTCCCAAGTATTTAATCGGTAAACACCCTTCTTCGAAAGGCATGAGATGAAGAATAGAAGTTTTAACCTGTTGACTAGTGTTGCAAAAGAACACGGTGCTTTTCGGGATGCTAGGAACCAAGCCCGAGGCAATCTTAAACTCATCCAAAGAATCCATAACCACTTTAGCCGAATGAACATCTCCATGAGAAAACATTATTAAATCATCCATAACCACTTTAACTAGTTTATTTAATTGTTCTTCCATATCTTTGACAATCATATCGTCAAGAGCAAAAGAACAAGAGAACAAGAGAACCAGACACAAATTGAGTTGTGGTTTTGTTAGATCCAACCAAGAAGTGTCACTGACTTGCTCATAGGTTAAGAAACAAATGTATTCATGAAATATTTTGAGTATGGGAAGCAAAGAAAAATACATGTTTTCATGTTACAAAAATATTTTAACAATTGCTAAGAGACACCATTAGCTTATCTTTTGCGCTATATATCAGTCCCACATTGGACAAAATAGGAAATTTTGCATGTTTATATGGTCTAATGTGCACGAATCATAATAAATCGGTAATAGTATTAAGTTGTTTCATATGATATCTCATTATGGTATAGCAAAATGTCATAATAGGTCATTGGACTCAATAAATTATTTTAAGTTCTCAATTTTTTTTTTCGTTTGTCAATTTACAAAAGTTGGCTTAGTTGAGCAATGGGTTCGGAATTTCAAGAGTGAATTTATTTATGCCCCTTACCTTATCATGTAACCCTCATGACAAGACTCACAACTGAAAACCCGTGTGAACGAAAGATCACGAATGGGCTCTCGTGCAAAAAAAGCAAGAACTAAGCTTTTAAATATATTACAAACTGTCACGAATAGCTACATTGTATGATTTTTAGCTATAATGCACGGAACTTTGTGGGTTGCCGTTCCGTCTAAACGCTTCCGAAATGGGAAACGGCGGAAACGGCCGAAACGGATGGAAACGATCGGAAAACGGGAAACGTTTCATGTACATTGAAACGCATGGGGTTTAGCGGAAACGTTGAAACGTTTCGGGCCTTATAATCGCGTTTACGGGCCTTATAATACGTTTACAACTCTTCGCCTTACGGGCCATTAAATCCTAGTGAAACGATGGCAACAGCGATTGGCAACTAATATGTATATATTCTTCGTTGATCAAGAATCAAACGTATTATTTTCTTGCCTCCCTCTGTCGTCGTCATTCACTGATTCTCTCTATCTTCTCGAACAGGTATGAGGTATCGATCAAACTCTGAATGTGTGAATATGATTATGTGTTGGTGAATGGTGATTGTCTGATTGATAGTTTGAAGTGATTCTCGTATGACTGTATGTCTGTATCTTCTTTATATTGACATAGTTTGTATATGATCACATGCTTTGCTTTATAGAGTAGAGTACTAGAGTAGTAGACTATAAGTGATAATATGCTTTTGCCTTTTGCTTTTGGACTTTAGAGTATAGCTAGTTACTGTGTGATCTGCTTTTGTCTTTTGCCTTTTGGACTTTTAAATGCTTCGATAATTAGTCTCTTGTGTATGAGCAATCTTTTTTATTTTGTGATAATACAATAGTTTTTAAGATAATACAGTAGTTTTGAGTGTTTGCATACCTTAAGGTTTCTATATGTAATGTGAAAACAAAAAATTATGTGTTTGCATTTTAGAATGTTATGTAATTTTTTGAAAGACAATTTTATATATACCAAAATATTATAAAACACATGACGTTTCCTCGACGTTTTCGTTTCTTGAATTTTTGGATGTTGCCGCTTTCCGCACCAGTATCCGTCCCCGTGCACTGCTCCGCTTCCGTCCCGTGCTACTTAGATTTTTAGAAGACCAACACTTTTTGAAACCACTAAAGTGACTAGCTTTTTATCCAATAATGACAATAAAAGAATCTTGATAGCGAAAAGTACATAATTTATGACGAACGTAGTCGCGCAATCCTGTTGTGGGGTCCACGTTACACTCGGACTTAATGAAAATTGTCGGGATTAGTATTAAGTATGTGATTTATAATTGTGAGTTATGGGTTAAAAGTATGAAATGGGATGGTTAACTTGCAGGGTATGTTCAAAAATGGTTAAATGGTCTTTAGTGCTGGTCATCTTGATCAATCTGTTAACTGAGATCAGTTTGACCACTTATGCAAGTCAACTATAATTTATGTAGATAACATTGTGACTTAAATATGTGGTGATTTCTTATAGGAAACATAGGTTTGCTTAAATGAGTGAGTTGCTTACGGGTTTGCATATTTGTCGCAAATGTGGAGGTTTCTTATTTGAATCATTCAATAATCCGATGTAAAAAGGACGTCGTAACTATTGTATGTATCAATTTTGAGCCGCTTTTCAGACGCATAAGTCTACCGAATGATTAGTCTAAACATTGGTTTTCACATATTGTTTTTGAGTGTGAGTCAACATTATGAAAAATGATCTCTAGTTTTTGTTTAAAAAGTTTGTGCATTGTCAATCGTTTATGTTTACTTGACACAAGATATGAAATAAGTCACATTATGGTCGAATTGACCAACCAACCGCATAATCAAACTTTGAACGAACACTTTATGATTTTATCTTCTACACGTGATTCACATAATCGTAAATGACCCGACTATTATTTCACCGATCGGTGGCCTAGTAGACGTCGCAATGTAGGGTCTTACAATAAGTCGAATACATATACAAGTTACTTTTTTGTTAGTTGAGTATGAGCTTCTTCTTTTTCTATCAAGTGGTTGCTAACACTACTTATTGATCATACATATGGGGTTGATTGGAATTGCATTTTAGATCTTCTTGTTTTCTTATGACTTCTTTTTGGCATCTTTTTGTAGTTGTCGACTTGTCGGGCTTATTAGTCTTTTATCTTTTTCGAGTGTTACATTTACTTAAATTCAGGAATTTATAAGAAATAATCTTTTGTCCGTTTGTCTGAATATGTAACAATGGCGTTGCGCACCCTTTCTCTGAATATAAAAGTACTCTTGTATTTTTGATTGTTCCAAGTATTTGATGATGGTACGATTGGTGTATACTCAGCTCATATACCATAATAGAAGTGGGATGATCTTTCAGAACTATTCATGTTTAAAAAATTGCTTTTTAAAATGTTACACGACCAAAATTTAATGTGTGTATTTGTTTTGTTAAGTGACTTTTTTTACTCATATTCAGCTTTTATCTTGAGATTTGAGTTATCAATCCCACAATGCTAAAAGAAAAGAAACTTTCCTTGCTTATATACTCTCATGTACTTTGTTAACATAAATTGAGATTTGTATTGTGTTGTTGCATTTGACCATCCATTCTGGTAGAGCAAATTATCAGAATGTTTTGTCTAAGGCAATAATCAATTTGAGTTCTTAAATTTTTTTATTTTTTTTAATATGAATTTTCAAATTCAAACGTTGTTACATTTGATGTTTGATTCAGTTGGAGCAAATTATTAGAATGAAATCTCAGATGTAACAAATCCATATCGATTCTCAATTGTTTTTGTTCTTACAAATTTAGGGATTCAATAATATGTTCAAAATATGTAATTACAAAAATTCACATGAGTATTAAAATTTGCCGTTACCAAAAAATATAGAGAGTTAGATAATAGGTCCAAGATCTTTTGACATTCTATGGAACTGTTGGATACAGATAACATTGTGCATGAACTTGATAGCATTGTTTATGGTTAGAGAGTTGGAGTAACTTGAAAAAGATTCTAATTTGCGAACTTGAATATTATTTTGTATTTTGCGTGGTTCCTAGTATATACGACTGTGGTATACACCATAATAGAATTGGGAATGATCTTGTTCATGTTACAAAATTGCTTTTCAAAATGTTAAATGACCCTTGCGTTATTTAGCAACTTCTTTACTCAAAGTCAATCCCACATAGGTAAACAAAAGAAACTTGGCTTGCTTATATACTGTAATGTATATGGTTCTCCTAAATTGGGATAAGTGTTATGTTATTGTGTTGGATTCGCCAATTTGAATGAGCAAATTATCAAGTGAGCTTCTCAATTATTTTGTTAAATTTTTGGGAGTTCGGTTAGATTTAGTATATGAATTTATAAAAACATATAAACCAAAGCCAATTTACTTGCAAAACAAATTTAGAATGAACCCAGCCAACCTCCCCTTAGCTCACTCTTTTATTATATGAATCAATTGCTAAGATAGCAACTATTGTTTAGAGTAAATTGCATAAATGGTCCCTGTGGTTTGCTCAAATTGCAGATTTCGTCCCTAAGTTTTCGAAAGTGCAGACGGCCTCCCTGAGAGGAAGAGTTGAGTTCATAGGGACCCTTAATTTTTTTCCGAAAATAATTTTTCTTTCGAAAATATTTCTTTTCCGAAAATATTTTTTTCGAAAGTTCTAAAACAAATCCGAAAAGTCACAAATACAAAATATTTCGAAAAAAATTGGAAAAAAATCGAAAATATATTTTTTTCAATATGTACAAATTTCAAAAATTATTTTGTAAAAGAATTTCGAAAAAACAATTTAGAAAAAAAAATTCAATTTTTTTTTTTTTTGAAAAACAAGTATTTCTGAAAACATTTTTTTGGAATTTTTTTTTCAAATTTTTTGAATTTCTTTTTTCAAATTTGCAAAAAAATTCTAATTTTTTTTTGGAAATTTTTTTCAAATTTGTTCAAAAATTTTTTCTTTTTGATTTTTTTTTCAAAATGTTGAAATATTACAAAAACAAACAAAAACGTAAGAAAAACAGACAAAATGTAAGAAACACGGACAAAAATGTAAAATAAATGACAAAAACGGACAAAAACGAATAAAAATAGACAAAACGTAAGAAAAATGGATAAAAAACGGACAAAAATCTATAAAAAGGTAAGAAAAACGGATGAAAACAGATAAAATTATTTTCGGAAAAAAAATTATTTTCGAAAATTGTTTTCGAAAAAAAAATTATTTTTGGAAAAAAAATAAATGGTCCCTGTGGTTTGTTCAAATTTCAGATTTTGTCCCCTGAAATTCAAAGGGATGAAGACGAGGGTATTTCGGTCATTTCAATTTGGTCGTGACTAAAATAAACTCAACTTTTCCTCTCGGGAGGCCGTCAGACTTCGAAAACTCGTGACTAAATCGCAATTGAGCAAACCACAGGGACCATTTATGCAATTTACTCTATTGTTTACAATACAGAAACTTAAACAATACAAAACAACTGAAGGGTTTCCCTCAAAACTAACAATCACCAGAACTTATGAGAGAGATACACACTTTATCACACACAGATATTACGAGTTGTGAAGAGAGATGTAGAGGACTCCAGCTTAAATACTCTTGAGAATCAATGTTGCACTTTACTCCCTTGAAGTCTTAACACGGGTATAGCTTAAGCCCTCTAACTTTGGAGAAATAACTCTTTCAGTCCTTTATGATGATAAAGCTTATATTCAACACTCCCCCATAAGCTTTAGCCTAACTGCACATCTTCACAAGCACTAGCCAAACTACACTCCCCCACAAGCTTAGCTTCCCTACACCTCTGTACTAGACTTAGTACCTGCAAAAACATTCAACAGCCCAAGACTTTTGCAAAACTTGTTATGGTCGTGAATACCAAGTCCCTTAGTAAACATATCGACAATGTTATCCTCGACTTGATTTTCTTAGGCTTCAAAAACCGTAGCAACTTTTCTCTTAGTAAATAGAGATCAATTTCAAAGTGTTTACTTTTTCATGAAGCATGTGGTTAATACTATTTGCATAGCGTAACTATTATCACACCACATTTCAATAGGCAACTCAACACCAACATGCAGATCTGCTAAAACTTTAGCAATCCACATAACTTCACAACACACATTACACATGGCTCTAAACTCAGCCTCAGTAGAAGACCTAGCCACAACAGCTTGTTTCTTGCTTTTCCAAGAAACCAAGTTGTTTCCCAAAAACACTGAATAACCAGTAACTGATCTTCTAGTTACTTTACATTTAGCCCAATCCGAATCAACAAAAACTTTCAATCCAACATCACAACAGTTCCCAAAAGTTATTCCCAGACCAGGCTCATTTTTAAGATATCTCAAAACTCTGAAAGCAAGCCTTAGATGAGACTTCATAGGCTTATGCATTACCTGACTTAAGCAATGCACAACATATGAAATATCTGGTCTAGTTAAAGTCAGATATATCAATTTCCCAACCAACTTTTGATAATGAGTAATACCAGATAAAGGCTCATCATCACCAAACTTGGAAATTTGTTTCTTATTATCAGGATTAACTTCTATAGGTGTGCAACATAGCTTACAACCCAACATACCAAACTCTGTAAGCAATTCAGTACAATATTTTCTTTGAGTTAAACATAAACCATTTTCTATATCCAAAACCTCAATTCCCAAAAAAATATTTAAGTTTACCCAAATCTTTTATTAAAAATTTAGAACTTTAAAACTTTTTGAACTTTTCAATCTCATCAATGTTGTTCCCAGTGATAATTATATCATCCACATATACTAGAAGAACTAACATAACATCTTTCTTATGTTTAACAAACATAGAAAAATCATTTGGACTTTGAACAAACTCATTTTCTTTAAGAACATAAGTAAGTTTTTCATTCCACTTCCTAGGAGCCTGTTTTAAACCATACAAAGACTTGACTAACTTGCAAACCCTTTTATCATCCTTATCAGAAAAACCTTCTGGTAAGGACATATAAACATCCTCTTCTAAATCACCATACAAAAAAACATTGTTAATGTCAAGTTGAAATAAAGGCCACTTATTATTAACAGCAATACTAAGAACACATCTGATGGTGACAATTTTCACTACAGGTGAAAAAGTCTCATCATAATCTATTCCCTCTCTCTGATTATACCCTTTAGCAACTAGCCTTGCCTTAAATCTTTCAACTTCACCATTAGCTTTATATTTCACTTTAAAAATCCACTTATACCCAATGGCTTTCCTGCCAACAGGTAATTCAACCACTTCCCAAGTTCCATTTCTATTTAAAGCTTCTATCTCTTTATTCATTGCTTCTACCCATCTACTATCCTTAACAGCTTCCTCATAAGTAGCAGGTTCATGTATTTTATTCAAGCATGATATAAAAACAAAATTTTCTATATTCAGACTATAATGATTGACAACTTTATCAATGCTATACTTATGTTTTTTATCCAACACATAGTCTTTATATTTAGATGGTAAAGCAGTCATCCTACTAGTTCTCCTAACAGTTTGACCTACTGCTGGTTCAGGAGACTCAAACATTTGCCCAAACAAATTTAAATCTTCACCCTCAGACTCATAATTTTCATCATCATTAATAATACTATGTATACCATCAGAAACAAGAGTTTCAGTTGCATACTTAGACTTAGTGTCCTTCCTACTAGATGAACTACCTAAGATATCCTCACATTCTGTATCGCAGCCTCGCAGCCTTTGCGACTTCAGATCGTAACTAGGAGTGTTTTCTATAGTAGTTTTATCTACGATCTCGACACTAGAGTATCATTATCCGACACGCACTTATCACTATTGTCCGCACTATCTCTATTTTCATCATAGGCTCATCGATTCAAGATTACTTTGGTCGCTCTCATTATGTTGATCATAAAAATTGAGAATATTCAAGTTTTGTTCTTCAAACACAAAATCTTTAGTAAAAGAATTATTCTTAAAAGGAAACATTGTTTCATAAAACTTTACATCCCTAGAAAAAATAAAATTCTTTTGTTCAAGATTAAACAATTTATACCCTTTTTTGTCAAAAGCATATTCAACAAACACACATTTGTCAGATCTAGAACTGAATTTATCAGATTCATTCAACATAGTTGAAAAACATAAGCAACCAAAGCACCTTAAATTTGACAAATTGGGCACAACTTTATAAATCATTTCATAAGGACTTTTTCCAGATAACACAGCAGTAGGTAACCTGTTAATCAAATATGAAGTAGTTAGAATGGACTCAGACCACATGTTCAAAGGTAACCCCCCCTGAAACATGAGGGCTCTAGCAGTGTTTAACAAGTGTCTATGTTTTCTTTCAACTGCACCATTTTGTTGGGGTGTGTAAGGACAAGAAGTTTGGTGAAGTATCCCATTATTAAGAAAAAAATTGTCTAGTTTTTTGTTTACAAATTCTGTGCCATTATCACTTCTAAAAACTTTAACAGTTTTTTCAAATTGTTTTTTAATGAGATTAACAAAGATAACAATATTATCATATACTTCACCTTTATTTTTCATAAGAAACACCCAAACAGCCCTGGTGTAATCATCAACAACAGTCAAAAAAATATTTAAAACCATCCCTACTAGTCACTCTATAAGGACCCCACAAATCCAGATGAACTACATCACCCAGAAATTTAGTCTTATGATCACTTAGAGGAAAAGACTCTCTAACTTGTTTAGCTGTATGACAAATTTCACAAGGACTAGAACTGGTAGTTTTAATATCACTTATTCTACTTTTAAGCACAGTTAAGACTTGGTCAGAGGGATGCTCAAGTCTATTATGCCAAATACAATTTGACAAAACACAACTCTTAATGTTACTATTATTAACCCTCTTACCTTCATCAAGAAAGTTAAGACCACCTCTCTCACTACCAGTCCCCATCAGGAACTTTTGAGTTAAATCCTGAATTTTACATATAGAATTATTAAAGCTAACAATCACATTATTATCCTTAGACAACTTATGAACAGACAATAAACTGACATGGTAACCAGGAACAACCAACACAACTTTAAGAATCAAATTATTACCAAATTTAAAACAGCCAATTTGTTTGACTAAGGCAACAGTCCCATTGGGATGTGCAACAGTTAAGTTTAAGTGTGAAACATCAATTATATCAAAAAGATATGTAGTAGAAAAAGTTATGTGTTGACTTGCTCCTGAATCAATAATCCACCCAATATAAGTACTATATGTACTTATATTAGAGTTAAAATTAAAAATCTACAAGAGAAGAAACCGATAACACAATTAGAAGTCATAATAAGACTGCAATACTAGCATGAGACTTGCTAGCATCACCGTACTCATCGAGTAAATTCATTAATCTCGACATCGATCACTAGTAAGAGTATGAGTAGTACTCTTACTAGTATCATCACATTATTAGCACTATTTTGATTAACATTTCCTTTTTAACAAAACCAGAGGATATCCAACCAACTCAAAACATCTATCAATAGTGTGACCAGTCATATTACAATGTTTACAAACAAGATTAGAAACCCCCCAAACCTTCTATTATTATTGTTTCTATTAGAGGTCCATTATTGTTTTGAGAAGTGACATTATTAGGCTTAGCGACAGAAAGGCTGCAGACACCATTTTAACAGCTTTATTAGTCACATTACTATTCTGTGTGATTCATCTCTAGACAGAGTAGCAAAAGCGATTTAACATCGTGCAAAGGATCAAGAGTGAGAATAAGGCTTTCACGTAATCGAAACCATCATCTAAACCCATAAGAAATTGCATCGACCTCAAAAGGTCCGAATGCTTTTTGAGTGGGAGCGATTTCACAAACACATGCAGCAGATCAACAAGGGAGTCAAACTGCCTCCACAAAGCATTAAATTCATGATAGTATTCAGATAGACTCATGCCAGATTGAGTTAAAGTATGAATTTTATGATGCAAGTTATAAATCACAGAACCATCTTCCTTATTGTATGTCTCATTAAACTCATCCCAAACAGACTTAGCATTAATAGAAAACAATTGACCTTTATAGAGGTCTTGTGAAATACAACCAAGAATCCAAGATAACACAACAGAGTTACACCTATCCCACTGAGTCTGATGAAGAGCATCAGTGGAATCTCTAACACATTTCCCATTAATAAACCCAAGCTTATTTCTAGTATGTAAGGCCAGTTGCACAGCAGCAGACCAGACCTTATAGTTCTCAGTGCCTTCAAGTTTGAAGGTGATCAACTGAGCACCAATGTCTTGTGGGTGCAAGTGTAAAGGGTCATATATGTCAAATTTTAACTCACTACTACCCCCTTCTTTGCCCTTGCCCTTATCATCAGGACCATCAACCATGATGACCAAAAACTAAAAAATAAATGCACAAACAAGAAATAGAAATAAACTGAAAAACCAACAACACCTTGTAACTCCTCAATCACAGATAACCACCAAGCAATCTCAACAACTCCAACAAACAATCCCTTAAACTACTCAACCTCCAAACAACCTAATCAATAAACAAACAGAAAAACTAAAGAGAAGGCTTGAGAGGTGTTACAACCACGCAAGCTTCCAACCAGATCAAGAAGATCCAACAGAGAAACAAATGCAGCGGAAACAAACACCTGAGAACAGGAAATAAACCAAGAATAAGAGAACATAAATAAACACAAACAATAACCAAGAAACAAACAAGAATCACAAATCAAGAAAACAATAATAACCAATAATACAACCTGAATTAGGGTTTGATACAGAAAACCCTAATTAAAACAAGAAACAATACTCTGAGACTCGATTGAATAACAAGATCACAAGATCTGTCATCAATTGAACCAAGAACCACCGTAATCAGAAACCCCAAAATTAGAAACCCTAATTTTTGAAAAATCAAATTAATCTTCAGATCTTATCAATCCAAACTCAAAACCACCGGAATAATCCCCAAAACAACAAGATCTATACAATAGATCAAGAACCCCCAAAATATGAAGGAAACCTTAATTTTCAAAAAAACGTTTTCAAGCTTCGGTATTGAGTAACCTGGCTCTGATACCATGTAAAAACATATAAACCAAAGCCAATTTACTTGCAAAACAGATTTAGAATGAACCCAGCCAACCTCCCCGTGGCTCACTCTTTTATTATATGAATCAATTGCTAAGATAGCAACTATTGTTTACAATACAGAAACTTAAACAATACAAAACAACTTAAGGGTTTCCCTCAAAACTAACAATCACCAGAACTTATGAGAGAGATACACACTTTATCACACACAGATATTACGAGTTGTGAAGAGAGATGTAGAGGACTCCAGCTTAAATACTCTTGAGAATCAATGTTGCACTTTACTCCCTTGAAGTCTTAACACGGGTACAACTTAAGCCCTCTAACTTTGGAGAAATAACTCTTTCAGTCCTTTATGATGATAAAGCTTATATTCAACAGAATTTTTAAACTCAAATGTTGCCACGTTTGATGTTTGATTATGGTAGAGCAAAGTATATGAACGAAATTCCAGATGCTATAAAATCATTTCAACTGTCATTTTTTTTATTTCGTAATTCTATAAAACTCAATGCGTGTTGGGAAATAAGTTCAAAATTATAAAAAGTTAAAAGGATCTAGCATTACTAATACGATTTTCGCCGGTCAAGTAATACAAATATATACAATTTAAGTAAAACAGATTCATAATTTACGTGGTTTTCCACAAGGTCAAAAGAAGTGATCGAATTGATGTTATTAGTACATTTCATTAAACACATTTTTTTTAATCAAAGACAGTTGACAATCTCATACCAATACTTAAACATTTGCATATTACCATGTTATTATGTTCAATTTCATCTTTGATTATTGTGTTCAATTCGAAACAAAACAACAAATGGTAACCGACATGTAGATTTCCATATATGTTACAAAGTGAATGAACATGGTGGAATTTGCCAATGTAAACATGGAGTGTTATGACAAAGGCGATCATTCCGAATAAGGAGAGAATAATTTTTTGTCTATTACGAACAACACAATATTAAAAGGTTCTACTTCTTAGTTTGGATACCTAAGTAGTCATTTATATACCATAACGCGCAAATATGGTATATACCAAACACATCTAGTAATTAAGTGTATGAGTATCTTAATCTTATCAGCAAAATACATATTTTGTTCAAGAAAATAAATTGAGTTTGATTACCATATGATTATATGAGTAAGATCTCTAAGATTTATCATTTCTTTTATTGGTTCTTAAGTTGGATATTAGTGGGCTGATTGTGGGGTAGCGTATGGCCCTAATGATTACTATCTTGTGCATATCGGGCCTTATATGTCGACCAAACGAACGTACGGACTTGGGACTCACTCCATCAATTCTAGTTCTAAATATATTTGTCGAGATAAAATGGTTTCACGTCATTGATCAGACGATATTAAACATACACAAAGTTGAACTGATGATGCGCGGACTCATATGCTTGTCCAGAGAGTCTCTTGCATCACTATACTCATCTTGTTTACCTGTATCACTTAGTACAAAGCACGCGTTAGAGGGTACACGGGACTTTTCTCTCCGTATTACACTCCGACGCTCAAGTTAGTTAGACGAAATAGTTTTAGTGAGAAATATATTTGTGAGAGAGGGAGAGAATAAGTACCGCTTCTTGAATTGCTTTTGTTGCTATTTATAGAACATGAGGATTCGTAACGATCGAATGTAACTTTGAAGAAGATCAAATCATATCTTTCAAATATATCATCAAATATAATCTTTCTTTGTATTTGATAGGATTTCATTATGATTGATATCTTACTTTAAATGCATCCAATTAGATTTGGCATATCTTTAGTAAGATTTAGGATATCATCCATGTATATTTTCACATGCCATACATATAACACATGGTATATATCTTAGTTAATATCTCATATAAGATTTGGCATATTTTAGGATATGAATCATATATATTTTGCAGTCCATACATATACCACGTGTTACATAAGTTACAAAAGTTATGTCATAATTTCTACTAAGGCTCGTCATGAACCGAATTCATATAAGGGACGTTTGATATGTGATATGATAAGGTATTTGTTAAATCATGCATAGTTGATCAACAATGTTGACATGGTTTATAACTGTAAAATTAAGTTCCCGCTAGGGAAAGGAGAAGGTCACATGAATACCTCGCTTAGGTAGCATATATCTTAGTTAAAGACTCGCCCTCCGTATATAATTTAAACATGAAAAATGTCATTCATTTACCTGCTTTTTCCCACTTAGAAGTAAGTACTGAGCTCCAAATATAAATCACACGCAATGATAGTATATGTTAAACAAAAATTTCATACCATGATATTGAGTCGATACAAAAACAAAAACATATTGTTTTTACCCACTTTAGGATACTCATGTCATTATAAGTTTATTTGTTTGAGTTAGCAATCCCACATTGCTAAAAAAAAAGAAACTTTCCTTGCTTATATACCCAAATGTATTTAGTTTTACGTAAAATTGAAATTAGCATGGTATTGTGGCATTTACGCAACCATTCTGATAGAGCAATTATTAGATGTGATCATGTGATAGCCTGAGTGCAAGAATCAAATTGATTATTAATTTTTTTTTTTTTTCAAATTGATTATTAATCTTTTTTTATTTTTATTTTTATATTTTTTTTTTTCTTTTTGTATACACTAAAAAATTTAGCAAGGTGAGTTAGGCTCATAATATGAAATTTCAAATTTATATGTTGTTGCGTTTGAAGTTTGATTCTAGGGATGAGCACGGGTCCGGAGCTAGTTGGAATCGAAATCGGAACCAATGAATCGGAGAACCGAATTTTGTAAAAAGCAGGAACCGAGAATCAAATAGAATATAGTTTTCGGTTCCGGTTCTTCGGTCCACCCGGCTATGAACTGCTTTTCTAAAAATATAACTAGAAACATTATGCACAAATGAATTAGGCCGATAAAAAACAAAATTTT
Organism: Chrysanthemum lavandulifolium; assembly: GCA_022545495.1. Classification (NCBI taxonomy): domain Eukaryota; kingdom Viridiplantae; phylum Streptophyta; class Magnoliopsida; order Asterales; family Asteraceae; genus Chrysanthemum; species Chrysanthemum lavandulifolium. The sequence continues at coordinate 67,265,057 of CM040241.1, forward strand.
TTTTGAATGCTTTTAGCATTTAAAGCCATTTATGTTTAACAACTAAAACGTAAAATCAAACAAAAAATCATTTTATAGTTTCACATTGTTCAATGTTTAACAAAAGAATAACACATAACCATCAAACTAAATGAAATAACTCCAAACTTTGTCCAACCAAATAATCAAAGCCGTTTATAGTTCCACCATTTGTTTCCAGTTAGTTTATCTAATTGTTCTTCCATATGTTACACAATCACATCGTCAAAAGCAAAAGAACAAGAGAACGAGAATGGGTTGCGGTTTTGTTAGATCCAACCAAGAAGTTTCCCTAATTTGCTCATGGTTTTAGAAACATATGTATTTCATGAAATACATTTGAGTACAGGAAGCAAAAAAAAACTTCATGTTTTTAGAATTGTTGGATATTCGGTTCCGGAATCGAGAACCGGTGGACCCGAACACAACCAGAACCGGGGTCTGGATTCAGTTCGGTGCTTATCTATTCCGGTCCGGCTCTTTGATTCTTTTACTCATCCATATTTGATTTAGCTGAATCAAAGAATTAGAATGAGATCTCACATGTTACAAATCCACATCGATTCTCAATTGTTTTTGTTGTCTTACAAAATTTAGGAAGTTGAGTAATATGTTTAAAATATGTAATTACAAAAATTCACACGACTTTTTGTCACTTTAAAAAATAGCGACTTGGTTAATCCGTCCAACATCTTTTTGACATTGTATAGAACTGTTGGATATGTTATCAGTTTTTGTCCTTTGAATATAATTGGTTTTTTGTTATTTTAACGCTTTTTAGGCCTATACAACCAAAACTTCAACAGGTTAGGAGGATGTGGCATTACAAATAATTTATGCGGTTGTCCATAAAGTTCTAAGAATTGAATCAATGTTATTACTACATTTCATTAAACACATGTTATGCATTATATGTGGTCAATTTTAAACCAAAACAACAATGTACGTGAACCTGAACTTATAGATTTCCGAAGCTATTTCAAGGTGAATGAACATGGTGGATTTTGATGATGCAAATTATGAGTGATATTGTAGAGGGGATAATCGATTTCAAAATCAATTCAATTGAGAATTAGCAATGAAAATAAGGAGTGAAGGCAATCGAGTCTTATGAAAAAAGAAAGCAACATCATACAAAGTTTGTTTGTTGTTATCTTTTATTAAGAGTAACACAATACTACAAGTTTTACATGAGATTATGAAAATATGCTTCTTTTTTAAACAATAAGCTACTTAAAAATAATCTTTGTTTGGAAGACATAACTTATAAGAGATTATAAAAAAATAATCTTTCATAATTTTTAAAAATTAAAGGTTACTTCATGTAGATTAAAAAAAAATCTCTTTTTTTAATTTCCATATCCAGTTCAAGCAACAATTATTTTTGCTAAATATACCTAAGCGGTTTCATAAGCTCTACAAGTAAAAAAGAGTTGATTGATAAAAACACAAAACACTAGAGACGTACCGATTATAAAGTTTCAAATAAAAAAGATGGTTTAGATTTGAATTTTATAGGATTTAAGCCCATAACCGGCATAATCAAGAAAGGCCCATCCTCTTTGTAAGTGATTAAGTTGTTTCGTATGTTATTCATCACCGAAAACCAATGTATATAACGTACAAACCTTATCAAATAATATTTGGGTTTTAGCTCATACAAAGAATAATCGTGCTCTATGCTCTATCAAATATACGAGTAGAGCCCGATTATTGTTTGTATGGGCCAAATCCCAAGTATTATTTGATAAGGTTTGTACGTTATATATGTTGGTTTTCGGTGATGAATAACATACGAAACAATTTAATCACTTACATGTATATTTGATAGAGCATAGAGCCCAATATTGTTTGTATGGGCTAAAGCCCAAGTATTATATGATAGGGTTTGTACGTTGTATATGTGAAACAATTTAATCACTTACATGTTAGTCGTATATTTGATAGAGCATAGAGCCCGATTATTGTTTGTATGGGTTAAATTCAAAATATTATTTGATAGGGTTTGTACGTTATATATGTTGGTTTTCGGTGATGAATAACATATGAAACAATTTAATCACTTACACTCTTTTCTAACACAAGTGGTTTTTATCCCACATAGCTGATAGAAGAAACTTATCGTTGGTTTATATGGTAAGGTGTACATTGGTTGTGCAGGTTGGTAAGTAATATAGTGTTATTCTTTGACATCGGTTAAAGCTACTTATAATTTAAGTGGCTCTTACCATATCATGGGATAATTTATATAATTTGTTAAATTTTAAGTTTGTTCAAATTGTTTTTTATGATTTCTTCTTGTTATGACTAAACATACTTTTAAATTTCACTAAACAAATTCACATAATTTGTCAACCTTTTTTTTTTTTTTTTTTTTTTTTTTTTTTAGTAGCTCTCCGCCTCACCACTAGCATCTTTGTTTTCTCACTACTTCCAAAACTAATATTTCAACTTAATAAAATTTTTGTTTTTTTTATATCATGTGATGTTTATGATTCATATAAATTGATATTAGTGCTATGTTGTTGCATTAGATATCTTGCTTTGGTAGAGCAAAATACCAATGGTAAATGCTTGAATTCTTACTTTTATTGTTGTCATTTAACAAATCATCGGCCATAAATGGACTTTTTTTTTGTCATCAAACAAAATTTAACGAGTTGAGCATTAGGTTCAAAATTTTCATTTTGAATGTTTTGCATGAGTTTTTAAATTTTTGGTAATTTTATAGAGTTTGGCAAATTAAGTAATAGGTCCAAAATATTTAAACATTACATTGTTTGAAACTGTTTGGATATGTTATCAATTTTTTGTTTGGTTTTTTTATTAGTTAATGGGTATGTATGATTACATTAAAATGTTAGGGTGTTTACATTTTTGTGACTCAAGATGATATATTGATATTTATTGTTAACTTGGCTTACTTTTTGTAGCATATTATTAAGACTATGATTTTTTTTCAAGATGCCAAAATTACCTCTAAGATAGTGTACTATTATTTTAGATATTAATTTTTGTTTGTTTAACGTTTGACGCCTAACTGCAATAACACTTGTAGTTTATGCAACTAGTCATAAGTTACCAAATCTATCCCTTTTCATTTGAAAGATCATTTCGAAACACAACCGAAGCGTGCGATTAAGTGCGAGTGTATTACGAACCCATTGCGAATATATGACGTACGCGTATGACATATTAGTCGGTGTCAAAGTTAATATAAAAAGATAAGAGAAGGTAAATCCTGCAGTAATAAATAGCTCTGCTAAAAGATGTCACACATGGTTTATAACTGTATAACCAAGTTATTGCATTTTTAAGAATAAGATTGTGCAATAAGTATTTACATAAAATCAACTTAGATGTAAATAGTCTTGCATTTTTAAGAATAAGATTGTGCAATAAGTATTTACATAAAATCAACTTAGATGTAAATAGTCAGCTACAAATATCAATCATTAAAAAAAATAGTATATATTATACAAAAAATCCACATGAAACCTGACGATACTCATGTCATTATAAGTTTAATTACTACTTGTTAATTAAGGTGACCCAGGATGCTCTTTCATGACAAGAACTTCTTTGAACTTGGCCAGTATCTTGTTACGTCTTCGTTGAAAAATAATGCGTGGAACATCTTACACTAAGAAAAAATATGAGTTCTTGGAATAGGTTTGTTTGGTCTTTTGTTTCTTGATCAAGAAAATGAAGCGAAAGATTTTCTTATATGGGGCTGAGTAGAAGGGCATAGAGGATCTTCTTGTTTTCGCACAACTTCTTATTAATTGGCATCTTTTTTTGCATGTCGAGTTTATTTAATCTTTATCTTTTTGAGAGTGTTACATTTACATGGATTCGGGTTTTATATGGAATAATCTCCGTATAGTTATGTAACAATGGAGTTGCCCACCTTTTATGTGAATACGAAAATGATCATCTATTTTTCCTTATTCCTATATATATAATGATGGTGCATCATTGTGGTATTCTCGTATACCATAACATGACTAAAATGTGTTGTGTGTATATCTTTGTTAAGCAACTCCTTCACTCAGCTTTTGTTTTGAGTTTTCTATCCCACATAGCTAAAGAAAAGAAACTTTTGCTTAGTTATATATTGTTATGCATATGGTTTCTCCAAATTGAGAAAGATGTTATGTTGTTGCGGGTGGAATGTCATTTTGTTAGAACAAGTAACAAAACTGATCTTGCACCAGCAATAACCTATTTAATTTCTCAATATTTTTGGGTCTCAAAATTCAACGAGTCCAGTTAGGTTAAAAATATGAATTTTCAGCTTCACAAATTGTTGCATTTGTTGTTTGATACCGCTAGAGCACAGTATTAGAATGAGATTTTTCGAGAAGACAAAGACTAATAAACCAAACAAGAATATCCGATATGGAATTCCTAATCAACCCCCTATCATCAATAAGTTTTAGCTGCCACTTGATAGGAAAATAAGAGCCAACACTGATGTTTGCATACCCAAACTCCAAATTCGCAAGTGATGACTAATAAGCCGAACTGTCATATGCCAACTAACTCAAGTAAACGCATCAATAGTCAAGAAGAATAATTTCATGTGAAAATAAGGTATACCAAAGCACATGTTTTCTTAACTACCATCACAAGAAATGACAAGAAAGAACTTTTTTTTTGGACAACCATGTCAATCAATACAACATGTTTTCATAATTCCAATATATGTATTGTTTGTATTTTGGGTTCTTTGTTGCTTGTTAATTTAGTCCTATATAATAAGCACTTTTTTCATGGATTTTCACTGTGTTATAGGGTCAGTTAACTCATTTCCTATAGCTAATTCACAAAGATTCACCTTTTCTCAAACTGGTATATTCCTGTACTTTTAGCTATATAATAACCAAAAGACGGGATATATTTTCCCGCGTAACTCTTCCCGTTTATAAACTTCTTGTTTCAAAAAGAGTATTCAAAGAAATAAACTTCTTGATCGCAATAGATAACTGTGTGCCTACATTTTCTTGATCACATGGGATCTCTTCATAAGTCGAAGCAATACTAAAACTAGTCCCAATATGATTATCAAAATAATAAAAGCCAAACAGCCTGATCCACGAACTCGGATTCTGTTTAAAAGAAGACTTAACAATATACGGGCCTAGTTCGAAGATGCTTTCAGTCATGGAAGAACGCCCTGTGCCACCTTGAAGTCAAACGAGAAGTGGGACTGGTGTTGGAGTTGATGGTAAGATAGTCTGATTTCATGGGTCGGGCATGTTTTGGGAAGGTCGTTGTGGTGGTGGAGGAGATGGTAGTTGATTCCATTATATGGAGTCAAAGAGGGAAGTCTGGGTGGTCAATGGTCAACTTGCAGAATATGGTCATCTTATGCATGCTAATCAGTCTGTTAATTCGCAACCAATGATGGAAATGATCTTTTAGACTATCCATGCTATATTTCCTTTATCAAGGGACTCCTTCAGGTTTTTTGTTTTAAGCTTTATATCCCACATCGGCCAATAAATAGAACTTTTGCTTCTTTATGTTATGTGACGTGTATGACTAACATAAATTAGGATTAATGTTAGGTTGTCGCAGTTGGCAAGCCATTATGATATACTACCTCCGTCCTATAATAATTGTCCACTTTTACTTTTTTAAATCTTTTTTGTTAAACTTTGACCATAAGTATTTTTATTTATGTAATATAATACTTGATGAAAAATATATGAATAGATTGGGTTTTAAACGTATTTTCTTTTAGTATAATTTTCATCATGTATTACATAACACAAATGAAAATATTAGTGGTCAAAGTTGAATAAAAAAACTCAAAAAAGTCAAAGTGGACAATTATTATGGGACGGAGGGAGTAACATGTTATAATGTCTTTACTACCGGGAGAAATTGATTTGAGTTCTATCTTTTTTGTTTTTCTTGTCATTTTACAAAACTAATACGAGTAGCTTTTTTGTCTTTCTTGTCATTTTACAAAACAAATACGAGTAGCTTTTTTGTTTTTCTTGTCATGTTACAAAACTAATACAACTTGCTTATAAAGTATTTAGTTAAAAAAAAAATCATTTAGTTCTCATTTTTTTGTCATTATAAATATATAGCGAGTTGTCTCCAACATATTTAGTTTTGATATTGTATGAAACATACATTTGCAAGAAAACATGTTCTTTCCCGCTCCGGTATACCTCATTTTCAAATTAGATTCTTCTAATTGACTATTTTATCAGATGTCCTCGAAGGGACTCTTCTACTTGACTACTGATAGTTTTTCTCGAGTGAGTTGGTATATAGTGGTTCAACTTATTAGTCGCCACTTTCAAATGTGGAGTTTTGGTATTGCAATGCCAGTTTCTGTTTAGTATGATCTCGGCTCATGCGCTACTTGACTGTCAGAGTGGCGGTTGTTTGTAGCTCATCGATGTGAAGGTTGTTGGTATTGACTTTAGAAATTACAATCATTCTTGCATATTTTTTATGCACGTTAGCATTTTGGTATTTCTCATTAGTATTGGTCATAGTTCAATTATGGTTGCTAGTATAACTTTCTATTGTTGTTAAACCAAAGTTGACTATGATCATTCTTATCCAAATTAAAGATAAAACTGTCAATTTACTCTTCAAAAACTCCCCGCCCAGCTTATAAAAGATTAGGCCGTATATCAATCTATAACATATACTGTCAATTTACTCTACTATTGATTTACATAATTTCATAAATGACCAATCTATTATTTGATTGGGGCCGAGGGCCAAATAGACATCGCAAAATTATGGTCTTATGTTTATCTTTGCTCTGCGAATCATAATAGAAACAAGTGAGTTGGAAACATATACTAGATACTTTCTTTGTTTGTTGAGTATGTGTTTCATATTTGTTATCAAGTGGCAGCTAATACTACTTATTGATCATACATATGGGGTTGATTAGAATTGATATTGGATCTTGTTGTTTTCTTATAACTTTTCATTGGCAACTTTTCGTAGTTGTCGACTTGTCGGGCTTATTAGTCTTTTTTTTTTTTGAACGGCAAAAATAATATATAAACATAAGAGAGGACCACTAGCCACGAAATAGGATCCAAGATAACAATACAATTCTAGAAAACAAAAATCTACAAATTCTATAACCATCCCAGAACTTTAACTGCAAAAGACGTAAATAGGTTAAAAAAAACTTATGCCAATTACAAGAAAACCTAAGACATAAGAAAAAACCTCATCATTGAACCTTTTATCTTTGCCAGTGTTACATTTATTTGAATTCGGGTCCTATATGAAATAATCTTTTGTCCCTTTGTGTGAATATGTAACAATGGTATTGCACACCCTTTATGTGAATATGAATATTATCATGTATTTTGGCGTGTTCCTAATATATAAACCGGCGTATACTCGTATACCATAATAGGAGTGGGATGATCTTTATAGACTATACATCTTATAAAAAATGCTTATTATAATGTCACATGACTAAAATTTGATGTGGGTATTTGTTACTCAAATTCAGCTTTTATTGTGAGTTTTGAGTTATCAGTCTTCACACATCCATTCTCATAGAGCAAATTATTATTAGACTTGTTTGTGTTTATGCACTAATCGATTTGAATTCTCAATCTTTTATTTTTTTCTTTCTTTTTGTATACACTAAAAGTTTAGCATGATGGGTTAGGTTCTAAATATGAATTAATTTTCAAACTCAAATGTTGTTGTGTTTGATTATGATTGATTCAGCTAGAGCAAAGTATTAGATGAGATCTCAAATGTTACAAATCCATATCGATTCTCAATTGTTTTTGTTATCTTACCAAATTTAGGAAGATGAGTAATATGTCCAAAATATGTAAATTACGAAAAGGGTTTTGCTAAACACAACCCTATGGGTTGTGTACAAATTCAAATGTTGTTGTGTTTGATTATGATTGATTCAGCTGGAGCAAAGTATTAGATGAGATCTCAAGGGTTTTGCTAAACACAACCCTATGGGTTGTGTATAAGCTTTTTATAAATATATAATTGGCATTTAATGAACACTTAATGAACTCTAAACATTTCGTACTTAACATAACTTACCTATTTTATAATAATTAAAATTAAGTATATAAGTATGGACTATATAAGTTTATTAATTGTCATTTTCATAAATTTGTAATGCTTACACACAACCCATAGGGTTGTGTTTAACAAAAGCATTGCATAAATTCGCATGAGTTTTCTACTTTTTGTCATTGTAAAAAAAAAAGATTAATTTCATATATCACCCTACTTTCAAGATTAATTTCATATATCACTCAAAGTGCAAATATTGAATGCACAATGTACAATATTTTTAATATATGTTTGGGTATATATAACATTTTCAACTAAAATGAAGGAGATATAAACCGATATATATATATATATATATATATATATATATATATATATATATATATATATATATATAGGTCCAACATCTTTTTGACATTGTATAGAACGGTTGGATATGTTATCACTTTTTGTCCTGTGAATATAATTAGTTTTTTTTTGTCATTATAACGCTTTTTAGGCCCATAAAACCAAAACTTCGAGAGGTTACGAGGATGTGCCATTACAAATAATTTATGTGGTTGATCAAGATGGGGCGTCTTGTATTGTATTTAATTTATTGTTTTGGGGTTGTCTATATTATATTGCATTTATAAAAAAATAATAATTTATGTTGTTGTCCATGAAGTTCTAAGAATTGAATCGATGTTATTACTACACTTCGCTAAACACATGTTATGCATTTTAGCTATTACAGAGTTACTAATCTTGTATGAATACTTTATCATTTGCATATTACCACATTAGTGTGATCAATTTGAACCAAAACAACAACGCGAACCTGGATTTATAGATTTTGTGCATATTGACCTTATATGTCGACCAAATGAACGTACGGACTTGGGACTTGGTCCATCATTTCTAGCAACATTAGGTCCATCATTTCTAGCAACATTAGATAGTTTTGTCAATAAATTAATAATGAATTCATGTGTAAGACTTTGACATGTGAATGTGATACGATAAGTTGTACTTAAATTCGAAAACGGGTAGGTTATACAACCCTTTTTTTTCTACAAAAAGGCACCTCTTTTTTGCGCTTTTTTACTTTTATAATTTTGTTTATATCAAAAACTATAAACCTAAAAGTATGGAACATAAAATATAAAGTTTAATAAGTCAAATGATTAAAATTGTCAGAAATACGACACAAAACTGACAAAAAAACCCCCTTATGTCACTCATGGGAGGTTGTATAGTATTACCCTTTTGTGAGATAAAATGGCCAAATTCAAGCCATTTAGAACGATATTAAACATAAAACAAATTTGAATTGTATTCACGTGAGACACCTTTGACATGTGATATGATAAGGTGTCTGATTAGGTTAAAATAAAAAGATACTGAATTTTTGCAAGACACATATGCTCCGTACTTGTTAGAAAAAAGGTAAATCCTACAATGATAAATAGGTTTGCTAAAAATGCCACACTTGGTTTTTAAGACTATTAGAGCACTTGCAATCATGCCCTCAAGTTAAGGTTTACCTTCCTGCCACGTCACCGCCACATCAGTTTTAACATTTCACCTTAACTCACTAAAAAAACACCCACAATCATAACATCCCAAGTTAAGGTTTAACATTTGATATTTTCAAATTCAACCCCTAAACTAAAACAAACACTTCATTTATTAAAAAACATATGACATTAAACATTAAAACACAAAGTACATTAAACAATAAACACGAATTACATTAAACATTAAAACTACAACGAGATTGAGTAAAAATAAAACTACTAAAACTTAAGAATACGAATCATCCGAGTTCCAACCTCAATCTGAAGAGGAATAAAACTTCGCCATTGAGCTTTGTCTCCATGATGTCAAAGTAGTTATCTCAAGATATTGAGCTTCCACGGCTTTTGTTCATGACGAGCGCTTTCTCAGTAACTCCTGCTCCATAATCTCTATAGTTTTCTTCGTCTGCTCAAGTTGACGAAGGAAGCCTCACTTAACCCAAATGGATTGTTTTCAAGATCCACCGTGGAATGTTAGCAATGGATTGTTAACAAATGGAGGGTTAACAATTGGATTGTTCACGGTGGAGTGTTTAGAATACATTTTCCGGTTGGAAACCGAAAGACATCTTCGTGTGGTGTTGAGTAAACCTCAAATTCTTCGGAGTTGGAAAGCTAGTTTCCCAAGAATCGAGTTAGAGTTAGAAAGCTAGTTTCCAAAGAATCTGTTGTGGACTTGGGAATTCTTGAGAAAAATCTTTGCAGACATTTTGTGTGTGTGAGTTGTGTGTAAGTTAGAGTTCTAAACAACTCGTAGAGTTGTATATATAAGCAGTTGATTTTGAATTTGAATAAATCCGCCATATTTGATTTTTAAATTTAAATTTGAATTTAAATTTATCCCGCTCATAATTAACCAGTATAATTTAAATATGAATTTGAATAGGTTAAGGGGGTGTAAGTGCAAATTTATTTGAAATGGTGTAGGGGGTGAAATGAATTTTTTTCCCCTACCCTTAACGCCCCGTTACCTTGGTAACTTGGGGCCTTTAACGTGCAAATAACTTGGCATATGGTGTGGGTAACGCCATCTAACGCAGCCTCCCCCACGTTAACGTTGCAACTGCTCTTATTTGAGTAAGTATAAACTAAAAATCGACTTAGAAGTAAATAATAAGCTACAGATAATTAAACAAATTTTTTGAGACATGATACTTCTTCGAACATGGCCCGTATCTTGTATATTCTTCTTTCAAAGATATTGCGGAACATCTTACATTTAGAAGAAGAATTCAAGTTCTTGGAATAGGTTTGTTAGATTTTTTTGCCCAGATAATCCTATAGGAACTCGGTTTTGTATAGCTTCAGAGCTTGAAGAGATCCCACATAATCAAGAAAATGAAGCGAAAGATTTTCTTATATGTGGCCGAGTAGAAATGCATATCGGATCGTCTTGTTTTCTTGTGACTTCTTATTAATTGGCATTTTTTTTTTTCATTTTTGTGTGGATTAATTGGCATTTTTTTTACTTGTCGAGCTTATCAGTCTTTATCTTTTTGAGAGTGTTACATTTCCTTTAATTTGGGTTTATATAAAATAATCTCCATATAGTTATGTAACAATGGTGTTGCGCACCCTTTATGTGAATAAGAAAATGATCTACTATTTTGCCTTATTCCTAATACATAATGATGGTCCATCACTTTGGTATTCTCGTATACCATAACATGACTAAAATGTGTTGTGTGTATATCTTTGTTAAGCAACTCCTTCACTCAGCTTTTGTTTTGAGTTTTCTATCCCACATAGCAATAGTAAAGAAACTTTTGCTTACTTATATATTGTTATGCATATGCTTTCTACAAATTGAGAAAGACGTTATGTTGTTGCGGGTGGAATGTCATTTTGTTAGCACATCTAACAAAGTAGGCTTTTCATATGCAAGAACCAATTTAATTTCTCAATATTTTTGGGTCACAAAATTCACGAGTTTAGTTAAGTTAATAAAGTTGAGATAAATCCAGATATTATATTTACCATAGATCCAATAAATCAATCTTAGTCATTCATTTTTTTATCAAAATTAATAAAGAATAAAAAAAAAACTATTTTTCACATTTTTTTAAAAACAACATATCTTGCAAACGGTAAATCTTCAAACTATTAAAAATACACCATCACGACGAGAATTAAATTATTTTTCTACAGATATGCACTTCTTTATATTTTCACCGAACTTTTTTTTTTCAAAAATTCCGCCAAGAAAAATCACATATGATTTGTAAAATCATATATAATTTTCAAAAATCACATGTGATTCGATTTTTACAAATCACATATGATTTTCAAAAATTATATGTGATTTTCACAAATCGCATATGATTTTTTCTTGGCCAAAAGTTTGAAAAAAGAAATTGTTAAAAATATATAGAAGTGCATATCTATAGAAAGATAATTTAATTCTCGTCGCGATGATATGATTTTTTTCCGTAGCTATTAACAGTTTGCAAGATATTTAATTTTTAAAAAAAGTGTGAAAGTTTATTTTTTTGTTTTAATTAGAAAAATGAATGACTATAATTGGTTAGGTTAGTAATATGAATATTCGGATTCATAAACTGCGGCATTTGTTGTTTCATACCGCTAGAGCAAAGTATTAGAATGATATTTCATATACCGTTTTCGAGAAGATAATGACTAATAAACCCAACAAGAAGATCCGATATGCAATACCTAATCAACCCCATATCATCAATAAGTTTTAGCTGCCACTTGATAGGAAAATAAGAACCAACACTGATAACTCCACATTCGCAAGTGATGACTAATAAGCCGAAGTGTCATATGCCAACTAACTCAAGTAAAATAAGGTATACCAAAGCACATGTTTTCTCAACTACCATCACAAGAAATGGAAGTCAAAAGAAAGAACCTTTTCTTTATTTTGGCAACAATATCAATCAATACTACAACTTACATAATTCCAATATATATAGTTTATATTTTGGTAACATATACCCGTAACAATTTCGTTGATTTATACCATTAGTTACTTAAAAGTACAACTTGCTACTCGTCAATAATCCTACCAAGTTACTAAACAATTGAAATCTACCAGTAAATCAAAATGATAACCTTTTATCTTAACACAATGCTACCATGTTTGTGTACACTTTTTTTTTTACACTTCTAATATGCACCAACTAGAGTTGACTTACATTGCTGGTCAAAGTCTCAATCATCTTCTCATTACCAAATGTACCCATTTACAAGAACCCAATCCTCAATCATTGCTTGCGAATTAATGGACTAGATTGAAGGAACACGATGATCAAGAAGTCGCAAGTCGTCAGCTGACCATCCGCACTTCCTCTTAAATCACGCTGACCAAATACACCAACTCTTAAATCACACGACCAAATACAACAAAATCTTTACATCATTGTTCTTTAGCAATACTCGATCATATACCTAACACTTTGCATTAAGTCCTCGTGTAGCAAAACCCCACGACCCGACTACATGCTTCATAAAGTATGGACTCGTTCGCTTTCAAGATTTTCTTGATCTCATTATTGGATAAAAAGCTAGTCACTTTGGTGGTTTCATAAGGTGCCAGTCTCCTAAAATCATACAATGTAGCTAATCCTCACATGTTGTGTAACATGTTTAAAAGCTTGATCTTGCATTTGTTGCATGCTACCATTCGCTTTTTCGTTAATCTAACAACTTCGTCAAGTTTTTCTAATTGGGTTCTTTGTTTCTTGTTAATTAGTCAAGTTTATAAGCACTTTTTGATCACGTGGGATCTCTTCATACGTCGAAGCAATACTAAAACCTGTTCCAATAGGATTATCAAGAATTAAAAGATCAAATATCCTATTCCACGAACTCGGATTCTTTTTAAGTGTAAGATGTTCCATATTATGCTTCAAAGAAGAGGTAACAAGATTTGGGCCTAGTTGGAAGAAGTTTCGAGTCATGGAAGAACACCCTGGGCCACCTTGAAGCAAAATGAGAAGTGGGACTTGTGATAGTAGTGAAAGGTTATTTAAGTACATTTGGCTTCGTAAAGCCAAACGAGAAGTGGCGGAGTTGATGGTAAGATAGCCTGATTTCGTTGTGGTGGTGGAGAAGATGGCAGTTGGTGGTCAATGGTCAACTTGCAGAATATATTCAAAAATATGGGAATTTGATAAATGTGGTGGTGTTTAGTGCTGGTCATCTTGTGCTTGCTAATTAGTCTGTTAATTCATGCTATATTTGCTTTAAGCTTATTAGAGCATGGAGTGTCATGGCACACCAAGCCTCTTTATTTGGGCCCCACTTGTGCCACATCACTCCAACACACTTACTTAAAAATACCCCTCAATCACAACTAACTCAAACCTCTTCATTTGAGCCCCACCCACCCTCATTTTATTTCTTTTCCATAATTTTCAAACACAATAAAAATACCCCACAATTTTTCGTTATTGCCATTTCATTTAGACGTGTATACCATCAAAGCTTCCAAATCCATTGCATGTCAGCCCATGAACGAATTGCTCCAAAGCCCACGTCCAATTCAATTCCATTGACATACAATTTGGCTAAACCTAAGGCCCAACACAAATGAGTCCGATCCAAATGATAGATACACATAACCGGTATAAGAGGACATAGCATATTAACCTAAACAAATACATCTCAAAATAAAACGCCTACCATCATATTTCTCTCATCACAATCTGAAAAAAAATGCCTTCACCTTAATTCCTTAAACATATCTGCTTTCTCTCCCACCACCAAAAAAAGTAACCGTTTGATATTAAGGGTAATATTCAAACGTTTATATTCAAAAAGTGTTTGTCTTGTTGTGTGTCGTTGGAGTGTCGAATTGGGGATCCGCGAGGGTGGCTGGTGTGGTGGCGGTGGCCGGTGAGAAGTGGCGAGGGTGCCACGTTGGAGTGGCGAACGTTTTCCGCCGTGACACTCTATGCTCTTAGCGTCCCATATCGGCCAATAAAAAGAAATATTGCTTGTTTTAAGGGTCCGTTAGTGGGGTTGGATTGTGATTTAGATTTGATTTAGAATTTGAATTTGAGGTAAGTTTAGGAGAAAAAAATATATTTTATAATAAACTTTAAATAATATATATATTATTTTGAATGATAAAGTAGTAAAATATATATATATATATATATATATATATATATATATATATATATATATATATATATATATATATATATATATATATATATATATATATATATATAATGCACGAAAGCACTTCACTCTTAATTTTAAGACGACAAGATAAAAAGCATAATGTACATTACTTTAATGCACATTCGCACTCTAAGTTTTCAGACTTACAAGACATGAAACATAATGTACACCACTTTAATGCACATATTAAAAAGACAAAACATTACTTTAATGCTATTAATGTAGTAAGTTAATTAACTGTTCAATAAATATAATTAATGCAATTATTAAAATACCCCTTACATAAAAAATACAAATTATCAAACATATTGTACAACCAACTTAAACACAATTCCGCATTAAATGTCACTAATACAAATAATAAAGCACATTATACCAATATCCAAACCGAATCGGCAACGGCTAAACGGACATCGTAAACGGCTCATGTTATACTTAATCGCTTTTAAAAAGACCCAAAAAGACTAAATAAATTCCTAGTTAATGGGTTAAAATACGTCACATGAAACTCTTGATATCCATAAATTTATTGTCAAAAAGAAAATAATAAACTAAAATACATGATTTACCGAATTTTTATTTCGAGTACTACTGCCACATGCGTGGTACCACTAGTATAGTATATATATATATATATATATATATATATATATATATATATATATATATATATATATATATATATATATATATATATATATATATATATATATATATATATATATATAGGAATATATTAGCTACAATTTATTGTAGCTAATTGGCCACAATTTTGCTATATAACGCGGTCCCCGATTCTTTTCGTGGGTCCCGATTCTTTCTCGTGAGTCCCGGATTTATTGTTAGTGTATTTTTATTAGGATTTTATTAATTGCTACAAAATTCAGAATTAGCATATCCCCATATATATATATATATATATATATATATATATATATATATATATATATATATATATATATATATATATATATATATATATATATATATATATATGGGTCTATTTTTGTAGAGAGAAAAGACTAAATGACCCACAAAAATATTGATACCCACTTAAAAGTCACAAAATTAGTCATCTATCATTTTTTTCATTCCTAATTCCATTCCCTACTTCTAAAGAATCAACAAAACAAATTATAAAAGTCTTTTCAAGTAAAACCCATTCCATAACCCCATACCAAACGGGCCCTAAATTGTGTATGAATTATACAATTTGGGATTAGTTTTAAATTGTCGCGGATGGCAGGCCATTATGGTAGACCAACATATCATTATGAATATTTTATCCGTTATAAATTGATTGGAGTTCTTTCTTTCTTCGTTTTTTATTGTCATTTTAAGTTGTCGCGGATGATGCCATTAAGGTAGAGCAATGTATCATTATGGATACGCTATCTGTTATATATTGATTCGAGTTCTCTTTTTTTTCGTTTTTTATTGTCATTTTAAGTTGTCGCGGATGGCATGCCATTATGGTTGAGCAATGTATCATTTATGGTATGCTATCCGTTATAAATTGATTCGAGTTCTTGCTTTTTTTCGTTTTTTATTGTCATTTTACAAAACTAATACGAGTAGGTTATATGTAATTAGTTATAAAAATTTATTTTAGTACTCATTTTTTTGTCATTATAGATATATAACAAGTTTGGTCCAACATATTTAGTTTTGACGTTTTATGAAACTATTGGATATGTTATCATATGGTGACGACAAAATCACTTCGGAAGAACTGAGTTTGTTATATTTTATTGAAGGAAATGCTAAACGTAGTCGTAAAGACCACGTTAAGACATTAATAAATGCATTGAATGTTTATTTTGATATGCATGGAGCATAAGTTTATTTTGATATAGTCTTAGTGCTATATGTATTGTTTTTGCTAAGGCTGTTCATTCTTGAGGTTGTTCAAGTATGAGTGTTTTGTTCTTTTTTTCGCTTCAAGAGTGGTTTCATCACCACTCTTGCATGTAATGTAACTCTTATATGGTTTTTATATATTTCACCGTATAAACCCTTACCAAAAAAAAATGCATTAAATGTTTGTATCTTAATAATAGACCACTCACCCCTATATATATAACTACTCTCAATAGATCTAATGTACAACCACTTTTCCATCTTTTTAACTTCTAAATGTATAACTACAAATATCAAAACTCTTTACTCAAAAAGACACAATGTAAAGAAGTTCTACACCTTACATACCTAACAATCAGACACTTCTTGCTCAAAAAGACACAATGTAAAGAAGTTCTACACCTTACATACCTAACAATCAGACACTTCTTGTAATAAAGTGCATGACTATCTTATCAACTCAACAAATACTTTTTTTGTTAAAGAAAATATGATGAGTTTGATTACGACATGACTACATGAGTAAAATCTAAGATTTATTATTATTGGTTCGTAGATTAGTCATTATTGGGCTTGTTTTGGGCTAGTATATGGCCCTATTGGTTACTATCTTGTGCATATTGGTCCTTATATGTCGACCTAACGAACATGCGGACACTACAAAAATATGGCATTTGCTGACATATTTGTTCTTCGAACTTTTAAAGAGTATATTTTTATTGAATGTTTACTGTTATAAGAGTGTAGAAATTTATTATTGAATAAATGCTAAAGATAAATAAACAATCATCACATTTTCTTCTCACACACATGGCATCCGAATCCACACTCATTGAAAAATAAGAAATTTTGCATGTTTATATGGTCTAATGTACCCACTCTACTATAAATTGGTAATGGTATTAAGTTGTTGAATACAATTATCTCATTATGGTAGAGCAATGAGTCTTAATTTCAAGAGTGAAGTTATTCATACTCCTTACCTTATTATGTAACCCTCATGACATGACTCACAACTGAAAACCCGTGCGAACGAAAGATCACGAATAGGCTCTCGTGCAACAAACGCAAGAACTAAGCTTTTAAATATATTACAAAACCGTCACGAATTGCTACATTGTATGATTTTTAGAAGACTAACACTTTTTAAAACCACTAAAGTGGCTAGCTTTTTATCCAATAATGACATCAAAAGAATCTTGAAAGCAAAAAAGTCCATAGTTAAAGAAGAACGTAGTCACACAATGCTGTTGTGGGATCCGTGTTACACTCGGACTTAATGAAAATTGTCGGGATTAGTATTAAGTATGTGATTTATAATAGTGCTGGTCATCTTGATGACCACTTATGCAAGTCAACTATAATTTATGCAGATAACATTGTGACTATGTGGTGATTTCTTATAGAAAACATAGGTTTGCTTAAATGAGTGAGTTGCTGACAGGTTTGCATATCTTTTCGCAAATGTGGAGGTTTCTTATTTGAATCATTCAATAATCCGATGTAAAAAGGACGTCGTAACTATTCTTTGTATCAATTTTGGAGCCAACTTTCAAACGCATAAGTTCCGTTGAATGATCGGTCTAAACATTGGTTTTCACATATTGTGTTTTGAGTGAGTCAACATCATGAAAAAATGATCTCTAGTTTTTTGTTTAAAAAAGTTTGTGTATTGTCAACTGTTTATGTCTACTTGACACAAGACATGAATAAGTCACATGGTTTAATCGAATTGACCAACCAACAGATAATCTAAATTTGAACTAGCACTTTATGATTTTATCTTCTCACGAGTGATTCACATAAATTGTAAATGACCCGACTATTATTTAATTGGGATCGGTGGCCTAGTAGACGCTGCAATGTAGGGTCTTACAAAAGTATTTTCTTTGTTTGTTGCGTATGAGTTTCTTCGCTTTCCTATCGAGTGGCGCCTAACACTTATTGCTCATACAATGGTGTTAAGACCCTTTTCTCGTGATTATAAAAATAATCGTATACCATATAGAATTGAATGATCTTTGAGGACCATTCATGTTATCAAAATGCTTTTTAAAATGTTACATAATTAAAATTTGTGGTGTGTATTTGTTTTATTTAGTGATTTTCCTACTCAAATTTAGCTTTTATTTTGAGTTTTGAGTTACCAAAATCCATTGCTAAAGAAAAAAAAAAAAAAAAAAAAAAAAAAAACTTTCTTTGGTTATATAGCCTCATGTACTTGTTTCTGTGTAAACCGATATTAGCATTGTATTGTTGCATTCACGCACCCATTCTAGAAGTGTTTGTGTGCGCAGTAATCAATTTGAGTTCTGATTTTTTTTTTCTTTGTATACACTACAAAATTTAGCAAGATGGATTAGGTTCGAAGTCCGAATTTTCAAATTCAAATGTTGTAGCGTTTGATGTTTGATTCTAGGGAGGAGCAGACGTCCGAACCAGTTGTAACTATTAGTGGATAATTAAGCCAAGTCCAGTTTGTAGGTTTTGGTAATTAGGGTTTTACAATTATAAATAATGGTCAATAAAGTTATACCTACGGGGTTTTAATGTTCTAACACTAACTAGAACCAAACCCGATTAATCCATGAACCAAATTTTGTGAAAAGTAAGAACCGAGAACCGAATTAAATATAGTTTTTAGTTCCAGTTCCGGTTCCGGTTCAGTTTTACGGATTTACCCAAACCTTATGCACAAATAAATTAGGCCGATAAAAAACAAAAAATATATTGGAACTTTTTTAGCGTTTGTAACAATTTACGTTTAAACTAATAAGGTTTAACATTTGATAGTTTCACATTGTTTGAATGTTTAACATAACAATCAAACTTAATGAATTAACTTCAAACTTTGTCCAACCAAATAACCAAAATCATTTATGGTTCCACAATTAGTTTCCCTTTATCTCTTCCAGTTAGTTTATCTAATTGTTCTTCCATATCTTTGACTGTCAAGAGCAAAAGAACAAGAGAACCGGACATAAACTGAGTTGTGGTTTTTTTAGATCCAACCAAGAAGTGTCAGTGACTTGCTCATGGTTTTAGAAACAAATGTATTCATGAAATGTTTTTGAGTATGAGAAACAAAGAAAATTACATGTTTTTAGTATTATTGGGTATTCGGTTCCGAAACCGAGAATCGGTGGACCCGAACCCAACCGACCCAAGAACTAAAAAACGTAAAACTCAATAACAAGAACCGGGATTTGGATTTGGTTTTGTTCTTCTCGGTTCCGGCCCAGTTCTCGGTTTCGGTCCGATTTTTCGATTCTTTTGCTTATCTATATTTGAATTAGTTGGAGCAAAGTATTAGAATGAGACCTGCGATGTTACAAATCCATATTGATTCACAATTGTTTTTGTTATCTAACTAAGGGTGCGTTTGGTTTGAGGTGTTCGGATTCATGGAATACATTTATAGACATAAATTATTGTTTGGTAGACCTAAATAGAATTCAAGTAATGGATTCATCCAATAATATGATTCCACTATATATTGGTGTCTTTTGCATGATTCCACCTAATTTTTGTTCAACAAACATTTACAGCCACAAATTTAATATTTTTTTTTGGAAAATTGCATAAAAATGTATCATACTTGCCACTTTTTGTCATTGTGTGTAGCGAACTATTTTTTTTTATCATTGTGACACCAACCTTTTTGGAGCGTGCTATTGTATGGTGTGTTTTACCGGTTGCTTCCTTAGCCGGTTATATCTTAATTTTTTTACGTTTTATTCACCTTTTTGTATTCCACCTCTGAAATTCATTTGACACGTATGAAAATCATTGTACACGTAAGAATTCCACTTATAACCTACCTTATCCTCAAAAAAACACACAGTCCCCCACATACTTCTTTATACGAAACTGGTCCCAAACCCTAAATATTAAAATCCAAATTGACATTCATTCTCTAGTGGTTTTATGCAATTGATTTGTGCAAAAGGTATATTTCACTTTATTATGTTTGTATTCTACTTGAATTTAATTTTTTATTTATCTCTCCATAATATGAATGGTGATTTAGGGTTTATATTGAGTAATATATATATATATATATATATATATATATATATATATATATATATATATATATATATATATATATATATATATATATATATATATATATATATATATATATATATATATATATTTTGTATACAATATGGCGCCATCCGTTGATTTTGCTTTTTATTTACATTTTGATGGGGTCTTCTATTTCTTACCACTAAGGTATGAAAATGGTATAGTTCACGAGTTTAGGGTTTCTAAGGAGAAGAAGTTTGATTATGAGAGTCTTTATGAGTATTTGACAGAGCGGTATGAGTTAAGTTTTTATGCCATGTTTTTTAGGTTACAAGAATGTGAGTTAGATGTTGGGTTAAAAATAATTGAGTCTAATACAGATTTGGAGACAATGTATTCGTTTGCTGAATCTTATGGAAAAATATATATGTATTTAGCCCACATTCCCCAAAATTTGTATGATTATTATCACAAAAATTTGGTCTTTGATGATTCTGTTAATGAGGCAACTTCTAAACTTAGAATACAAGGGGTTAGGAGGAAGGATGTTGGGAACATGTCTTATGATGAATTAGTTTCATGGGCTGAGGAAGAAGCACAAAAGTTAAAAACACCACCTAAGCCTAGAACTGTAAGTAGAAAACATTGGGATAGTGTATCAATTGAGGTTGAAGTGGATCACACTCAAGCACCACCTATTAATCTAGACACTGAGACATTTGTCCCATCTGATGATGAGAATGGTCCATCAGAACATGTTGCTGATGTCAATTCTCCATCAGAACATGTCCATGATGATGTTGGTCCATCCGAACAGGTTGCTGATGACAATTCTCCATCAGAACATGTTCATGATGACACTGGTCCATCAGAACATGTTCATGATAATGACATCCTTAGGAATGTGATGGATAAGGGTAAGGGTCCATTGATTGAAGAAGATAGACCAATTCATGCTAAAAAGCAAAGTGTTAGGAACAAGGGTATTGTTATTGAAGATAATGTTAATCCAAGGGTTATGGATGATTCTTCTACTGAAAGTGATGCTGAAATTCCTAACTACTCAATGTTATATAGTGATAGTGATAGTGAAATGTCTGATAGATCTATAGACTACTTATCAGAGGGTGAGGATGAGTTGATAGAACTTAGGAAAAGAATTTATGAGTCAAAAAGGGTACCCAAGGTTACAAACCAAAGTACTCAGCAGCCAAGTGGAGAGGCAAGTTCAACAGAAAAGAAAGGAAATGGTCTATGTGAAATGAAACTGTCCAAGAACATGAGGAGTTCTAGATGACTTTATCGAGGAAGCTGAAGGTTGTGATGATGATGTCAACTCACGTATCCTTTCAAATGGTGGAGACTAATGTCGAGAGTATCCCGTCCATGATGCTGGAATACACACCGGAAGATGGTGAAACCAAAGGTAATGACACATTCCATCCAAAATATTATGCATACTATTAAAGTTACAACAATTATTTTCAGTAATACGTTTATGTTTTATTTTCAGGTTGGAGAAAAGTATGTAGATGCTGCTCAGTTGAGACAATGTCTGACATACTATGCTTTAGCAAATGGATTTTCCTGTGGTTCGGCAGGCTCAAAACTAAATTTATTGCTCGTTGTGGTTTACGTCCTGAGAGGATCAAGGATCAAAAGAAGGGGAAACTAAGTAAGTTCAACAGATACCCAACAGAAAGGGATGAAGGCTCTACTTGCCCATGGAGGTGTTATGCGAAGCAGTTGGTTAATGAAAGGTCTTTTCAGGTGATATCACTTACTAATGAACATACATGTGTTAGAGATTTTAAGTATGGATCATTAGTTAATTACAAGTGGATTGCTAGTCACTTTTGTCCTAAGATTAGAATGAATCCAGACATTAAGTTGCATCAAATTGCTGAATTAGTCATGAAAAAATACAAGTGCATAGTTAGTCCTAGTGTATGTAGAAGGGCTAAAAGTTTGGCAATAAATGAAGGGGAAAACACAATGGCAGATCATTATGGTTACATTAGGTCATATGCAAGAGCCATATTGGATTCAAATGATGGTTCCACTGTAAGAGTTAGGGTTACAGTCAATCCAGGTGATGAAACTTTTTTCGATAGGTTTTATGTATGCTTTAATGGTTTGAAAGAGGGTTGGAAGAAAGGGTGTAGAAGGGTTATAGCTTTGGATGGATGTTTCCTCAAAAAACCAAATGTGGGGGAAATTCTTACAGCTATTGGGAGGGATGGTAACAACCAGATCTTTCCGGTAGCATGGGCTGTAGTCAATGTGGAGAACAAAGATAACTAGTCATGGTTTTTGGAATTGCTTAGACAGGATCTTGAATTGCCAAATGGAAATGGTCTAACACTTATGTCAGACCAACACAAGGTATGGTTAACTTTCAATGCCTTGTTTTTAAGTGTCTTTCATATTCTAATTGTTTTAATGAACATGCTGTAGGGATTGATAGAAGCTGTCAAGGATGTAATGCCCAATGCAGAACATAGACAATGTGCAAGGCATATCTATGAGGGTTTTAGAAAAACATATAGTGGTGTGGAATTTAGGAATCTTTTTTGGGCTGCTTCAAAGGCTAGTTACCCAGGTCTGTTCAACAAGATTATGGAGAAAATGAAAATAGCTAACCCAAATGCATATCAATATCTGCTTAATAAAGATCCCAAGACCTGGTCCAGAGCCTACTTTCAAATTGGTAACAATTGTGAAGCTGTTGAGAATGGATTCAGTGAATGTTTCAATGTTGTGATGTTAAGTGTTAGAGATAAGCCATTGATTACAATGCTTGAGGCAATGAGGGTGATTGTTATGGATAAATGAACATTATGAGAAAAATGTTGGATAAATGGAAAGAAGACATTTGTCCTAACGTTCAGAAAAGGTTGGAAATCTTAAAAGATCAGCAAAGGTATGAATTACAGTACTTATATCATGATTATAATGCTAAATATCCATTAACTGTATACTAATTATAGCTTATTTGCTGTAAGGTTCTGGCATGTGATACCAGCTGGAGGAAGTCTATTTGAAGTGAGAAATGGTTCTGAGGCTTTTAGCATTGATGAACAACATAGGACTTGCAGCTGCAGGATGTGGCAACTATCAGGTTTGCCATGTAGTCATGCCATAGCTGTCATTTTTAAGTTAAGAAGAAGGGCAGAAGAGTATGTGCCAGATTGCTTTAGAAAACAAATGTTTCATCATGTCTATCATTTAATCCTGTTGGTGGAATGACCTTCGCCCGATCAGTGGTGGTCTAAGGTCTTGCCTCCTAAACCAAAAAAATGCCTGGTAGGCCAAAGAAAAAAAGGAATAGAGCTGCTCATGAAAATAAGAACCCCAATAAGATTCCTAGGACTGTGATTGGGATGACTTGTTCAAATTGTTTTCAAAAAGGTCACAATAAGAAGGGATGTAAGAACCAAACTGTTGTGAAACCACCAGTTAAAAAGGGTAGACCTAGGAAAACCACAACCACAGGTATTGTTGATGAAGATGAACCCTTAGTTGAACCATTTAGAGCAACACATGATTCTATCCCTAGGTCTAGTGAATATGATGTGGGTGGTTCTAGTGCAACTGTCAATGCTAAAAAAGGTAGACCAAGGAAAACAAAAAAAAAACACACACACACACAACCATAACCACAGGTTTAGTTGATGAAGATGAACCCTTACCTGAACCAGTTGATGAAAATGAGACCATGGCTACACCGATAAGCACTAACTTGATTGAAGATAATGAGACCTTAGGTTCTAGTGTATGTGAATTGGGTGGTTCTAGTGCGGTGCACCTAGTCAAAGCAAAAAAAGGGTAAGATTTGCTGAAGTGGGTGGGTCTAGGGCATTCAATCTCAAGGGAAGAGGTAGAGGTAGAGGGCTTAGTGGTCTTGGCAGATTTGGAAGGTTGGGGAGATGGTTTGGCATTGATGAAAATGAAAGTGTGTCTGATCCAATTGAAAGTACTGAAGATGACCATGCTGAACAAAATCCACTTGACAACCAGAACTCACAGACTGCAACTACTCAGACCTCAAAGATTGCACCTACCCAGCACTCACAGACTGCACCAGTACATGAAGTAGAACCAAGATCAAAGAGGAAATTTGTCATGACAAAGCAAAGAGGAAAGAGTGAAAGAATCAAGATGAAATCGCTAAAGCAACACCAAGGCATTGGAGCTCAAGCTCGATGCTCTCGTTGGAGTGAAAACAAATTAGTATAACTAAACTTCTTTAATGTAATCTAACTTTAATGTTGTGTAACTAAACTTCTGTGCACTTCTTTTGTTCATATATGTTGTGCACTTAGAAACATATGGTATTTGGTTATTATGTCATGTAACTTTAAACCTTCATGGAATGCTCAGTTTTGTAACTGAATGGGCATGAACTTGTGAAAAGTAATAACATTTAGCATTTGTATTATGAGCCTGTGTTGAATAACTCTTGTTAACCAAAACAAACCATTGCATTAAACATAAACCAAGACAAAACATTGTCATATTACATAAGTCCTAACAGGTTCTATTGATTGGATACAAACACATTACTTCCACAAAACAAAAGCTACAAAAATAACCAACAAACCAAACAAAACAACAAGTTTGTCATGAAATTAGACTTTTGACTTTAGCAAAGTCATATCTGCTTTCAATTGAACCATTTGCAAATATGTGCCTTCATCTGATGTGAAGCTTTTGCCTTCATGAGATTTTGAGCCAATCTTATCGATGTCCTTATTCTTTTGCTTCTTCAACATTTTCAGTTCTTCATGCTGTTTGAAGAACAACTCTTTGTAGTAGTCACTAGGTAGCTCATCATCAATAAAGCCATAAAACTTACACTGATCTTCCATATCCTGTCAATTAACAAACGAAATGTTTTATTTACATAACGAGCTTAATTAACAAACGAAAATATTATCTTACATATTTTGGACAGCCCTTGAATCTTCTACCGGGGTTGTAAATGGTGCATGAGACTTGCTCTTCCATAGGCAAATGACAATCGCATTCAGTACGAGCAATAACTTCCTCCTTGGTATACCGTTTGAATGTTGTCGCTCTAGATCGAGAGGTTGAAGAAGAGAAGATCTCATGGGTTTGTGTGGTGGGGATAAAAGGTTTGTTTGGTGTGGATAAAATGATTGTGTGGTGGGGGTGTGAAGATAAAATATGAAATATGTTGATTATATAGAAAAGGTATAAAGGTAGATTTGTTTTAAATAAAGACAAAAAAAAGGAATTATTTGATTAGTCAGCAAATACCGGTGCCACGTAGGAATAAATTATGCAACCGGTAAAACGGACCATACAATAGCACGCTTCAAAAAGGTTGGTGTCACAATGATAAAAAAATAGTTCAGTACTCACAATGACAAAAAGTGGCAAGTATGATGTATTTTTATGCAATTTTCCCATTTTTTTTCTTCCCTCTCTTATTTGTAGTTTTCAATATATTTTAACTTCACTATTTTAATTTAAAATACATATAATTTATATATTATATATATTTTCTCTCTCCTCTTTTCTTTCATACTTTTCCCAAATCTAAATTCAATTCTAATCCCACTTACAAACCAAACGGACCATAAATTTAGGAAGTTGAGTAATATGCTCAAAATATGTAATTACAAACATTCACATGATTTTTCGACTTTTTGCCATCGTAAAAGAATTATAGATAGTTGGATAATGGGGCCAACATCTTTTTTGACATTTTATGAAACTGTTGGATATCATATCACTTTTTTTTTTCCTTTGAATATAATTAGCTTTTTGTTATTATAATGTTTTTTAGGCCCATAAAACCAAAACTTCAAGAAGTGACAAGGATGTGGCATTACAAATAATTTATGTGTAAGAATCGATCGTGAGTTGGTCGATCGATTGATGACTCGGTCGCCCTTGTTGCAGGTAGTCGATCACTTAGAGGTCAAGAGCTTTTTTTTGTTGTACGATCGACACACACACATTACAAACAAAAATCTCACTTTCTCATTTAAAAATGAAGGTCGTCCTCTTTGTGGTAAAAAGTCGACATGGGTTGTGGAGAAAAGAAAGGCGATGTGGCTAAGAAATGAAGGTCATTGTAGTGTGTGTCAATTTATCGTTAAACACATGTTATGCAATTTATCTAATACACAGTTGCTAATCTTGTATGAAAACTTTGTCATTTGCATATTACCCCATTAGTGTGTGTCAATTTGAAACCAAAACAACAATGCGAACCTCGACTTATACATTTTCTCATATATTTCAATGTGAATGAACATGGTGGATTTGATGATGCAATTTTTTGAAAATTAGTGGGCTTGTTTTGGATCTAATCGTAACTCTCATGTGCATATTGGGCCTTATATGTCGACCAAACTAACGTACGGGCATGGCCTTGGTCCATAATTTATAGCAGTAATAAATAACTCTTTCATTTGAGATTTATGAGAGCATGGGTATGTTTGGAACGGGGCGGTGTGGAGTTTTTTTGAGCGGTGAGCAATGAACATTTGATTTTTAGTAGTCATTTGGCATAAGAGAGGTGAGCATTACTATTTTTTAGGAGTGCTATTTTTTCCAATACTTCTTTAAGAAGCGGTGAAGCGGTGCCTGACCACTTCTTCACATTCTACTACTACTTCATGATTCTTTTAACAAACACACTATGAATAATGGTTTTCATCCGCCTTAACTATTTCCCTCTTCTGCATTTTTTAACACCCCCATTAAATAAAACTTAATTGGAACCATTTATAAGAAATTCATGGGTCAGAATGCATCAAATACATCATCCCTTTGAACTCAACTTGCATATTTTTGTTTATGGCTTTGCAAATGCACATGTGTGTTTCAATTATGAAGGGACAAAAAGTATTCGTAAGTATATATCATCATCAATCTTAAATCCGCAAGATTTTTTAATTTAAAATTAAACTCGGTTATAGAATTCAAACCAACATGTTTACTCCGTAAATAAATCATGCGATAATAGTTAATGTTAAAATTTGGTCTGGTGTGGTATTGAAACATATGGTCTCTGCATCATTCATGTCGATTTTGTTTCTTTAAATAAGTCTTGTTAGGAAAGTTGGAAATGATGTTTTAGGGACTATTCACGTTATAAAAATGTATTTTAAAATGTTATCCGTTGACTTTATTAAGTGATTGCTTAAAGCATTTAATCCCACATCGGGTAAAGAAAAGAAGTTCTCTTTGTATATATAGTGTGATATATATGACTCACATAAATTGAGATTAGTATCATGTTATGCTATTTAAACTTTTTTCAACTTTTTTGTCACAAATATTTAATTTTGAGAATTTTCATGTTTTTTCAACTTTTTTGTCACTTTATAGAACGAGTTGCGTAATAGGTCAAAAACATTTTATCTGTTGACATCGTATGAAACTGGTTGGATAAGTTATCACTTTTTGCCCGTGTATATATAAGTAGTTAATGGGTGAAATATTATCGCACAAATACATTATTACAAGGTTCCTGTGAGTTTATAAAACAAAATGATTAGGAGCATGTAGCAATACGTAGATAACACTATCTTTTTTATCCAAATTTTTACACTTCAAATTCCCTTCCCACCTTATACGATTACTGTGCATCAATAGATAATACATGTTGTACATTATTTTGTCTTGATTCGAACATTTAGGTGTTGTTTGTTTCCTTCGAAATTGTTTTGGTATAGACTTAAGTGACGAAATTCTTGACTTCAATTAGTTTTTTTTTTTTTTTTTTTTTTTGGTTTGTTGTGCTATCGTCACCTTTGGTCTACACAATCCACAGTCATTCACGTATAATATTCTTTCCCATGAAGCAGATAAACTTTTCTTCTCACGCACAAGGGATGGTAACGCCTTGCAAATGTATGCATGTGATATTTTTGTATGTCGGTTGTATATCTCTATCAGCATTGTGTCAATTTCTAGTTACTAAACACAAGCGCAAATCAGACTTAATTTTTCATCTTAAGTGTTTGTGAATAGGGCTAATCACAAAAAATAATAATAATAAAAATAAAAATCATTTTTGTCTTTATATGTGTCTTTATGCACTAATTTCATTTCATTTTATTAGCGGGATAGAGCAAAATGGTCATAAAGATACACATAAAACAAAAATAGCTTAATACACAATGTAAGCGAATTTTTTAGTTCGATACACATAAAAAGATATAGTGACACGTATGATTTTTTTTTAGCCCTTTCTGAATATATCAGTATAGAAAATTGTTACGTTGTCATTTAATAATCATCACTACCAAGTAGATACTAAAAACACAAGTAGCTTTGGATGTTCAATAAAACCAATAATTGATTAACCTCAACAAACCGGTAGTTTAGAGACAAAGAAGATAACAAGTCAAAAGAACATTATCAACCACTTGAAAAGTTGTCCAGATGTCCAACACTTAATTCACATGGTACGTGACTTTAATATGATGAGCACATAACAAAATGTGTTTATGTTTACTTAGACACAATACATGAACCAAGTCGTATAATCAAACATTGAACTACAATTTTATTTTCTTTACACCTGATTCACATAAATTGGTAAATGACTCGACTATTATATGATTGGGTTGGAGTACCGAGTTGCCATCGGGAAGTAGCGTCTTACACTTATTGATAATGTGGGTTTGATTAGATTTGCATATCATATCTTCTTGTTTTTTATGACTTTTTATTGGCCTTGTTTTGTAGTTGTCCAGCTTATTAGTCTTTATCTTTTCAAGAGTTACATTTACTTAACCTTAACATTGGGTTCTGAATAGTCATATTACAATGGTGTTGCGCACCCTACTCTCAGATTAGAAATTATCTTGTATTTTGCTTTGTTTTTAATATATATGACTGTGGTATACTCATATACCATAATAGAATTGGAACTCATTTTTTTCATGTAATAAAAATGCTTTTAAAATGTTAAATGACTGAAATATGATTGGTGTATTTGCTTTATTAAGCAACTTCTTAACTCAAATTCAGCTTTTGTTTTGAGTTTCTAATCCCACATAGGTAAAGAAAAGAAATTTAGCTTGCTTATATACTGTAATGTATATGGTTCACTTAATTTGAGATTAATATTATGTTGTTGTGTTTGGTTCGTCATCTTGATATAGCAAAATATCATAATAACGCATCAAATTACAATAACCAATTTGAGTTCTCAATCTTTTTGTCCAATTAACAAAATTTTGTGAGTTTGGTTAGATTTTGTGTATAAATGTTTAAATTTAATTTTGCTAAAGCAAAGTATAAGAAAGAAATCTCATATGCTATAAATTAATTTCAAACTCTTAATTTTTATTTCGTTATATTGTAAAGTTTAGGCCGAGTCAAAATTAAGTTCATAATATTTAAGTACAAAAGCTCATATGAGTTCTTAACTTTTTGTCAAAATATAGCGAGTTGGGTAAAAGTCTTGCATATTTAGTTTTGATATGGTATCGAAAGTGTTGGTATGTTACCACTCTTGGCCCGAATTCCATATGAGTAGTTAATCGTTATAATATGATTGTATAATAACATCATTATGATGCTTCTTTAAGTTTAGAAAACCAAAAATATAAAAGGTTAAGAGGATATAGCATTACTAACATGATATTCGTTAGTCAAGTAGTTGTGGATACATTTATATATATAATTTAGATTTAGATAAATTAGATTCATAATTTACGTGGTTTCCAAAAGGTTAAAGAAGCGGATTGGTGTAAACATGGAGTGTTATGACAAAAGCGATCATTCAGAATAAGGAGACACGATAATCGACTTTGATGACAATAGAAACCACAATCATATGAAGTGGGTTAGTTATCCTTTTCAAGAACAACATAACATTAAAAGGTTCTACACCTAAGTTTGGATACATAACAACCACACTTACTTTCAAGAAAATATGATGTGCTTGATTACAACATGATTATATGTATCCTTTACTTTATTGATTCTTAAAATGGAAATTAGTTGGCTTCTTGTGGGGCTAGCATATGGCCCTAATCATAAGTACCGTGTGCCCATTGGGCCTTGACCAAATGATGTAAAACATACATAAATTTGAATTGAGTTCATGTAAGAGACATTTGACGTGTGATATGATAAGTTGTTTGTTAAAGCTAAAATAAAAAGATATTGAATTTTTGCAAGCAACATATGTTCCGTACTTGTTAAAAAAAGTTAAATCCTGCAATAATAAATAGTTTTTGCTAAAAATGTGTTGTGTGTATTTCGTTATTAAGCAACTCCTTCACTAATATTCAGCTTTTGTTTTGAGTTTTCTATCCCACATGGATGTAGGAGGTAAACTTTTGCTTAGTTATATACTGTGGTAAATGGTTTCACTAAATTGAGAAAGACATTATGTTGTTGCGATTGATATGTCATGTTGAGAGAACGAGTATCAAAATGACATTTCATATTTGACAACCAATTTAAGTTCTCAAATTTTTTGGTTATTTCACATAATTCAACGAGTTCATGAGTTAGGTTCGGTATATGATTGTGGTACACTTGTATACATATTGCTACATATGTTCTTTGATTCCCCTAAAGCAATGATTGAGGAAATGAAAAGATGACTCTGATAAACAATGCAAGTCAACTTTAGGTGGTGTATAGGAACTTGGAAAGGTTTCATGTTTACTATGGTGTAGGCTTCATGAACGTAGGAACTTGGTAGCATCGTTTATGATTAAAGAGCTGTAATTAAATATAACATTTTTATTATTTGAATAAGACTTGCATACTCTAGAAATTTTTTATAATTGTTGCTTTTTATTGATTACAACTCTTTAATCATAAACGATGCTACCAAGTTTTTGTTGCTTTCTAGTAGTTAATGTTATACATCAGGTAAATTGTAGGATGGTACCAAAATTGAAACATGATACTTTTAAAATTAATGCTTTAGTATACCTCCTTTTTAAAATGAAAATTTTCTACTTAACTATTGATATGTTTGCTTGAGTGAGCTTGTATGTAGTGCTTTGGCCTATTAGTCAACGCTTGTAAATGTGGAGTCAAAGTAGGAAATGTGGGGTCAACGGTCACGATATGTTCAAAAATATCGTTGAAGATTGGGTTCTTGAAAATGGGTTGTTTGGAAATGAATGTGACAATACTGAATCGGGGGCTCGTGAATCGTTGTGATCTGGAGATATTAGGTTAGAAATACACCTACCTTCTAATTCAACTATACGTAACTAATGTAAGTCAACTGTAGTCGGTGCAGATTAGAAGTGTATAGATAGAATTTACGATTTTTACTTCTTGTAAATTGTTTATATAATAAAAGAAAATCCTTTTGACATAAAGATTTTTGGAACTTCCCTTATTAGGTAATAAATATGAATTCTAATGTTTTTTGGAACTTCCCTTATTGGGTAATAGATATAAATTCTAATGTTATCACAATTCTTATCGAATTCTAAATGTTATCATAAACAAATATCTAAAAAACACGTCTTCTAGCTCTACATAAACATTATCATAACAACCACCATTAAATCATTTCTCATGTAATAATTTTTAAAGACGCAAAGTCTTCATGTTGTGGTAAGAGCTTCGGGTACAGTGGCTGTTGGCTTGAGCCAAAGCCTTCAGCGCTAACCTTTGGCGCGAGACTCCACACCGCAGTGGGCTGGTGGGTCTTGGCGCCGTAATACCAGCTTCACGCCAAACAGTTGCTAATCCTCTCAAATCACGCTGGTTGGTCTCTTTTTGCTCTTTCTTTTGTGTTCGTGTCTGTGTTTGTGTGATGTTTTCGTTTACTATTTTCTTTTTTTTTTCTTTGTGTGTTTGCAGGCATGGCAAGGAAGAAGATGAAGTGTGGGTTGTGGCTGCAAGATTATTAGGTTTACTCATTTTACTGATTGAGTTTGGGCCTTTTTTACTGATCGAGTTTGGGCCTATATGAATATACACAAGTTGGGTTTGCATTTGGAATATCAGATATTAGTAGGGAGTACAAACTTTGTGTTTTAACTTTTTTTCTTTTCTTATTTTTTTTTTTTTATTTTTTTTTTCAAAATAATTGTGTGCTAATAATTTGTTTATTTGTATATATGAAAAAAAAAAAAGAAAAAAATTGTGAGGTTTAAGAGTGTATGTGCACCAAAAACCTATTATCTATGCTAGGAGGGTTTTCATGTCATAGTAAAATGTGGTGTCATAGGATAAAGGTGCTGAGGTGGCACCACTTTTTTTCATGGCACCACCTACGGCACCACACGATACCTAGCCCTCTAAGCATAATGTATCTTATTTGACATACTTTTAAGTTCTCACACCTTATGTATTGATTTTTTCACATGCAAAATTGTACTACTGGAATAAAATATACATACTCCACTTAGGTTTATAAAATGACGAATAAGTCTAAAAACTTATAAATCATAGTGAAGATAGGTTTATAATGAATTGGTCTAGCATATTAAACCTCTTCATAATTTAATACATTTGAGTTTTATATAACTTTTATAGAGCTTTTTGAGGTTTATAAATAGTGAAGATAGGTTCTAAGGTTTGTTAATTAATGCCATAATAAAACTATAAACCTTTATAAAGGTTTAAGATAGTGGATGCTCTTACTTTGGAGACACTTATTATACATTTGTTACATGATCTAATATATTAGCCGAACATGATTATCTCGTTAGATGCAAATTTATATTAATTGCAATTACACTTTTTTAGAATCCTAAACAATAAAAGCACAAAAATAAATTAAATGAGTAATGAAAAAATGAAAAATTTAAAACTTTACATAAAATATATTATAACATCAATATGACTTGCTGAAAATTTTACTTACATGGTTGTTCACCGCGCAATGCGCGAGTACCCTGCTAGTATAATTGTTAAGAAAAGGTAATTCTGTAATAATAATAAATAGGTTTGCTAAAAAATGTGACACTTGGTTTGTATCTGAAAAACTAAGTTTTTTGCATTTTTAAGAATAATATTGTTGCTATGTTCAAAAAAAAATAATAATAATATCGTTGAATAAGTATTTACGTAAAATTCAACTTAGATGTTAATAATCAGCTACAAATATCAATCATAAACAAGATAGTATATGTTAGACAAAAAATTCACATGAAACCTTAAGATACTCATAACATAAGCTTAATTACTACGAACTTGCGAGGAACATCTTACACGTTAGAAAAAAATGAGTTCTTGAAATAGTGGTTATTTATTTATTTATTTATTATTATTATTTTTAATCCAATAGGAACTCGGTTCTGAATAGCTTCGACGAGTGAAAAGATCCCACGAGATGAAGAAAATCAAACGGACCATTTTCTTATTTGGGGCTGATTAGAAGTGCATATCGGATCTTCTTGTTTTCTTGTCACTTCTTATTAATTGGCATATTTTTGTACTTGTTGAGCTTATTAATCCCTATCATTTTGAGAGTGTTACTTTTACTTGAGTTCGGGTTTTATATGGAATAATCTCCGTATAGTTATGTAACAATGGTGTTGTGCACCCTTTATGTGAATACCAAAATGATCATCTATTTCACCTTATTCCTAATATATAATATATGATGGTGCATCACTGTGGTATTCTCGTATACCACAGCATAAACTAAAATGCGTTGTGTGTATATTGTTATAAAGCAACTCCTTCACTCAAATTAAGCTTTGGTTTTGAGTTTTCTATCCCACATAGTTAAAAAAAATAACCTTTTGCTTACTTATATATTTTTATGTATGTGGTTTCACTAAATTGAGATAGACATTATGTTGTTGCAAGTGGATTGAAGCTTTGATGAAACGAGTATCAAAACGACATTTTATATGTGACAACCAATTTAAGCTCTCAATTTTTTTAGTTATTTCACAATATTCAACGAGTTCAGATAGGTTCAAATAAGAATTTTCAGATTCACAGATTTGCTGCATTTGTTGTTTGATTCTGCCATTAGACTGAGATTTCATATACCCTTTTCAGGAGCGGTAAATCTTTATGGTTTAGCTATAAGAAATGGTTCACTGATCTTATAACACCAACAAAATCCCATGCAAAAAGTGCTTATTACTGGACTAATTAACTACAAAGAAAGAAACCCTTTGGGAAAACTTTCTTCTCACACACAGTTGTTAGATATTAGAACAGTTTTTTTTCCCGGTTTATTGCTTTGAATAAGTCTTAAAAAGTGGAAATTATCTTTGAGAGACTATTCATGTTGATCAAGTGTTTTTCTAAATATTAAATGACTAGCTAGTGTCTTTATTAAGTGGCTCCTTTAGCTTTTGTTTGAAGCTCTTAATCCCACATTGGGTAAAGAAAGCAAATTTTGCTTGTTTATAATTCATATAATTGAGATTAGTACTATGTTGTGGCATATCGATTGCTCTAAATGTGTACATTTAACAAAATTTAGCGACTTGAGCATTAGGTTCAAAATTTAATTTTAAATGTTTGCATGAGTTTTCAACCTTTGGGTCATTTTATAGACTTTATTCATTAGTACTATGTTGTTGCATTCGATATCGTGCTTCGGGTAGAACGAAATACCGTCACAAACAATCAATTGTGATAAATATGTATGAATTCTTATTTATTTTTTTTAAAATTTATTTATTTATTTATTTATTTATTTATTTTATTTTTTTATCATTTTACCATATTTAGCAAGTTGAGTGGTAAGTTCAGAAATTTAATTTTAAATGTTTACATGAGTTTTGAACTTTTTGGTGATTTTATAGAGTTTAGCGAGTTGAGTGGTAAGTTCATAATTATTTGGTGGTCACTCTATCTGAAATCGCTAGTTTTGACCTCCATATTACATATCCTACCCAAAAAAAGTAAAAAGCCGTTTTCCTGGATAATGGCTGGATATGTTATCACTTTTTGTCCGGTTTTATAATTCGTTAATTGGTAATATATGATTACATAAATTTGTTGTTACAATGTTTCTCTAAAGATCACCAATGGGTCCGTGGGTGATTAATGGTCAATTTGCAGGTTACATTAAAAATATGGTAATTTAATGAATGTTGTGGAGTTTGGTGCTGGTCATCTTATACCCTGATGAGTCTGTTAATTCTTAAGCTACGATTGAGATTAGATTCTTATAATGGGTTGTTTGGTAATGAAAAGATGATTATAGACTTGGACCAAGAATGCAAGTCAACTGTAGTTGGCGCATATTTGAAGTGTATAGATGAAAGGTTTCGATTTTCACTTTATTTTCATGAATTTTAATTGTGTGGGATCACTGATGATTAGATAGTTGTAAATTTGAGTAACTGATGATTAGATGAAAGTGTGTAAAGATATATAAGGTAGACATTATATATTTTCAACTATATATGTAGACTGATAGTTTGCTTGTTTATGATTAGAGAATTGTAATCTGAGTAACTAATGTTCAGAGTGGCGGTTGTTGGTAGCTCATCGATGTGAAGGTTGTTGGTATTGACTTTAAAAATTACAATCATTCTTGCATATTTTTTATACGAGTTAGCGTTTTTGTCAGTGACTAAACATCGAGTCTGAAGCAATGAACTTATTGACAGAATTGATAAAATATTGGTCTGTTGTGGCATCGACACCTTTGGTCTACACCCATCCACGGTCATACAAGTATAAATTTCTTTCACATGGAGCAGACAAACTTTTCCTCTCACGCATAAGGTATGGGAACGCCATGCAAATGTATGCTTATCAGCACTGGTCTTTTTTTATGTTGGCGCGTTGTATTTCGATATCAGCATTGTGTGAATTTCTAGTCCCACATCGGACAAAATAAGAAATTTTGCATGTTTATATAGTCTAATGTGCGCATTTCATATGAAATGTAATGATATTAAGTTGTTGCATATGATATCCCATTCATGGCAGTGCACTATATCACATAGGATATTTTAAGCAACAAATTAATTTGAGTTGTCATTTTTTTTTTCTTTTTTTATTTTTTTTTTTAATTTGGCACTTTACAAAACTTGGCTTTAGTTGAGCAATGGGTTCAGAATTTTAAGATTGAAGTTATTCATACCCCTTACCTTATTATGTCACCATGCAACAAGTGCTCGGTTTAATTAACAAAAAACAAATGACCGATTTGGAAAAACTTCAACTTGAAGTTGTGCAGTTAACCAAAGATCACAAATGGGCTCTCGTGCAACAAATGCAAGAACTAAGCTTTTAAAAAAAAATTACAAAACATGTCAGGAATAGCTACATTGTATGATTTTAGAAGACTAAAACCTTATGAAACCACCAAAGTGACTAGCTTTTTATCCGATAATGACATCAACATAATCTTGAAAGTGAATGGGTCCATAGTTTATGATGAACATAGTCGCGCAATCGCGTTGAGGGGTCAACGTACACGTGGACTTAATAAAAATTGTTGGGATTGAATTATGGGTTAAAAAGATGATACGGGGATAGTCAAATTGCAGGGTATGTTCAAAAATTGTTAAATGGTCTTTAGTGCTGGTCATCTTGATCAATCTTTCAATTGAGATCAGTTTGACCACTAATGCACGTCAACTCTAGTTTATGTAGATAACATTGTGTAGTATTTGATAGCATTGTTGATGATTTCTTATTGGAAACATAGGTTTTCTTATTAGTCGAAAGTCGAAACTGTGGAGATTTCTTAATTTAAACATCCAATAATCTTCTCTAAAAAACATGTGTTAACTTTCACGCGCATAGCTCCCTTGCTTTCAGAAAAAGAGATTGTGCCAAATACAATTCTCACGTATCTCAAAGCAGGCAGGCTCTTAAATGAGTCTAAACATTTTTTTTTCACATATTGTTTTTTGAGTGTGTTGATCTCGTTTTGCAAGAAAATAAATGAAAAAAATGACATCTAGTTTTTTTCCCTTAAAGTTTGTATATTATCAAATGTTTATGTTTGCTTGACACAAGACATGTAATAAGTCAAAATTTGGTCGAATTGAACTACTAGCAGAGTAATCAAACTTTGAACTAGCAAGACATGTCCGGGGCAAGGGATGCAGGTATGAAAGATAAAGCTTGAAAGAGGAGAAGTTCTTCTACTGCATGTTCAGAGAAAGACTTCCCCCATGCATAGCTCAGTCATACAATCATGGGAGGGTCACACGATTCTTCTCCTAAGTGCAGTTGTAGCTCCCCATGGTGCTTATTTAAGTTCTTATACATCCTGCTATGGTTTGTCTTGGTAAACAACTATTTCTCTTTTGCCCTGGGGAAGGTGACAATTAGAGAAGAGATAAAGGGTAATATCACAATGAATGAGGATAGGTTTTGAAAGAGGACTTACTCTCCTTATTGAGAGAGCGCTAAAAGTAAACTAGAGGACTCCATACTACTTGTCTAAAAGAGGAGAGAGGAATGCCTTTAAGCCGTATTCAATGTTAACAACATTTCTCTATGCTTCTCTAAACGTACCTTTCTTCTGGTTGATTCGAACCAATCAAGCGACTTGCCTTTTAGTAGATAGTAAGAAAACACATGTTGTAACATTCATATCAAAAGAAAATATTGAACCAGAAAAAAAAGTTTGATAGGCGGTCATCAATGATACTATCTACTACGAAATCAATCATTTTTTCCTCGTAATTCTCAATTGTCATATTATACCCTTGCGACCCTAAATAAACTAAATCCGTTGCGAAAGACAAAATCATAATAAGAGAACGCTCTTAAATAAATATGGAGACATTCTGATTGAGAATCAAATTATTTCCTCCGGACCATTAAGTTATTATCTTCTCCATGCATGCGTGATTCACATAAAATCGGCATGACCCAACCATTATTTGATTGGGCATGTGTGCCGAGTAGGCATCCAAAGTAGGGTCTTACACTGATCTTTTATTGCAAATCTTTATAGAAACAAGTAGTTAAAACAAATAGGCAATAACATATACAAGATACTTTCTTCGTTTGTTAAGTATGCGTTTCTTCTTTTCTTATCAAGTGACAACTAACACTTATTGATCATATGGGATTGATTAGAATTTCGTCTCGGATTATGACTCTATATTGCCAACTTTTTGTAGTTTCCGGGCTTATTAGTCTCTTTTTTAGAGTGTTGCATATACTTGAAATCAGGTTTTATATGGAACAATATTTTGTATAGTTATGTTACAATGGTGATACACATCCTGTAATTATCTTGTACTTTGCGTGGTTTCTAATATACATGACTGGTATACTCTTATACCATAATTGAATTGGGTATGATCTTAAATTCTTAATTATTCATGTTATAAAAATGCTTTTCAAAATGTTAAATGACTGAAATATGGTGGGGGTATTTGGATATTTGCGTTATTAAGCAACTTTTTTTACTCAAATTATGTTTTCAGTTTTCAATCCCACATAGGTGAAAGAAAAGAAACTTGGCTTGCTTATATAGTGTAATGATATGGTTTAGATAAAGTGAGATTAGCATTATGTTATTGTGTTAGATGTGCTAATTTGATAGATAGAGCAAATTATCAAATGTTTGCATTTAATGCACTAACTGATTTGAGTTCTCAATTTTTTTTTTTTTTTTGTTAAATTTCAAACTTTCATGAGTTCGAATAGATTTTTAAACTCAAATGTTTCCGCATTTGATGGAATAATATTTTGTTAAAGTATTGTTGCACACCCTTTCTGTAAATATGAAAATTATCTTGTATTTGCGACTTTTGCATTGTAAATCATGCATTGAAAACTTGTATTTTGGAGAAATATGCACTTAATACACTAACTGATTTGAGTTCTCATTTTTTTTTTTTTTTTTGTTAAATTTCAAACTTTCATGAGTTCGAATAGATTTTTAAACTCAAATGTTTCCGCATTTGATGGAATAATATTTTGTTAAAGTATTGTTGCACACCCTTTCTGTAAAGATGAAAATTATCTTGTATTTGCGACTTTTGCATTGTACATCATGCATTAAAAACTTGTATTTTGAAGAAATATGCAAGTTTTTAAGTTTTAGTGGGTATATATGCAATTCTCCCCAATGGCTAAAGAAAAGAAAATTCCCTTACTAAAATACTCTGATATTCTTGGTTCGTTAATTTGAGAGTAGCATTATGTTATTGTATTTGCTCTTAATGAGCTAAATATATGATAAGGGTACTTTATATGCAATAACCATTTTATTATTATTATTATTATTATTATTATTATTATTATTATTATTATTATTATTATTATTATTATTATTATAAAACATCACTTTCATTAGAAACAAAATCATAGGATTACAAGAAATTAGTGGAAAGCAGTGAAACTATCTGCCCCAACACCTTATGATATAAGAAACTAATCCCATCGAAGATATGAGTAACACGCGCCCGATATCTTGAGTTATAGAAACTTCGGATCCGCTTAAGTAAGGTCACCGCATCAGCCTCAAGTCCCCCAAAGAGGAGAATGAGAAAGAGGTAAACCCATATCCAACATCCGCACATTTGGCTCCGTACTTGACGCGCTTACGTTTGGCAGCCTCAATCACCACACGTCCTAGCATAAAATCAATCATTCCGGATTGCGTGAGGGGAGACGACCCTGTCAAATCGACACATACGTCTTGCCCTCCATCCCAGGAATAGAGCAAGATATCTGCCGGCCGTAATACTTGCTCCCGAGCTCCCCCAGCCCAATGTCAACCTCTTTACGAGCCGAGACACCGGCTCAAGAACAAAATTAACCAAAGTATCGCGCACCATGTTGTGTCGATGTTTATAAAGAACGTCATAAAGAAAGACGAAGCTAAATAAGGCCAAAACTTACAAAAGAACGTTATCAACCACTTGAAAAGTTGTCCAAATGTCCAGCACCTAATTCACATGATACGTGACTCTAATATAATGAACACATAACAAAATATGTTTATGTTTACTTTGACAAAAGACATGAACCAAGTCACGTACAGTTTGATCGAATTGACCAATTAGTCGCACAATCAAACTTTGAACTAGAATTTTATCTTCTCTACGCGTGAATCACATGAATTCGTAAATGAACAGTCTATTATTTGATTGGGGGCGAAGGACAAATAGACGTCGCAAAGTAGGGTCTTACGTTTATCTTTTGCTCATAAAAATCTTAATAGAAACAAGAAGTTAAAACAAAAGGGTGGAAACACATAGAATATAGTTTCTTCGTTAGTTGAGTATGCGTTTATTATTTTCGTATCAAGTAGCAGCTACCGTACACTTATTGATCATATGGCATTAATTAGAATCACATATCGGATCTTCTTGTTTTCTTATGACTTTTTATAGACATATTTTTGTAGTTGTCGGGCTTATTAGTCTTTATCTTTTCGAGAGTGTCCCATACTCACACATATATACTTTAAATCGGGTTTTATATGGAATAATAATATTGTATAGTTATGTTACAATGGTCATATACACCCTCTGTGATTTTGGATATTATTTTGCTTTTTTGGCGTTGTTCCTAATATATATGACTGTGGTATACTCGTATACGACAATAGAATTGGAAATGATCTTGTTCATGTTGTAAAAATGTTTTTTAAAATGTTAAATGACTGAAATACGATGGGTTTATTTGCTTTATTAAACAACTTCTTTTCTCAAATTCTCTTTTGAGTTTTCAGTCGCACATAGGTAAACAAATGAAAGCTGTCTTGTTTATATCCTATAATGTATATGGTTCACTTATATTGAGATTAGTATAAGGTTGTTGCGTTCGATTCGGCCATTTTGATAAAACAAATTATCAAGGTGAACGAATCAGGCGGAAGAACCCATTTGAGTTCTCAATATTTTTTAGTTAAATCTTCAAATTTTTTGTCAGATTTTGTGTATAAATTTTAAAATTGTTGTCGCATTTGATGTTTGATTTGGTATATTCGTTTAAACTCGCTTTTTTATTTTGCTATATTACAAAATTCAATGCGTGTTGGGAAATAAGCAAGGTTAAGCAAGGTTATAAATAGAAGAGGCGTGGCGTGCGGTATATGACCAAGCCTCACGCTAGCGGTTAAGATAAAACTTTTGTGTTTATAAGGCGTGACGTAAAAGCGGACAAAATATGGAAATATTTATATATTTATAGCATATTTCATATATATCGAGTTTCAAAAGACGTGACGTAAGACAACATAAGGCGTGGCGTGGCGGCATGACCAAACCTCACTTCTTTGTGGGGCTTTTGCGAGGTCTGTGCATGCCTTTTAGAACCATGGAAATAAGTTCAGAATATTAACTACAAAAGTTAATATCACTTCTCAACTTTTTTGTCAATTAAAAAAAATATATCGAGCAGGGTTATAAGTCCAGCATATTTAGTTTTGACATGATACGATATGATTGCATAAGAGTATAAGACCAATCATTGATTAACCTCAACAAAAGGCTAGAGAAAGAATATGACAAATCTAAAGAACGTTATAAAGAAAGATGAAGCTTAATAAGGCCAAAACTTGCAAAGGAACTTTATCAACCACTTGAAAAGTTGTCCAAATGTCCAGCATTTGATTCACATGGTACGTAACTCTAATATGATGAAAACATAACAAGACATGAACCAAGTCAGGTACAGTTTGGTCGAATTAAGCAACTAGTCGCATAATCAAACTTTAAGTATTTTATCTTATCTACGTGTGATTCACATATATGCATTCGTGAGTGACCTGACTACTATTAGATTGGGGTCGAGGCCAAGCAGGCATCAAAGTAGGGTCTTATGTTATCTTTGCTTGTGAATCTTAATAGAACCATGTAATTAAAACAAAAAGCGAAAACATATACAAGATACTTTCTTCGTTTGTTGTGTATGTGTTCTTCTTTTCTATCAAGTGGCAGCTAACACTTATTGATCATATGGGGTTGTTTAGAATTTCGTATCGAATATGACTCTATATTGCCATCTTTTGTAGTTGTCAGGCTTATTAGTCTTATTTTAAAAGTGTTGCATATGCATGAAATCGGGTTCTATATGGAACAATATTTTGTATACTTATGTTACAATGGTGATACACATTCTGTGAAATTGGAAATTATCTTGTACTTTGAGTTTTCCTAATATATACTATGACTTTGGTACACTCATATATCGTAATTGAATTGGGAATGATCTTAGGGTGCGTTTTGTTTGTAAGTGGGATTGGATTTGGATTTGGGATTGGGATTGGTTTGAAAGAAAAGATAAGAGAAAATTAATTATTATTTTAAAATATATATGTTTTATAAGTTAGTTTAAATGTTGTATATTATTTTTTAATAAAAAATAGAAATAAAACAAAGGATCGTTTAAATCTAGTGGCTGAAAATTTGTTTTAAAGTAAAAAAAAAAGGTAATTTATTTGTCTCTATATGCAAAACCTTCTTAAACCCACCAAATAGCAGTGAATTGAGATCTGAGCTTCAAAGGGGCACGTGAATCTAAAGCGAAGTTACCAAACAAATTATTTTAACCATCTTTCATCCTAAACCTTCTCAAACCCACATACCAAACATGCCTTTATTCATGTTATAAAAATGCTAGATCAAAATGTTAAATGACTGAAATATGATGTGTGTATTTGCATTATTAGGCAACTTTTTTACTCAAATTCTATTTTAAGTTTTCAATCCCACATAGTTAAGGAAAAGAAACTTGGCTTGCTTGTATACTATAATGTATAAGCTAATTGAGTATAGAAGTTTGTATGAGTACTTAACTTTTTGTCAAAATATATCGAGTTGGGTAAAAGTCCAGCATATTTAGTTTTGACATCGTATCGAAAGTGTTGTTTATGTTACCACTCTTGGCCCGTATTCCATATGAGTAGCTAATTATTATAATATGATTGTATAATGACGTCATTATGATGCTTCTTTAAGTTCAGAAAACCAAAAAGATAAAAGGTTAAGAGGATGTAGTATTACTAACAGGATATTCGTTGGTCAAGTAGTTGTGGATACATTTATATATA
This sequence comes from Chrysanthemum lavandulifolium, assembly GCA_022545495.1. Taxonomy (NCBI): domain Eukaryota; kingdom Viridiplantae; phylum Streptophyta; class Magnoliopsida; order Asterales; family Asteraceae; genus Chrysanthemum; species Chrysanthemum lavandulifolium. The sequence goes on from CM040241.1 coordinate 67,308,659, forward strand.
TATATATATAATTTAGATTTACATAAATTAGATTCATAATGTACGTGGTTTCCAAAAGGTTAAAGAAGCGGATTGATGTAAACATGGATTGTTATGACAAAGGCGATCATTCAAAATAAGGAGAGAAGATAATCGACTTTGATGACAATAGAAACCACAATCATATGAAGTGGGTTTGTTATCCTTTTGCAAGAACAACATAACATTAAAGGTTCTACACCTAAGTTTGGATACATAACAACCACACTCACTTTCCGGTCTTATATACTATAACCCATAAATATGGTAGAGTATATAGCAAACACTTTTTGGAGTTAAGAGCATGACTATCTTAATCAGATCAGCAAAACACATATTTTGTTCAAGAAAATATGATGAGCCTGATTACAACATGATTATATGTATCCTTTACTTTATTGATTCTTAAAATGGAAATTAGTTGGCTTCTTGTGGGGCTAGCATATGGCCCTAATCATAAGTATCGTGTGCCTATTGGGCCTTATATATTGACCAAACGATGTTAAACATACATAAATTTGAATTGAGTTCATGTAAGAAACATTTGACGTGTGATATGATAAGTTGTTTGTTAAAGCTAGAATAAAAAGATATTGGATTTTTGCAAGCAACATACGTTCCGCACTTGTTAAGAAAAGTTAAATCCTGCAATAATAAGGGGGTGTTTGGCAATCCTTTGAAAACGTGATTATTTGATTTTCACGTTTTCAAAACGTGAATAATCAAGTTTTGGTGTTTGGTTGCAAACGTGATTATCATTGAATTTGCCTTCAAAATGTGGTTTTGAAATTGGAGGTAGGGACTTACTTTTTGAAAACGTGGTTTTGCAAACATCATTTATGCAAACGTGATTTTTACCCAAACACCCCTAAATAGTTTACGCTAATGTTGTGTTGTGTGTATATCGTTATTAAGCAACTCCTTCACTAATATTAAACACATTTTGAGTTTTCTATCCCATGGATGTAGGAAGTAAACTTTTGCTTAGTTATATCTTGTGGTAAATGGTTTCTCAAAATTGAGAGAGACATATGAATTGTAAAATGATGAGTTCTCAATTTTTTGTTATTTTCTGAAATTCAACAAGATGAGTTAGGTTGAAATATGCATTGTAAAATTCAAGTGTTGTGATGTTTGATTTTGTTTTAGTATAATAATCATTACTACCAAGTAGATATCGTAAACACAAGTGGCTTTGGATGTTCAATAAGACCAATAATCACTTAACCTTAATAAACGCCGGTTTAGTGACAAAGAAGATGACAAGTCGAAAGAACCTATCAACCACTTGAAAAGAACGCTATTAACCTTTACTTAGACAAAGACATGAACCAATTCATGTACGCATGATTCACATAAATTCGTAAATGACCGGTTTAGTATTTAAATGGGGTAGGGCGGATACACCTCGCAAAGTAGGGTCTTACCTTTATCTTTGCTCATGAATCATAATAGAAACAAGTAGTTAAAGCAATGAGTCGGAAACATAAAGCGATACTTTCTTCGTTTGTTGAATATCGTTTGTTGAGTCTGATGATACTTATTGATCATATAGCGTTGATTAGAATCGCATGTCAGTTCTTCTTGTTTTCTTATGACTTTTTATTGGCATCGTTTTATAATTGTCCGGTTTATTAGCCTTTATCTTTTTGGGAGTGTTACATTTACTTCACATCGGGTTTTATGTGGAATAATATTGTGTATAATTATCAAGGTTATAAAAATCATAAATAAGTAGTCAGGCGGTCAACCTCTTGTAGCTTGTAATAGGTCTAGACAGGATTAATCGGATTGACATTTTTGGCAAATTTTGGGTATACCCGGCGAGTTTTGAGTATTTCCGGCAAGATTTTGACTATCGTTGATAGTCGTTGACCGCCATTAACCACAGTTGACCGATTTATACAAATCGAAAAGGTTGGTGGCCCAGTAGCGCCTAGACTGTAATTAATCGGTCTTGTAGGCCTTTTATTGCAACGCTGATAGTTATGTTACAATGGTGATGCACGCACCCTTTTTGTGAATTTGAAAATTATTTTGCATTTTGGCATTGTTCCTAACATATATACCTGTAATATGATCGTATTCGTATACCATAATAGAATTACAAATGATCTTATTCATGTCATAAAAATGTTTTCTTAAAATGTTAAATGGCTAAAATATGATGGGTGTACTTGCTTTATTAAGCAACTTCTTACTCAAATTCAACTTTTGTTTTGAGTTTCGAATCCCACATAGGTAGTGAAAAGAAACCTTGCTTGTTTATATACTGTAATGTAGTTGGTTCACCTAAATTGAAATTAGCATTATGTTATTGCGTTGGATTCGCCATTTTGATAGAACAAATTATCAAAGTGGCTCGTATGCAACGGCATAACCGATTTGAGTTCCCAATTTTTATTTTGTTAAATCTTCAAATTTTTTGTAGTTCGGTTAAGTTTAGTATATGAATTTTTAAATTCAAATGTTGTCGCATTTGATGTTTGATTCCGCTAGAGCAAAGTGTTACAATGATATTTCAGATGTTGTATATTTCTTTTGAAGTTTAGATAAAAGATATTGAAGTTTTGCAAGACATATATATACTTGGTAAAAGAAGGTAAATCATGCGGAAACAAAATGCTCTGCCAAAAAATGTCTCACTTCGTTTATAACTGTAAAACTAAGTTTTTTGCATTTTTATGAATAATATTGTGCAATAAGTATTTGCATAAAATCAACTTAGAAATAAATAGTAAGCTACAAATATCAATCATAAACAAGATACAGTAGTATATATTAAACAAAAAATCTACATGAAACCTTAAGATACTCGTGTCCTTGTAATTAGGTGGCCCAGGATGCTCTTCCATGACAGGAAACTTCTTCGAACTTGGCCGGTATCTTGTTACGTCTTCGTTGAACAATAATGCATGGAACATCTTACACTAAGAAAAAATTTTGAGTTATTGGAATAGGCTTGTTTGGTCTTTTGGTTCTTGATAATCCTATAGGAACTGGGTTTAGGTGGTGTTTGTTTTCGACTTAATTGACTTAATATGAATAAAACTGAATTTATTAAGTCATATGAAAACTGTTTGTTTGTGACTTAATAGTGAAAGACGATTTAAAATATTAAGTAAAATTAACTGAGAGTGTCTGCATTAAGTCATCTGTTAACCATTTTCTAATGCGGGGTTGATTAGAATTGCATATCGGATCTTCTTGTTTTCTTGTGACTTACTAATAATTGGCATCTTTTTGTACTTGTTGAGCTTATTAGTCTTTATCTTTTCAAGAGTATTACATTTACTTGAATTCGGGTTTTATATGGAATAATCTCCATATAGTTATGTAACAATGGCGTTGCCCACCTTTTATGTAAATACAAAAATGATATTCTATTTTGCCTTATTCCTAACATATAATGATGGTGCATCATTGTGGTATTCTCGTATACGTGGACAAAAATGATATTTTGTTTTGCCTTATTCAGCGTTTGATTTGAGTTTTCTATCTCACATAGGTAAAAAAAAGAAACTTCTGCTTACTTATATATTGCTATGCATATGGTTCACCAAATTGAGAAAGTCGATATGTTGTTGCGGGTGGAATGTCATTTTGTTAGAACAAGTAACAAAATTGATGATCCAAGCAACAACCAATTTAATTTCTCAATATTTTTGGGCCACAAAATTCAACGAGTTCAGTTAGGTTAAAAATATGAACTTTCAGATTCACAGATTGATGATCCAAGCAACAACCAATTTAATTTCTCAATATTTTTGGGCCACAAAATTCAACAAGTTGAGTTAGGTTAAAAATATGAACTTTCAGATTCACAGATTGTTTCATTTGTTGTTTGATTCCGCAAGAGCAAAGGGTAAATATTTACTACGTATGGTTTAGCCATACAAAATGGGTTAACTGGCTCTATAACACCGGTGAAAACCCGTGCAAAAAGTGCTTATTATCTTGTGTTAACACAAAATAAAGATACATTGTATCAATTGCAAGTGGGACTACAAGTTGGTTATGCAACTTGGTTTGATATGGTCATGGATGATGTCAAAGTGCCAAAATCTTACCTATAAAAGGGAATGATCTTTGCATCAGTTAGTATCCCATCGCAAAGCAATAAGACACACAAGTGTTACTTGTACTAGTATCTTTTAGTATTTCTCCCGTAGTATTTGAGGCTATTAGAGAATTGGTGTATATCTCCTATTTACAAGAGATAAGTATTTATTCTTGTAATTAGAGAGACGGTGTAACTCCTAACTCCATCATAATGAAACGTATCTTTCCTTGCCGGTGGTTTTTACCCTACTGGGGTTTTCCACGTTATATCCGTGTGTCATCTTTTATTAGTATTTTCTTCTTTTAGTTGCAGATTTGCTTCAGTCCGATGTCACTTTTCTCAACAAGTGGTATCAAGAGCTAAGGTTGGGTGTGCGTATAATTATTTATCGTATGCTATGTGGTTGCCACTAATTAGTGGACCCTCCACATCAAAAGATAAGTAAGGATTATACTCACTCAAAATGTATTCGTTACTATTATTAACAAATAATAGTTTTGTCGAAAAGTATATTGTGATTGTAGCAATGGTGGCAAAATTTGAAATTAAAAAATTCAATTGGAATAATTTCTCATTGTGGAAATTAAAGATGAAGGTTATCCTTAGAAAGGATAAATGTTTAGCGGCCATTGAAGAAAGGCCAGCTGAGGTCACGGATGACAGTAAATGGGACAAGATGGACGAAAATGCTATTGCAAATCTTCATCTGGTGCTAGCAGATAGAGTTTTTTCAAGTATAGAGGAGAAGAAGACTGCAAAGGATATTTGGGATCATCTTGCTCGACTCTACGAGGCAAGATAGCTCCACAATAAAAATTTTCTCAAGAGGAAACTTTATGCTCTTCGAATGACGGAATCTACTTCAGTGACTGAGCACATTTTAATAACCTGAATACACTATTTTCTCAGCTCACGTCTTTGAGTTATAAAATAGAGGCACAAGAACGTGCTGAAATTATACTTCAAAGTTTACGACTCATATGACCAACTCATAATAAACTTAGCCAGTAATGTTCTTTCGGACTATCTAGTCTTCGATGATGTTGCGTACCGCTATTACGGAAGAAGAAAGCAGGCGTAACAATAGGAAGACAGACATATATACGTTCAAGGCGGTGGAGGCTTTGGTGGTGACGAAGGAGGTCAATGGAACGACTCGATGGGAGTCACAATCATGGTAAATCTAAAATAGAAAGGAAGAAGAATTTTAAATGCTACAAATGTGGCAAGCCGGGTCACTTTAAGAAAGATTGTCGGGGTTTAAATACCTCTAATCCTCAGGGAAATTTCGCTAGCACTTTAGAAGATGGTAATGCTTTGTGTTGTGAAGTAGCAGTTGCAAATGAAGGCAGGAAAAGATTTGCAGATGTATGGCTGTTCAATACGGGAGCTACTTTTCATATGACCGCAAGAAGAGAATGGTACCCTTTTGTATATCCAGATTTTTCGAATCATGTACAATGAAGCGATAAGCACCGCTATTAATTAGCATATCCGATGAATATACAATCCATGATTTAGGTCCAATCTTTTGGGCCTTGGGAGTCGATATAGCTACCTTTGCTAGACACCCCACACTCGTAAATCTTGATATGATGGCTTTCTTCCCATCCATAATTCATAAGGGTCTCTTCTTTTCCTTACGAGGTATCTTATTTAAAAGATAAGTAGCCGTTAAAATGGCTTCCCCACATGTCACGGCTTAGACCGAACTTATCAACATGGCATTAACCATTTCTTTCAAGGTACGGTTCTTCCTTTCGGCAATACCGATTCTGCTTTGAGGTGAATAGGGAGCGGTGAACTCGTGTATAATTCCATGTTTTGCACATAGGTCGTGAATGGAGACACATATTCACTCCTATCACTTGGACCACCTTGATTTTCTTACTAAGTTGATTCTCAACTTCGTTTTTGTATAGAACAAACTTGTCTATAGCTTCATCTTTACTTTTCAGTAAGTAAACATAGCAATACTTTGTACAATCATCAATAAACGTGATAAAGTACTTATTGCCACCTTTTGTGGGTAGTGATTTCAAATCACATATGTCAGTGTGTATCATATCAAGTGGTTCGGTTTTTCGTTCAACCGATTTGAAAGATGCTCTTGTAAGTTTGGCTTCAACACAAGTTTCACATTTATATTTTGAGTCAATATGAATATTAGGTATGCAATTAAATTTAATCAATCGACGCATTGAATTAAAATTCACATGTCCAAGACGGCCATGCCACATATTAGAAGACTCAATCAAGTTAGCAGAAGAATTCATATTATTGATATCTTTCTTAACAAGCATTACATTGAGTTTAAACATACCATTCGGGGCATATCCCTACCAACATACACTTGATTCTTAGAAAGAACAAACTTAATCGGACTCAAAACAAGACGAAAACCAAACTTGTTCAACGACCAACCAGACACAAGATTCTTGCGAATCTCGGAACATACAAGACATTAGTCAACTTGCGCTCTTTCTCGGATGTCATCTTCAAGATTACATCTCCTTCGCCTTGATTTCGTGATTGCAGAGTTGCCCATATGACTTCTCTCCACTATCACCGCTCGGAAAGAGTGAAACATACTCTTGTCAACACACACGACGGTAGCCCAGTATCCACCCACCATTCCTCGTTGTTGGAACCTACCGAGTTAACCCGAGATCATGGTCATTAATACAAATAAGCCGTGAAAACGTTTATTTATATTTTACGATCTTCTAATGTTTTGTCGATAACAAATATAAAATTATTTTAACGAAACAAATAGAGTACGTAAATATTTTGAGTTAATAGTTTTCTAACACACTTACGCTTTCATAAAACACTAAAACAAGTATAAGTGATTTTATGATTTAGATACATATGTACAACAACTAGTGTTTACATATTGGGTTAAACATATACTTAAACTAAGTATACTAAAATGGGTAAAAACTAAGTGTATGCTAAATTGGGTAAATACAAGTATATACTAAATGGGTAAATACTAGCAAATGGTTTTGACCCATAACCCATGGTTTTATATATACCACTTAACCAAGTTCATTGTATCCTTAAGATACATTGTATCTAGAAAGAAAACCATGGATCAACCCATAACCCATGACCCATGACCCATAACCAAAAATACCCATGGGCAAGAGAGGCGGACCACGGATCCCTAGCTTTGTGCTAGCGGATCCCTTCGGTAGGGATCCGTGGGATCCGGGAAACAGAAGAGAATTTCCTCTATAAATAGAGAGCCATTTCTTCCTCTCTAAGTATGCTTTTTTACACATACTTTCCCAAAGTATTCTAACCCTCTAACCTCATATCTAAGTGATCTATGTAGTTTGTCTTTTGTTTTTTTGTGTGATCTACTAGGTTCCTCTTAAAGGAAAGATCACCACCTCTTGAAGACGTGCAAGCTCAAAGTCCATGAGTTTCCATGCTTCGTCATCATCAAGACTACTAAGGTTCTCTTGTTGATAGTTCTTCCTTTCTCCATAGATGTTGGGTTGAAGGCATTAGTGAAGAATGCCGAAAGTGTCAAGATGAAAGCATTAGTGAAGGGTGCTCATCATCCGTGTCAAAGCATTAGTGAAAGATGCTAAAGGTGTCAAGACGAAGGCATTAGTAAAGGGTGCCAAGCGTTGTGTCAAAGGCATTAGTGAAGGATGCCAAAGAATCAAATCAAGTAGCATTTGGGAAGAATGCCTAGGTCGTATAATCGATGAGGTGCATCGTTATACATATATGTATTTGTTTATATACAAGGATGGTGATATCCTTGATGGTGTTGTAACAAGGAGTAGATCTCCTTGAGATTAGGTGTTGTGTCGTGAAGGTGTAGTTCACCTAAGGTGTGAAAGAACTAGGTACTTAGCCTAGTACCTAATAAAGGGTAGGTGACGTTGTGAAGGATTAGTTCTCTAAGGTGTGAAAGAACTTCGGTGGTTAGCCTAGCACCGTATAAAGGGTAAGCGACGTTATGTTAGGTGTGGTTCGCCTTGGTGTGAAAGAACTCGATTTAGCTTTGTACCGGAAAAAGGTTAAGCGGCGTTGTGAAGGCTTCTCCGCCATAAGGAGTTGGTGTAGTGTTTACGAACTCTCGAGTAGGTGACTCGGGAGTGGAGTAGGGCAAGGAAGGTGTCCTTGTGGCGAACCACTATAAATACTTGTGTCGTGGTGATGTGCTTCTTACTCTTTATCTTTCATTACACGTTTATATATCTATCTATCAACGTCCAACATAAACAACCAAATAGATTGACATAAGTCGATCTAAATATTTAAAGGAAGTTTTAAATTGGTAAAACTATTCAACCCCCTTCTAGTTTTCCACAATTGGCATCAGAGCTTCGTTACCAAGTTTCTTAAAGTATGTTGTACTTTAAAGACTCGATACGATCCATGTATATTTGAAAACTACAAAGACGGATTATCTTCATCATATTTTAAAATCACTATATTGTTTATTGTTGGAAAATGATAGAATGATCTAACATTTTTTTTTAAGCATTATCCATACTTGAGTTTGGAGCTACCAAGAAGAGCATAAAGAACTTATCTAAATATTTCCTTTCGCAAAAAGAATATTTAGCCAAGGTATGATTACTAATCACTTGCTTTTAATTTTATTATTGAAATCATAGTTGCATGATTTATTAGTAAATGTTCTAATTGTTTTTTATATTAAAGTCATTATCAAAAATAGTATTCTTCGACTTATTTGTAGAAACTACACTATGATTTCGTAATAATGACATTTTGGTTATTTGGTAACCATTGTCATTATTCATCCCAAAGAATTTATTGACACTTCATCTATGTCTATAAATTTTCATGTGAAATTTCTTATGTTATAATAAAATGGGATTTTATTATAATGTTTGAAAAGGTTCCCAAGAATTATGACTAATTCTTAAAAAGGGAACCTCGTCTAATAGGAATAGTACTGAATCTTCAAAAACCTCAAATCACAAGTTTTAAAACCTTAAACACCAAAACATTAGGTTTTAGAATTCCCAAACCTTAGTTATCAAGGAATGTTTGAGCTGATTTTTCTTTGTTATCTTGGATCCTCGGTTTACACTAGCGGATCCCAAATGAGAGGGATCCGCGGGATCCGTGCAATGAAGACAATATATGATCAAGAATGATCACCGTGGATGTTCCACAATAATACTCACCTCAAAGACTCACGAACAAAAACTCAGTTACTGTTCATAGGAGCAAATTGATCATTCTTCTCAAGTCTAACAATCACTTGTGTAAGTATAATCTTCACTACATTGTTATTTTAATTCCTTGATTCTTAGGATTATAATTTCTTCATCTTTAAGAGTTGGGTTCAAATGGGTTTATTATAATTTGTCACCACATTGTTTTCTAAGATAATCTAAATCAAAGAATTAACATTGTTAATACAAATTAAACACATTTCTTGAACTCAACAAAGATGATGAGAGCAAAATTGTGATCAAACCCTCTAGGCTACTATTCATCATTAACATCACATTGGGTTGTATTGTTTAGGAATATCATGCCTAGCAACAAGCAACAAGATTACCAAGACACCGCCCACTACATACCCATGTATCATAGGAAAAATGGCTTACGTCCGGACGATAGAAAGGCCTTTAAGTTGCTCGAAAGTAGACTCTTTCATGAAGGTAGAGTTGTTGATCCATCATTTCTTGGAAATACTGACATAAGGGAAGTTTTTGCAACTATTGGGTTTGATTGTTTATTGGATATAAACGAACAAATTTGCCCGGTCTTTGTGCTTGAGTTCTACAAGACTATAGGTATAATTAGAAATGATGATGGGTCCATCTCAATTGAATTCACCATAAATGGACATGAGTACACTCTTTCACTTGAGTAGTTTGGAAGAATAGTAGGGGTTCCATCCGATGGTGTTTGCATGTATTCAAATGAATGGTCGTTGCAGGAGTTACACTCTATGGTTGATCATCACGACATTTATCACACAATAATCCCGGAAGCAACCACCGTAAGGGACACCATGTTTATGCCAAGAGAATCCCCTTCAAGGGTGACTAGAAAGTCGAAAGTGATCTATAGGGATCCTTTTCAAATGGAGCTTTCGGAGATGTTTGCATTATATAGAAAGTGGGAAGATGTGATAAGGGAGAATGTGGTGTGTCTAATAGGAAACAAGGATCACCCTAACGCATGTCTAAGCTTCCTGATCTATTGTCTTGTGACCGAGACCCGCTTCAACATTGCCTACTACATGATCAAGAGAATGGCAAGTGTAAGAAGCATGGACAAGATGGTGCTTCCATATGCAATGCTTCTAACCCGTCTTGCAAAATTCATCTTTGCATTACACCCTCTCCACAATCCTTGGATCATAGCTTACGCAATAAGGTTATGGTACCATTAACCGAGGGTAGAACAACAAGGTTTATGGTGGAAGGCAAGAGGCCACACCCACCCACGGATTCCTCGGACGAAAGGAAAGGCAAGGAGAAGGTGGATGTGAAGGAGTAGTAGCAACCCACTTGAAAATATCGATCTTGACCCCTTGGACTACATTAACCAATTGCCAAACATCCCTAATGAATCACCCGAATGGCAACAAACCAAGGAATCTTCAAATGCTTCGCCAATTTCTTGAGGAAGAAGAAGTGAAGATAGTTCGATAAGAGTGGAGGACGGGTGAAGAAGTGAAGGAGGAAAAGAAAGGTAAGACCTTAGGAATCTAGTGTATGATAAACAATCTCAAACAATGGTTTGTAAACACTTTAAACTATACTTGTAGTATGTAGGTATTGCCATACCTTGGCACTAAACATCCTAACTTGGGTGTTTGGAAAATGAGATTTTATGACCTCTTGGAGTGGTCGTCGTCACTCATTTTAGGAATTTTAGTTCTTCCTACTTTGTTATTAATTATGTTAGTTGTGTTCTTGCATTTAGTCCCCATAGAAACAACTAGGAGAAGCATTTACTAAGAAGTGCAAAATTGCACATTTGCTGAAAGCCTTCTGATCTGCAGAGGCGGATCCCAAGATTGTACTAGACGGATCCCTCCCGGAAGGGAACCGTGGGATCCGTGGTATCCGATATACAATCTGATTTAGGTACTTCAAAATAGTCTACTAGATCACCTCAAACAAGTCAAACACAAGATACTAGAGCCAACTAAGTCTTTCTCTTATAGTTGAAAACTTCACTTTCATCCATGGCTTATCTAGGATACATCTTTGAAATATCCTTGATTTTTCAACTAGTCAAAACCCACCATATTTCCGCTCCAACACTCACACATTATCTATCACGATTGATAGCACTTAGTTAGGTATATATTCAAATTTTAGCAAATTGATCTCAATCATTTTTTAATCAAAATTAGGGTCAAAAATTAGCTTTTCATTTCTTCTTATTTTTAAGGATTTTAGTAAAAACCTATTAGGACATCATCTGACTTCTAGGACTTGTTATCACCATTTCTCCTCATCGAATTAAATGGAATCATTATCAAACATATAGTTAGATTACCCAAGGTCAAATTTTCTTGGCCAAAACCATCATTAAGCACCATTACTTGTTATGGTTAAGGATTTGAGATATCCAACATCTAAAGACTTCAAAATTAAGTCAAACCCTCGAAATCCATTAATAACAAACCTTACAAAAGCATAATAATTTCACCTAGACCTTGTCTGATAGCCGGATCCATGGTCTTTAACCAGGCGGATCCCTCATCGAGAGGATCCAGCGGGATCCGAGATCAGAGAGCATAAACCGACTTCTATATTCAAACTCATGTCACCTTTTGGTTCTCTAACCACTCTTAGCATACATTAATTATTCTCCTAGAGTGATCAAAACCTCAAGAGCATGCTTAGTCTTCTAAGTGGTCAAGAATTTAATTCCCAAATTCAAATTACTCTTTATAAACCAAACAATCTTAGGTTTATGGCAGCATCCTCAATTACCTTTCAAAAATCAGAAATTAGAAGCTCACATTAGCACCTTCATCACCATGACTAAAGCTCTTAGCAACAACTCCTCAAACATAGGATCATCCAAAAGAAAGGGCCAAATGATCCATGAAATTTCATCCAACGAAACATCTCCCATTAGAGATAATGACTCTAGAATCCCACCTCATCAAACCCATCCAACAAAAGCTAAGAGAACCGCAAGGATTAGCATCAAATCTTTCCAACTAGAAAAGGGATCATCTAGTTCCAAACCAAACATGGATAGTTCTAGCAAGCCATCAAAACCTTCATTCATTGAGAATGGACTACACTCCTTGAATGAGCCTCTTCCTCATCCAAACATATATTCATTGTTCCATTCATCACCAAGAACCTCCCATTCACCAACCTTTTCATTGAATCGGGAACCACCTACAACACCAACTAGCCCATCATGGGAGACAAGGAACAACCTTGATCATATGGAAGAAGTTTCATTACCACCCTCATTTTTAGAACCTCTCCATACTTCTCAAAATGAAGACCCTCAAACACACATTGAGCCCCCTCAAAACATCTTTTTTCCTTCGGGGCCAAACCAAGACAATATTTGCCCAAATTGTCTAAAAACTCAAGGACTTGTTCAAGAAGTACGAAATGAGATACATTTCATGTTCAATCATCTTCTTGCAAAGTTGGATCAATTCAACAAGTCCACCCATCCCTAGACTTAAGCACATTGTCACATTCTAAATCCCGTAATGAGATTAGCATTAGTAGTACTTATATGGCTAAAGTTCATTCTCTTAGTTTTTAGAGATTTGGTTGTGTATCTCTTGTTTTATTGAATGAATACTTATATGCTTTGATTATTATGTGTGTTGTGCTTGTTATATTGTACATATATCTCATTTCCTCAAATAGCATTCCTTGACATTTCTTCCCCTTGAAGAAAGCGTACAGATATTTGGATCCTCCTTGAAGGGAACCGTGGGATCCGTGGTGCAGGAGCACAAATTTATACTAACTTGAGTCTCTTTTGGGAAATTATGCACTATACTCTTGTTTTCTAACCTTTGTTTTGTAGTTATTCAAAATACACATGAAGATATTGACAACATAAAGCTAGGGGAGCTTTGTGTCAAACGACATTGCAAAATCATTTGCAAACTTAATCCGATTTTGGGTTACACTTCATGACACCCCATTGCAACATTGCAATATTCAAGGTGGAGCACGTTCTCGCCACTTAGACGAACCATTTGCAAACTTAATTGCAAACACAATTAGTTTATTTTACATTATGTCCTTGACGCCTTACATAGGGATGGACTCGTCGAGGGGAGTTAAGACAGTACCATTCCGTCACTTGCTCTCTTTACATTTTACATTTTTTTTCCTATAAAATTGTGTTAGTTTCTTTTAACACTTTTGTTTCGACAAAAGGGGAGAAGAAAGTAAAACTACAAATTCAAACTTTACAATTTTAGATTTTCCATAAAATAATTTTATGTTTTATCATCAACAAAAAGGGGGAGATTGTTAATACAAATAAGCCGTGAAAACGTTTATTTATATTTTACGATCTTCTAATGTTTTGTCGATAACAAATATAAAATCATTTTAACAAACAAATAGAGTACGTAAATAGTTTGAGTTAATAGTTTTCTAACACACTTACGCTTTCACATAAAACACTAAAACAAGTATAAGTGATTTTATGATTTAGATACATATGTACAACATATTGGGTTAAACATATACTTAAACTAAGTATACTAAAATGGATAAAAACTAAGTGTATGCTAAATTGGGTAAATACAAGTATATACTAAATGGGTAAATACTAGCAAATGGCTTTGACCCATAACCCATGGTTTTATATATACCACTTAACCAAGTTCATTGTATCCTTAAGATACATTGTATCTAGAAAGAAAACCATGGATCAACCCATAACCCATGACCCATGACCCATAACCAAAAATACCCATGGGCAAAGAAGAAGCGGACCACGGATCCCTAGCTTTGTGCTAGCCGGATCCTTCCGGTAGGGATCCGTGGGATCCGGGAAATGTAAGAGAATTTCCTCTATAAATAGAGAGCCATTTCTTCCTCTAAGTGTGCTTTTACATACTTTCCCAAAGTATTCTAACCCTCTAACCTCATATCTAAGTGATCTATGTAGTTTGTCTTTTGTTTTTTGTGTGATTTTTTGTGTGATCTACTAGGTTCCTCTTAAAGGAAAGATCACCACCTCTTGAAGACGCAAGCTCAAAGTCCATGAGTTGCCATGCTTCGTCATCATCAAGACTACTAAGGTTCTCTTGTTGATAGTTCTTCCTTTCTCCATAGATGTTGGGTTGAAGGCATTAGTGAAGAATCTTTGAAAGTGTCAAGATGAAAGCATTAGTGAAGGTGCTCATCATCCGTGTCAAAGCATTAGTGAAAGATGCTAAAGGTGTCAAGGCGAAGGCATTAGTGAAGGGTGCCAGCGTTGTGTCAAAGGCATTAGTGAAGGATGCCAAAGAATCAAATCAAGTAGCATTTGGGAAGAATGCCTAGGTCGTATAATCGATGAGGTGCATCGTTATACATATATGTATTTGTTTATATACAAGGATGGTGATATCCTTGATGGTGTTGTAACAAGGAGTAGATCTCCTTGAGATTAGGTGTTGTGTCGTGAAGGTGTAGTTCACCTAAGGTGTGAAAGAACCAGGTACTTAGCCTAGTACCTAATAAAGGGTAAGCGACGTTGTGACGGATTAGTTCTCCTAAGGTGTGAAAGAACTCGGTGGTTAGCCTAGCACCGTATAAAGGGTAGGCGACGTTGTGTTAGGTGTGGTTCGCCTTGGTGTGAAAGAACTCGGTATTTAGCTTTGTACCGAAAAAGGTTAAGCGGCGTTGTGAAGGCTTGATAACGCTACACGCGTCGTTCGGGGTCAAAGGAACTTCCTTTTCTTGAGCAAGTTTTATAACACCCTAGGCGATGAACCTAATCGTTGTAGTGTAGTAATTAGGGTAAGCCACGGGTATTGATATCGTTCTCTGGGGAATAGGAATGCTAGTAGGAGTTACTACGCTAAGGTTAAGGTTGAGGAAGATTATTTTTATCTTTTTATATTTTATGAAAATGGAAAGGTACGAATCTCGGGTATTGGATTTGGGGGTTGGTATTTCTACCGATTACTCTACTATTATCTAATTATCTAAACTAAGGTTGTGGAGTCTATGTCTAATTAATGTGTGCTCGTATGATAGTTTAAAGATGTGTTTACTTAGTTTGTATTACTCCTTAATTATCTCCTATTGATGGTTGAGTGTCACGTCTTAGTCCTAGTTGCGTTGTGTGTCTAAAGTTGTAGGGTATCGTTTCTCCCTAACTCTTGAACTTACCAAAGGGTCTTGTCTACAAACCCACTAGAGATTATAGACCCTACTCTAAGGCGCTTTTCGGATGGTTTAGACTACAATCACTCGGTAATTATACTCTAGGGTTCACAAAGATGAATCAAGCATTAAGTGCTGTGAATGATCTATCGCACTACTAGATCACTAATCAACTAAGATAAGAAACAACCAATCAATATTTAATAATTAAGTTTCATACTTCCTAAGCAAACACACAAATAAATTAGCCGGACATGGAGAACATGCAAGCATACACACAAATAATCAAAGACATAATTGAATTAATGAAGTAAAGACTTATCTTGGTGTAAGATAGGGTTTAAAACCCTAAAATCCGTATAAGACACCTTAGGTTCGGTTTTAGGTTTTACTCCAAAGACTCTCCACGCAAAGACCGAAAAATTCGGATTCTATATATAAGATTACAATTGCGCGGCGCCACCTTATGTTTAGTGACGCCGCCGTGTCGCCGCCATTAGGGTTTCGTCTTGGCCACGTTAACTGCGACGGCGTCACCTTATGTCCGTGACGCCGTCCTCTTGACCGGCGTCGTCGGATTGCATCTAGGCCGTGCGAGTAGCGACGGCCTACTCTTTCACCACTAGACGCCGCCTCTTGAAAATACGAGTTTTGGGTTTCGTCCGTCACACACACTGGACGGCGTCGCAAAATAGCACTTTGACGCCGTCGCCTTCTACATTCAAAGAAGCTGTGAGTGTCTCGATTTCGACTTTGGCCATTTTCTTCATATATTCGCCTTTTAGGTCCAAATAAGTGTCATTCCAGATTTTGCCTTCACGAGACCTAAAAGTGAAAAGGAACGATATTAAGCAATAACGGATACAAAAGTGATCAAATAAGGACTTAAATGACCCTCAAATGGTACCTTTTAAAACCTTATCAAATATCCCTACACTTGTTATTTGCTTGTCCTCAAGCAAATGTGCTTTAGCCAATTAATTTATAAGTTAGGGGTCATGCGGCATTAATTCAAAACGGTCCACAACACATATAAGCCCCAAAAAGTCATAACAAGCACGGAATTACATACTAGCACCTCACATGGGGTGTTTGGATACTCACATCTCTCGGTGTATAAATGAAATATAACAATATAGGAAATGGAAGATAAACACTCATTAACCGGTCCTAGTACATAGATTACCATAGGCTTGAGAATAGATCAAACCTCCATCGCTTTGGCGTAAGCACCTAGGAAAGACTATCAAAGAGGTCTTTAAAGGGTTGTAACGTTAGGCTTACGGTAGGAAATAAGGGTTTGGTGGGATAGGCTATTTAGTGGTGGTAAGTCAAAATCTTTATGTTAGCGCATATGAAGAATGGCGTTGCTAAGCCAAGACTCGACACTCTAAACTCTAGATAACTGAAATAAATAAACATAAATTTAAAGAATAGATGTAGGATGGTAGCCCGTATTTTTTTTTTTTTTTTTTTTTTTCACTCTATTTTTTTTTTTTTTTTTCATACACTTTACTCTACCATCCTCTAAGATAACATCAAAATACTAGGGATTTATAAGCATATCCCTACACTTGAGTTTTTATTACTCTAATACTAATTTGACCCGATTTGAAAAGATCAAAACACTTGGGGTACATTATTACAAACTAAGGAATTTGAATTTTAACGTCCCTTCCGTCATTTCATAAACTTTAACTTTTCCCATGAATCCCAATCGTCCCAAAAGCGTATACAAAGGATATGACTCGACTTAGCAACTCATGCAAGCAACGGATAATTGAACTAAGGGTTTAGGGTGATAACAAATATTTGCACTAAAGTGAGTGCATAAGGGGTAGGCTAAGGCGATTTGGGTGTATATTTGGGGTGGGGTGTAAACAATGCTTTTCATTGATATTCGGAAAACCGAAATATCACGAGAACCGCGAAAAGGATAGGCTCGAGGGGTTAACTAGGGGTATCGTGTACTAAAAATGAGTACAACGCAAAGGGTGTGGGGAATTACTCAACCGATGTGGAAGAAGTAATTATATTACGGGTATTAAACAAGGGTTATCCTAATGCCTCTTATCATTTAGTTATTCCTAACTACACAAGTGTAGCCTCACTCATGCGATCTCGGAATGCATCACAAAACAAGTTCTAGAATCTAATATACTACCGATTCACACTCTAAGCATTAAAGATGAATGCTTTTATTCCTACTAATCTAAGGCGATCCTCACATTTTGGGTGGAATTTGGGTGGTAAGGGTTTTGTGCTAGTCATGCAACTTCCTATCCGTGAGACGCTTTTGTTAAGACTAATGGCCCACTCCTATATGTCATGAAAAATTTTAAATTTGGTGCCAAAATTACCCTAACCGACATTTTCTCATGGTTTATTACACAAATGCAATTAGACAAAGCAAATAGTCAAGGATAAGCATAGTTTCAAAGTTCCGCTTTATTTTCCTCCCACACTTAAACCGAACATTGTCCCCAATGTTCCCGAAAGTATCAAAGATATGATAAAGAAGGTAATTAAAAGCGAAGAAACTAATGCTCCCCGATTAGCTCGGTAGGATCCGTGTAAAGTGGTGGTTAAATTCTATTCAAGAAGAATTATTAGTGAAAAGCTCCTTCCAATCTTATGTAACTTCTTCTTGACAAACTAAACGGCACACTTGAAGAAAACAAACGAAACCTTCGCGTAAAATCGGTGGTAATAATATATATAAGACTCGATTTAAACTAGGATATAATGCTTGTGGGATGGATGTTTACGAATTTCTAAGAAAATTAAGACACGGAAAATTCCAAAATTTATAAATAGCTCGTAAAACGAGAAAAAGTAATCGATGTTTTACTCCTTCTCGACGCGTCGGTTGCAATCTGACGCCGTCAGTTATCGACAAAAAGCGGTGCGATTTTCCGGAAAAATTGGAAAATTTACATCTTTAGAATCTGGAAAATTTACGCAAAACATCCATTATGACTCGATACAAGCATTTGACTCGAACAAACAAACATATATATCTTTTAGTTAATTGCTATTCTCATGTTTACGTTTCTTTTGAAAACGTGTGTAATCCTCCCTACACTTATCCCTTATGTAAAATACCTTTATATGTAATTAAGACGAGGTTAAAGACAAAATAAAGCATTTTTACAAATTTAAACATGAGGATAAACAATTAATAAAAGATATAAGACACTAACAAGCAAACAATTAAACATGGGTTGCCTCCCACGAAGCGCTTTTCTTTATTTAAGAGTCTTGTAGCTAGACTCATAGTCGTGCTCCTACGTTTCCTCACCATCGCCCTCTTGACGGCCTCTAATGGGGGATTCCATGTTGTAGAAGTGCCCTAAAATGCGCTTCTCTAAGAGTTCATCCTCTCCCCATTCGGTCCTGTATTCCGGTCCTAGGCTCAAGCAATCCTTGTAGAATCCGAAAATCTTAGCCATAACATAATCAACACCTTTCTCCCTATCCTCATCATTCCTATAATAGACCGATAGTTTAACTTCCTTTTCATCATTGAGAGTGATGAAAACTTCTCAATCTTAAAAGGCATTTGGTAAGCTATGTCATCTGTCTTATTCTTGAATCACACTACTCTAATGAGGGGTCATAGGTCATTCGGTGCTTTCTATGAAAGGTTTTCCTAGAATAACATGGGACAAGCTAGGGTCTATGGTCGTGCTAATATCATCCACAATTATGAAATCCGTAGGAAGCGTGAAACTACCTACATAAACGGGTAATCCCTTAACTCTACTAAGAAAAGCGCAACTAACATTAGGATCATTGGGGTCTTGCCTAGTTGGAATAGGCTTCTTCAATATCCAATTGTAGTAGGTGCTAGTCATTATGTTGATTGGGGACTTGCGATCAATGTAAGCTTTTGCCAAAAGGTGTCCTATGACACATGGTATGTTAAGATTCCACGGGTTCCCAAACTTAACTTGAGGACTTTTCCTAACATACATGTGGCGAAGGTCACGCACTAAGTGAGGGTGGCGAGATAGTTCTTCTTCCGTAGGAAATTTGTCGAAATAGTCAATGTCTACTTCATCTACTTCCTCGGGTATTTCCTCATCCACTAGTGTATAGTCTTCTTCGTCATTTGTTTCATCAGGTTCAACTAAGGCGATGGTATTGACGAATTGGACATACTTTAGCTTGCTTGGATCCTTAATCTCTATGCCTGAAGGCTCGGGAGTTGAGATAGCACTAACCTTCTTATCGCTAGCTATGGCTTTCAAAAGGTTGTCTATTTTCCTATCCATCTCGGCTTGTTGATTATTAAAGCGGTCCGATAGCTTAGCCATTTGGGTTTCTTGGGATGTAACTAAGTTTTGCAACATTCCTTCGATATTTTGTTGGTTAGGACCGTTAGGTGGGGGCCACGAGAAATCATTAGAAGTGAATTCTTTGGTTTGTCCCCAATAAAAGTCGGGCTTGTTTTTCCATGCTTCACGGGTTTCATTGAAATTCCTAGGTCCGGTGTTGTAGGAATCTTCCTCCCGCTCCATTAGTCTGCGAGGATGCGTAGTCAGCGAAGCGTGTTCGGGGATCGGGTGCTATTGTGCGTGTTATGAGGATCACAAAACGGCTCGCACGAGGAAGAAGCTTTGTTTACATGGTGTGAAGATTTAGGATTTTCGTAGGAACTCATGAGGAATTTAACTTGATCTTCAAGTTCGATCATCCCACGGTCGGGAGGAGGCAAGGAGATTGCCTTGACGGTTTTGGGCGACTCACGGGGTCATCCTAACTTCGTTGTCATAGAGGCGAGGTCCTCTATTATTTCCCATGATTCTTCCGCGGTGAAATCACTAAGTTTTCCACCGCCGCTTGGTCAATGGATCGCTTAGTGGGAAAGTTGACATGATCATAAAAGATTTGGACTTGAAGCCAAAGATCAATGCCGTGATGAGGACTTTATGAAGTAAGTCCTTGAATCGGGTCCATGCTTCGTAGAGATTCACCTTGACGTTGTTGGAACATCAAGATGTCATTCCTAAGCAGTGGTTCTCCCGGTGGGAAAAATTGAGCAAGGAAGCGAGAGGTAAGATCATCCCAACTTGAGATGGAGCCGGGAAGTCGCCAAGCCAATTACTAGCTTGGTCCGTAGAGAGAATTGGAAGAGACGCAGCGCGTGGTCTCCCGAGTAGTAGCATCAAGGTCGATGGAATCGGCGATTTTTAGGAAATCCTCGATCTTCGATTTGGATCTTGAACGAAGTCCATGGAATGCACATCCGTTTTGCACCAACCGGATGGTGTCGGATCGCAGGTCCGTAGTTTGGGCTTGGTCGGAAGCTCAATGGTGTTCCTATAGCCTAGGTGGCTTGGTCTCGAGTATTCACCAAGAGTACGGGCTCTTGGCGGGTCATTTGGTGGTGGGTTGATGAATGGTAGTGGGTTATCACCTTCCATGATGAAAAGTGATGGAATTACTAACAAAGGTCACGAAGAAGGGGATAGACTAAGAGAAATCTAAAAATGAGAAAAAGTTTACTTGATAGGAATCAAGCAAAGAAACCTAAGCGAGGTGGACTACTAACTAGCTATTCTATTCCGGCGTGGCGCCTAAAACTTGATAACGCTACACGTCGTTCGGGGTCAAAGGAACTTCCTTTTCTTGAGCAAGTTTTATAACACCCTAGGCGATGAACCTAATCGTTGTAGTGTAGTAATTAGGGTAAGCCACGGGTATTGATATCGTTCTCTAGGGAATAGGAATGCTAGTAGGGAGTTACTACGCTAAGGTTAAGGTTGAGGAAGATTATTTTTATCTTTTATATTTTATGAAAATGGAAAGGTACGAATCTCGGGTATTGGATTTGGGGGTTGGTATTTCTACCGATTACTCTACTATTATCTAATTATCTAAACTAAGGTTGTGGGAGTCTATGTCTAATTAATGTGTGCTCGTATGATAGTTTAAAGATGTGTTTACTTAGTTTGTATTACTCCTTAATGATCTCCTATTGATGGTTGAGTGTCACGTCTTAGTCCTAGTTCGTTGTGTGTCTAAAGTTGTAGGGTATCGTTTCTCCCTAACTCTTCGAACTTACCAAAGGGTCTTGTCTACAAACCCACTAAAGATTATAGACTCCTACCTAAGGCGCTTCGGATGGTTTAGACTACAATCACTCGGTAATTATACTCTAGGGTTCACAAAGATGAATCAAGCATTAAGCACAACGAATGATCTATCGCACTACTAGATCATTAATCAACTAAGATAAGAAACAACCAATCAATATTTAATAATTAAGTTTCATACTTCCTAAGCAAACACACAAATAAATTAGCCGGACATGGAGAACATGCAAGCATACACACAAATAATCAAAGACATAATTGAATTAATGAAGTAAAGACTTATCTTGGTGTAAGATAGGGTTTAAAACCCTAAAATATTGTACAAGACACCTTAGGTTCGGTTTTAGGTTTTACTCCAAAGACTCTCCACACAAAGGCGAAAAATTCGGATTCTATATATAAGATTACAATTGCGACGGCCACCTTATGTTTAGTGACGCCGCCGTGTCGCCGCTCATTGGGTTTCGTCTTGGCCACGTTAACTTTGCGACGGCGTTACCTTATGTCCGTGACGCCGTCCTCTTGACCGGCGTCGTCGGATTGCATCTAGGCGTGTCGAGTAGCGACGGCCTACTCTTTCACCACTAGACGCCGTCTCTTGAAAATCTGAGTTTTGGGTTACGTCCGTCACAATAATTCGGGACGGCGTCATGAATAGCACTTTTGGCCGTCGCCTTCTACATTCACAGAATCGTGAGTGTCTCGATTTGAATTTGGCCATTTTCTTCATATATTCGCGCCTTTTCGTCCAAATAAGTGCCATTCCAGCATTTTGCCTTCACGAGACCTAAAAAGTGAAAAGGAACGATATTAAGCAATAACGGATACAAAAGTGATCAAATAAGGACTTAAATGACCCCTCAAAATGGTACCTTTTAAAACCTTATCAAGGCTTCTCCGCCATAAGGAGTTGGTGTAGTGTTTACGAACTCTCGATTAGGTGACTCGGGGAGTGGAGTAGGGCAAGGAAGGTGTCCTTGTAGCCGAACCACTGTAAATACTTGTGTCGTGGTGATGTGCTTCTTACTCTTTATCTTTCATTACACGTTTATATATCTATCTATCAACGTCCAACATAAACAACCAAATAGATTGACATAAGTCGATCTAAATATTTAAAAGGAAGTTTTAAATTGGTAAAACTATTCAACCCCCCCCCCCTTCTAGTTTTCCACAATGGCAATGACATCAGACACCATAGAAATCATGTCTACATCTTCATTCACCATATTAGCTGGCGTGGAGTCACCCGCTTGACATCTTACAATTAGCGACCTTGTGACTGGTGGTCACAATTGAAACATACCCTTGGAACTTCGTTTCACAATTGCGACTTTAGGAGCAAGGTAATCGACTTCCTTTGCGCTTATTGTCATTCTTTCCTTTTCCTTTGCCTTTAGCTTTGACATTGTACTTTGAAGATGACGAAACATGCTCAACCATATTTGCCTTTGCGAATCAGCGATACGTGTTTTTTCGAGCCGACTTGTTGTCCTCTTCAATACGAAGACGAACAACCAAGTCTTCAACACTCATCTCCTTTCGCTTATGCTTTAGGTAGTTCTTGAATTCTACCCGACTTGAGGTAACTTTTCAATAATAGCGAGAACTTGAAAAGTTTCACTCAAAGTCATTCCTCAAAGATGAATGTCGTGTAGCTAAACCTACGGATCTTGAACTGACTCATCACATTCTTTGAATCAACCATCTTGTAATCCAAAAACGAGCTACCACGAACTTCTTTGTACCAAGATCCTCGGTTTTGTACTTGCGTTCCAATGACTCCCATAATTCTTTGGCGGTCTTGGTCTTGCGATACGTTGTACAAAGAATCAACCAAACCATTCGAACATAGTTGTGACACAAAAGTCCGAATGTTTCCATGCTTTCAAGGCTTGAGCGACTGCTGATTAGAGGATTGACCTTGACAGGAGGTTCCACGTTAGGTGGGTTCTCTTTTAAGAACAGCGCAAGGTTCAAAGTAGTGAGATAGAAAAACATCTTCATTGCCACCTCTTGAAATTCTGCCCATTGAATTTCTCTGGTTTCTCAGCATGATTAGCAAATGTGGTTGTAACTGGCGCACTAGTTACGTTCACAGGAGGGGTAGTGGTGTTTGTCATCCTGAAAGATCAAACACAAACAATTAAACAAACTATTTTAAATGGTATCTACTTGTACCAAATCTGATTCAACAAAAATCTATCTTGGTTTTAATGGATCGAGTAAATCAGTTTAATAGAAACTCTATCTTGGTTTCGTTACAACTGATAATAAAACTGCTTAAAAAAATGTTATAGATCTGTAATCCAAATCTGTATGTTAAAAACTGTTTAATAGAAACTGATTTCCAAAGAAACTCACCAAGGTTTCGACAGAAAACAGTTATAAAATTTTGTTAATACTAAATCCGATTTTTAACAAAGTGTTATAAATTCGGTTAAACCGAATCTGTTTTAAGACTGTGGGAAACGGTGTACACTTTTATTAAATAATAAATCAAATTACAATTATTAAATAACAGAATGTAAAAACAGAAAATAAACACAGACAGAAAGGGGTAGAATGAGAAGACAGACACTATAGAACGTTAATAAAAGAAAAGCAGTAAAGGTCGTGGCAAGAGGCTCGTGTTTAACACGATTCCCTTAAAACAGATTCGCCGTCTGTTTCCCAGGGTACAACTGCCAAAGCTGATGTACAGCCGGACGTGACAAACTTGCCTGAAAGATCACGGAAGCAACTTGCGTTTCTGATCGAATGAATTGCTGGAAATCGGCTGCAGAGGAGTCACGTTATTCTGTGTCTTCGAAACTGAATGAGAAGATTTTATTTTATAGGCAATACCTAACTTGGTCACCAAGACAGAATATACGCCAGAAAATAAAAAATATGCATATCTGTTATTTTCAAAACACGATTTGCATATATCTATTAAGACTTAAGCACAAAGTCTAAATCTATTCCTAAAATAGATTACGAATATTACGGAAAATTATCAAAAAGGAAACGAAATTCTCGAAAAGATACCCGCGTGGCTAGATTTGAGTTGCATTCGTGTCCATGGTCGCTGGCTCATGAAGCTTCGAACTCATTTTAGCTCGAAATCCCATTTTACGCACCCCTGCGTCTTGCCGCACGTAGGAGTGGGAGCATAACCAACCTAAAGTAATTTGATAGCCAATATTATGATTTCCTTATAAACTAGTCTCCACTTCCTCTTTTAGTTTTCCAGATTTTATGTCTCACTTTGAGACACGATATCTCATTCATTTCTACTCCAATTTGGACATACTTTAGCTCGTTGCAAAGCTCTCTTTGAGGAGAACAAAATGCCCCCCAATCAACACAAATATATGTAACATATACATACATTAAATGATGTCCAAATTTGCAAAAACCACTTTGCAAAACTCATTTTTCCAACAATATTAGTTTACAATTTATTTTTAACACAGGTTCATGAATATTATACATGATAGTATATAGGTTACTGACGTGAAAGTAAATATGTTTACATGATAGTATATATGTTACTGGTGTGTATGCATATCCTTCGTTATATGTGCAGGCTAATAACAAGCTACAAGCTAATATCCTTTGTTGAGTACAGTGTATGTAGTAATATATTTTTAGTATTTTTGTAGAGATTATTGGTCATGTTCCTGCTTTGATAGCTTAGTAAATAGATGTTTAATACAAATTAAAGAGTACATGATAGCTTAAATTTGAGTCATGATGTGAGTTATTTTTAACCTTTTGATAAATGAAAGAGATGCATCCATGTTCTATACTTATTTTTAACTTGATTTTTTGCCTTCATTTTCTTTTTCTCTCGATGCACGCCAGTAATATTTTTACTCATCTATACTACTTTATAAAAGGTTTAGGACTTGCTAAATTAAGTAGTCTTAAAATTTTTAAGACCAAAAAACATTTCTTTAATAAGAAAGAGAAAGACTTGTCTTACTTTGTTATGAAAAATCAATAAATACTATAATTAAAAGTTCGGAAATTTAAGTGTGTCTTTAAAAACTCCGAAGTGTTACAAATATTGCTTTCATTGCTTGTAATGATTTTATAAACGTTACACAACCCATTTATCAACATGTAACAGCCCACCCCAAAAGCTATAACCAACACAAAAGTTACACACAACAACTTACCTTTAAGAAAGAAAAAAAAACAAAAAAACTCCCTGGTTTTCAGTTTTCATTCTCTTCTTTGCCTCTACCACACCCACATTAGAATATTTGCTTTAACATGGGTTACATGGTCACACACCTTATTCAGCCGCTCACTCCACCTCCTCCCTTCCACCACCACCACTGATGAAGATGACACCACCATGACCACTACTAAAACAACTTCTTTTCATATCCAAATAAAACCCTTTATTTTCTAGAATTAAAATGGGTCCAAAAAATCCAAATATCAAACAAGATTATGTTACTATATATTATGATCTTTCAAGGGCTATATTTGGACCCGGTCCAGAACCCATTTCCAGCTACTACATCGCCGGAATATTCTCCGGTCAAGTCACACATCGCTGTAACCCATTTCCGGCTACTACATACCATATCGGCTACTACATTGCGGATGGGCCGAAGCCACTTTCGGCTACTAAAACACCTGATTTGTTTATGTTAAGATTTGAGAAAAGTGGGTTTGATTATCATGAAGATGATAAGTTTTGGCCCATTTAAATGGGTCAGGTATTGCACCCGGGTCGAGTTTCGAGTCAGAGTTCGGGTTTGGGTTTGAAATGAAGAAAATGAAGAAAAGGGTGTTGAGACGGGCGAAAAGCTCATCGTCGAGTTCCTTGTCGAGTGTGTCGTCTGGGAGAGCGTCGAGGAGAATGAGCTTAAATGGCCTATGGGTTTTTCTTTGTTAGTATTTTTTGTTTTGAGTCTCGTGAAATTTTTTATTTTACCCGTTTGAGATTATTTTGTTGGGATAGTTTGATTCTTTGGTTAGATGTTTTTTGTTACTTGTTTGGTGTCATTACTCATTAACATGGATACTTGTAACAAAGACAAGATAAATTCATTCATCAGAGGCACTATATTTTGCATACTCAAAAATCCTTGCATACTAAGGGATAAATCCCCACCTTTCATCTATTTTGATCTAATGGTGATGATTAACCTAAGATTTAATATGTCTAAACCTAAGTCCATGTTTTTTTCTTGTCTTTTTCTTGTCTTTTTATCTTTATTATTTATTTTATCATTATTTGTCATTTTTTAAATCATTTTTTGTTCAACTTCACGTTCTTTTTTCCTTTTTTTTACTTCTTTTTTTTTTTTTTTTTTGGTAATTTTCATACGTTTTCTTACGTTTTTGTCGGTTTTTTCCGCTTTTTATACGTTTTAATTCTGCTTTCATCGTTTCTTACATTTTCATACGTTTCGTCCGCTTTCTTACGTTTTTGTATGTTTTCTTACTTTTCGTCCGCTTTCATACGTTTCGTCCGCTTTCTTACGTTTCGTCGCATTTTCTTACGTTTTCGTCCGCTTTCATACGTTTTCGTCCGCTTTGTTACGTTTTCGTTCGCTTTTGTCGGCCTTGTTACGTTTCGTCTCGCTTTCTTACGTTTTTATGTTTTGTCCGTTTCATACTTTTTCGTCCGCTCACATACGCTTTCATCCGCTTTCATTCGTTTTCTTACGTTTCGTCCGCTTTCATACGTTTTAATACGCTTTCTTACATTTTCGTCCGCTTTCATACGCTTTTGTCATTTCTTTACGTTTCGCTCGTTTCTTACGCTTTCATATGTTTTCTTACATTTTCTTCGTTTTCTTACGTTTTGTCCGTTTCTTACGTTTCGTCCGTTTCATACGTTTCGTCCTTTTCTTACGTTTTGTCCGTTTTCATACATTTCGTCCGCTTTTCTTACGTTACCGCTTTCACGTTTTCGTCCGCTTTCCTATGTTTTCGTTCGCTTTCTTACGTTTTCACACGTTTTGTCCGTTTTCTTACGCTTTTGTCCGTTTCATACCCTTTTGTTTGTTTCCTTACGTTTTCGTCCGTTTTAATACGCCGCTCGCTTTCTTACGTTATTGTCCGCTTTCAACGTCTTCAACGGTTTTCATAAGGTTATATCGCGCCGTCCATTTTTACGTTTCGTCCATTTTAGACGCCCATTCGGTTTCATACGTTTTCGTCCATTTTCATGCGTTTTTATATGTTTTCGTCCGTTTTCAGACCATTTTTCCCGTTTTCATGCGTACACGCTTTTCATTCGTTTTTATACGTTTTTGTCCATTTTCATATGTTTTCATCTGTTTTTTGCAGTTTTTTTTATATGTTTTCGTCTATTTTCTTACGTTTTATGCTTATTATTAAACTTTATTATATTTTATGTCTAATATCAATTGTGATATTTTATTAAGAAAAAATTTAATGTCTAATATCACTTGTGATATTTCATAAACAAACAAATATGTTTTTTAAACCTTTAATATCACTTGAGATATTTCATTGCTCTGTATATTTTTATATATTATCACCTATGTGTTTTCTAATACTTTTATAATTTTCAGTTACAAGATAGATTTTGTGCCTTTCATCGCAATTGACAAGCGCACATTTTTTTAATGCAACCAATGTTATCTATCATTTGTAATATTACACTCTTAGTATAAATAAAAGGGTTAAAATCTCTTTAGGTGAATTCTTATTTTGTTAAAAAAAAAGCTAATTTAAAGCAAAACTTGTTGATTTTGAGAATATGTCAAGTCTTTATGTTCATAGCTTGCTTCCTTTTTATTCATTTTGATATTTTTAAGTGACACTTATTTATCTCTTGTGATATAACACTGTAAGAAAGATGAAGAGTATTATACTCTTCATCATGTATAAGTTATTAGTTGTGATACTCAACTAAGAATGTGAAATATTAAATTCATACCAAATGTGATAAGAATTTTGTATTTTACCAAGTATATATGAGAGAAATGATAATAAACATCACTTATTATATTACTGTGATTATTCTGTTCATTTTTTCTTATTTGTGTTTTAGAAAATATTTAGGAAGATTTTTGTGTTTTATGATAATATGAAATATTAGAAAATATTTAGGAAGACTTGTGGTGAATTTTTCTATTTAATGGATACATTGCGCATGTTTCGATAGGTTTTATAGCGGGATTTAAAAATATATATGGTTGAATCAGCAAACTAAAGAAACTATGGTTGAAGAAAGCACACATCTTTATAGACAAACCGAGTAGGATCAAACACCTGTGATATCACACATGAGATCACAAGTGATATCACAGGTGATATCACAAGCGATATAAACTATGATATCACACATGCTATCACCGGTAATATCACACATGATATCACAGGTGATATCACCGGTGTTATCACGTGTGATATCACAAGTGAGTGATATCACAGGTGTTTGAGCTTCCTCAATTTTTTTATAAAGATGTGTGCTATCTTCAACCATAGCTTATTTAGTTTGTTGATTCAACCATAGATATTTTTAAATTCGCTATAAAACCTATCGAAACATGCACAATGTATCCATTAAATAGAAAAATCAACCACAAGTCTAAACAAAGTATCATAACATCTTCTTGTTTTCAGTTGAACAACTTTTATAATATTTCATAATATCATAAAACACAAAAATCTTCCTAAATATTTTCAAAAACACAACCATCACATTCTTAGTTGAGTATCACAACTGATAACACATACATGATGAAGAATGTAATACTTTTCATTTTCCTTACAATGTTATATCACAAGAGATGAATAAATGTCACTTACAAATATCAAAATGAAAACGTCGAAACGGACAAAACATATAAATCGAATGAAAAGCGATAAAAGCGTCGAAAACGGACAAAACGTCGAAACGAACAAAATGTATAAAACGGATGAAAACGTATGAAACGGACGAAACGATAAAACGGCGAAACCTCTAAAACATACGAAACGTCTAACAATGGACGAAACGAAACGTAAAAATGGATGACAACGATGAAAACGTCGAAACGAATAAAACGAACGAAAATACATGAAAACGTAAAATACGTATTTAAAACGTCTAAAACGGACGAAAATACATGAAAAGCTAAAACAAACAAAAACGATGAAAAGGGATGAAATGGCGAAAAACGAAGAAAACGGACGAAACGTAAGAGAACAATGAAACGATGAAAGCGTAAAACACGATGAAAACGTATGAAAATGGACGAAAATGAAAGAAGACGGATGAAAACGATGAAACGAATAAAACGTAAGAAAATTGACGAAACCGTAAGAAAGCATGGCGAAATGTATGAAATGGATGTATACAGTAAAACGTAAGAAAGCGGAAACGTAAGAAAGAGACGAAAACGATAAAACGGACGAAAACGTCTAAAGCGTAAGAAAATGTCTAAAATGGACGAAAATGTAAAACGACGAAAACGTATGAAAACGGACAAAACGTCGAAAGCAGACGAAACGATATAAACGTATGAAACGCGTAAAACGTGAAAAAATGCACCAAAACGTCGAAAACGGATGTAAACGTACTAAAACGGATGAAAGCAGATAAAACGTAGAAAATGGACGAAAACATATGAACACGGACGAAACGATAAAACGGACGAAAACGTATGAATACGGATGAAAACGATGAAAGCGGAAAAAAAAAAAAAAAAAAAAAAACAAAACAAAACTTAGAATTAAAAAAAATTGAATTTAAAATTAAAAAGAATAATAAAAAAACATGAACCAAAAAAGTAATAATAAAAAATAATGAATTTCAAATAAAAAGTGAATTAAAAAAAAAAAAAAAAAAAAAAACACTTGTATTTAAAATTAAAACGTGAATTTTAAATTTAAAATATATATATATATATATAGATATAATAATTAAGAAAGACAAAAGGACAAAAAAGGAGAAGAAAAACATGGACTTAGGTTTCCATATTAAATTTTAGGTTTATCCCCACCATTAGATCAAACTAGATGGATGGTAGGGATTTGTCCCTTGGTAAGCACTAAAATAAGAGTAATCATTTGAAAATTCCTCTCATTCATCAATGTATTATAAATAGATGAGTAAACTACACCATTCGTCCTTGTGGTATACGTTGACCATCAAGTTTCGCCCTTGACCGAAAAAATTACATCGTTGGTCCTTAACTCCGAATCGTTAGTCATCGTTGGTCCTCACACTAATCGGATGGACTAACAGGCGTTAAGCCTTGTTAAGTGGAGGTATTTATGTCTTTTCCCACCCACACCCGCTTTTCCAACCCTAAAGAATTTTCCCGCTTCTTTCTTTCTCATTTCCCACCATATATAACCATCCCATCACACCTAATTTTCTATTTTTCTTGCTTTCTTCCATTTACAAATGTATTCACAATAATTGGAAACACGAAATGGTGAATTGTCTTTGTGGAAGGCGAGCGGTGGTGAGAACATCATGGACCAACATCAACCCGGGCGAAGGTTTTTGGTTGCCCGGATATGGTGCGCATCATGTTATTTAGTGAGTAAGAACATGGTTTTCAATGCTTTTATGATGTTATCAATCGTTATTGTTTAATCTTTTAATGAGGATCGATTGTCCTTTTCTTGATTGGGTGGATCCCCAATGTGTGCTCGATCTGTTAACATAATACCGGACTATTGAGATCATCGAACAACCATCGAGGACAAATTCAAGAGTTGCGGGAACAAAGAGCAAGGATGAAGAAGTGTCTATATGTTTCTTGGGCTCTTTTGTTGATGTCATTGTGTACAATCTCTTGACTTAAATAAGATTTTAAGTTAGGTTCTTTAATGGGTGTCTAGTGTAAGTTAAGGTTATTTTGTGGTGTTTAATGGATGTTTTGTGGTTTCTATGAATGAATCAAATGAAGTTGTTAGTTTCTATGAATGAATCAAATGAAGTTGTTAGTATTCTTTTTTGTGTTGAATGTATTGAACCAAACCATCTGAAAAAAGTGACCCATTACGTAAGCTGGAATAGACCCATTACTTGTTAAGTCAATCAATTTAAAGTCAAAGACTTGTCTTCTTTGAGACATCGAATTACAAATGAAGTTGTTAGTATTCTTTTTGTGTTGAATGTATTGAACCAAACCATATGAAAAAGTGACCCATTACGTAAACCGGAATAGACCCATTACTTGTTAAGTCAATCAATTTAAAGTCAAAGACTTGTCTTCTTTGAGACATCGAATTACAAAAAGTGACCTATTACCGTAAAGCTGAATAGACCCATTACTTGTTAAGTCAAATGGAACCATAACAAGAAAGTGAAATTACATATTCTTGAAAACACGATTCTTGACACATTAACTACTAGTACAAGAAGTCAATGCATATTTAAGTGCAATAACACCATTACCATTACGGATACAACCAAATACAAAAGAAGTCTAATAGAACCATTACCATTACGGATACAAGTCTAATAGAACCATTACCAATCGTGCATCATACAAAATAGAACCATTACGGACACAAGTCTAATCCTCACGAAACCATGTCCAAACATCGATAAGTAGTCATAATCCATAAACAAGAAACTGAAATAAGTATACATAAACAGAAATATCAACCAAGAACAACAACTTTCTTCCTTGGTGGGCCTTTCTTCTTCTTTCCATCATCAACTGCAACTCCTTTACCTTTATCACCATCACCAGGTCTTGTTGCAGAGTTGTCATCTTCTCCAGAAGCACCTCTAGTTTTCCTCTTCTTACCACCTCCCTTTGACTTTGAATTTCTTGGTCCAGTGCAACTCCTTGAGTTGTGACCTCTGTTTCCACACTTGTCACATGTCACATGTCACGGTTTGAGTTTCCTTGTCGACTTGCCATGCTTGGACATATGCACCACATCAACCTCGCCTAGACTTCCTCCTTTGCTTTCTTGGTCTTCCAACCTGTGGTTGATGTTTTGGTGGTAGCGAGTTGTTGGTACATTACACTTAGGCCAATGTTGGACCTCTAATTGGGTTGATCTTGTATGAGTAAACCTTCTTCCATGTATCCAAACCTATTAAATGGAAAAAGCATTAATAATCCCTCTTGAATTCGAGGCAATGTAAATGAAGTAATTGCACAATCAAAACAAGTTATTACATACCTATAACATGGATGTACCCATTCCTCTGGTAATCCTACTGTTTGATTGTTAAGTGCCATATTCCAGTTGGCTGCTATGGCATGTTTACAAGGTATCTCAGTTAACTCCCACTTTCTACAGGTACATGTCCTTTGTTCCACATTCACCACACACTGATCATTCCATGGACCACTTACCTCATAATAAATACCTCCTCCCCAAGTAACTGTATACTTACTTGCTTCATCACAGTTCAACTTCAAAATGTTTGTAGCAGTAGGTGTGAGTGGACCATCACATCTTTCAATAATTTTATTCACATTAACTATTCTTTTCATTAGATAAGACCTTGCAAACTCCAATGTTGAAATGATTGCCTTATCTCTACCACCAACAAGCTTTCCATTAAAAACCTCACACATATTGTTCACCAGTACATCTGTCTTAGCTCTCCCTATTAAAAATTCAAATTTAAGTTAAAGATTGTAAATGAATTTCAAATATGTATGACTGTTAATGCAGAAACACTTTTACCTATATGCAATTTACTGTTCTACATTTGGACTATGCAGCATTATTGCAATTCAACGTTTCTACATTTGGACTTTTAAAGACTATTGCATTTTCTCACTTTTTCTACATTGTGGCAGTCAATGAATCAATGCAACACATTTTAAGTTTAGTGGCAGTCAATGAATCAATGCAACACTTTCTCTACATTTGTGCAGTCAAAGTATGAATGTATTACCACACCTCTATATAAGGGCACATATGGTTAATACAAAAGCATATCAAACATCTTCCTCATCTAATCATACTTGTTGCAAACATGAGTTCAGGAAACAAGGGTTCCAACAAGAGAAAAGGTTTTATTGGTTTTTTTTCTTTTTTTTCAGAAGTAATCTGCTAAACATACTTATATTTTATTGTTTTTTTTTTGTTTCGAAGTAATTTGCATTTCGGTGATCTGAGATGACACAAGTTCGGGTAACACATGGATGTGGTATTTTCCACCTCGCTTTATCAACCAAAGGTGGGCTCAAGCTCACATTATGTTGCAAATGATGATGATAAGCCACTAACCCAAAACAGATTCAAAAGATTCTATTTGATGCAAGGCCTAAAGTTCTAGGATTGCTCGCAAAGGCCACTCTTGAAGAATTTGGTGTCAAACCTTATGTTGCAAACACCAAAAGGGAAAGGAAGGGAAAAAAGCGTTGGTTAGAAGCACCTAGTACCTAGCAATGGTCTTTCATGGTTTTGTATCACCTATCTTAATGTATGCCTTTTATGGCTCTAAAATAAAGTCTTTGTAGCACCTATCTTAATGTATGCCTTTTATGGCTCTAAAATATTGTGTTTAGTATCACCTATCTTAAATTAGTTAGTGCATACCGAGAAATGGCTTCGTGTCCGGTCTTTGAGGTGGAATCTTCAATAACCACTCATAAGCGTGCTTGCTAAATGCTTTGAACTCATCCATTGCAACCACGAAACTCGCATTGTTGTTCTTTGTGGCACATTTCCATAACATGTTTTTGTAAGATGCACCACTCCATTGCGACTTCATATTTTCATGAATGTGCTTGACACAAAATCGTACTCAAAGACAGGAAACAACTTTGCAAGTGCGGGAATAAGACCCTACCACAAATAATCATACTTATGTTACAAACAAATAATTTACATCATATAAAAAGCATTAAATGTGAAAAGAGAATCATACCTTCATCTATCACTAATAAATGTGAAATTGGAATTTCTATAAAGGTCCAAGTCATCTCCCAATTGTGAAAGAAACCATGTCCAAGAATCGTGTTTTCGGTCTCCACAATCCCATATGCCAAAGGGTAAATCCCATTATTTGAGTCAACACTTACAGTAAGTAATTGACTGTGAAAGGACCCTTCATGAATGTCCCATCTAGTCCAAGTATTTCTCTCAATCCACCTTGAATCCTTCTTTTAAAGGCCCTAAGCACACATATATTCTTTTAAAAACCCTTGTTGGACATGTATGATCTGCCTCAGCTTGCACCTGAATCTTCACAGTTGTGTTTGGATTGGCTTCCATAAACTCTAATGCATAACTTCTAAGCATCTTATATTGATGAGTATAATCACCTCTAACTTTCTTTTCAGCCTCTGACTTTGCTCTGAATGCTTTTTGTTCAAACATTAACTCATGCTTCCTTTGTAATTGCTCTTGCACACTCGATGGTATGTTAGGGTTTGATTGGAGTTGCTCAACAAGTTCTTTAGCAAACCATTTTGATGTGGCATACAAATTGTTTCGGATTGTAAGCACTTATGAGCAGATCTATGAGTTTTGACCGCCATGTATCAACGCTTTTTAATTTGGATACTAGCAACACCTGGGACATTGATTGGCATCATCCTCTTTCCTTCTTTTAGGTCTTCCACCATTTATTATTCTCTTTTGTCTTTTTTGATGGACTAGCATTAACTGACTCAGACCCATTATGTGGCCCATTATCAAGCCCATTAATGAGACCCGACTTCACATGTGGGCAAAGTTGGTATAATACCCGCAGACAACCCTCACTCTTTCCTTATCATTTTTTCCATCCTAAGTTCCTCCTTGTTTCAATTGAATGCTCCTTAACTAGGTCTTTACTTGTTCCCTGTTTCCAAAGTTCATCCCACATAAAAGTATGTCTTGTACACCGGGTTGAAGCATGTACTGTTTCCTAATCTGCTTTAACTTCCTTTTCTCAACCTATCAAGTTCATTTTCTTCATCGAAGCACTCTCAAAATAATCATTATCCATAACTTGTATATCCTCTTGTGCTTCTTCATTATCAGATATTTCATCTCTATTCCTACATCCCATGTACTCAACAGTTTCATCAATGTTGCAACGGAAGTCTTCCATGTCAACCTCAACCTCAAGAACATAGTTTTCTTCATCCATAATGTAATCACTATCCTGGCTATCATCATCACTAGAATCTGAGTCCTGATTCCCTTCACTATCCTCACTAGACTCACGGGTTTCATTCTACATCATCCATATTATCAACATCTAATGTAACATTTTCCATACTATTTAGATCTAAATCAACATTTTCAGTCCATGTTCTAACATATCATCTAAATCAACAAAAGGATCAAGGTTTAGGTCCTCAAGCAACATAAGGGTCATAAGAAGAATAAAATCATTCACAAATTCACTATCTCACGACTAGGTACAACCTTAGCAAGACTACCTTCACCTACATCTTTAGTGACACCACTACCTTGACCTACATTGACACTACTTTGTGTACCTACATTGCATGCATTCTCATCTCTAATGCATTTCCTAACAACTGGTGTAATACCTGCTTTGGACAAACTTGGTTCATCTAACTCTTCTATCAAAACCCCTTTGTTTTTCACTGCTGGAGTAAAATAAAGGTCAGCCATTGTTTTTTCATGCTCAACATATACTTCAATGAATTTGTGATCTTCTTCAACATATTTTGCCAAAAAAAGAACATCTTGGTCACTGGCTAGAGGTTGTAGGCCACTATCTAAATCACCACCAGGTTTAAGAAAATGATAAAACATTACTTTGTGGCCATCATTACCTAACTCTTCTACAATGGCATCCATCTCATGCACAGAAAACTCATCAGAGTCTAACTCATCTACAATCTTTGAAAAGCCATGAATGTACCTCCTATCAGGGGCTCAAGTGAAAGAGCCTCCATAATGCACCCTTATTGAAAACGCAGTACGTAGGCCAGCTGAAAAAAAATTGTGATTAGGGTTTATTAGGGTTTATTCAATGTTGGATCAAATTAACCCAACAAAAACAGAGTATCAGTTACAAGAACTTTGGATAAACAAAAAATAGCATAAAATAAGAAAACTTACCATAAGCTACATTTGGATCAAACTCAACTTGTGATTCTCGTATTACATACCCCATGGGTAGCACCATTTTTGTCACATTCAAGGTTGCAGTTGGTGTGTGTTGGTGTGTGTTTTTTTGTTTCGGGGTATGTGATTGAAATGAAAGGGAGATGAAACATTTAATAGTGGGTGGGAAAAGACATAAATACCCTCCACTTAACAAGGCTTAACGCCCGTTAGTCCATCCAGTTAGTGTGAGGGACCAACGATGACTAACGATTGGAGTTAAGGACCAACGATGCAATTTTTTCGGTCGAGGGACGAAACTTGATGGTCAACGTATACCACAAGGACGAATGGTGTAGTTTACTCTAAATAGATCTTTTGCATAATAGTTTACGGTTGGTCCACATGGTTTGCTCGTAGACACAAGTTTGGTCCCTAAGTCATTTTAATTACCCCACGATACCTATTTTTGAAACGTTGCACTCTTTTAGTCCCTAATTTGGATGGCCGTTAGTGCGATCCATTAAGTATTTTTCTTGTTAGTCCTCCGTTAATAAATTTTGCACCGTTAGTCCTTATTTTTAAAATATAGTTTTCCACGCTTAGTCCTCCGTTAATAATAGTTATCGCCCGATTTTTACGTTTTTGTCCGTTTCGCTCGCTTTTTATCCGCTTCCCCTTTTTACGTTTTCTTCCGTTTTCTTTCGTTTTTTTTTTATAGTTTTGTCCGTTTTTCTTACGTTTTATCCGTTTTTCTTACGTTTTTATCGGTTTTCATCCGTTTTTCTAATATTTTTGTTACATTTTTGTCCGTTTTTCTTACGTTTTGTCTGTTTTCTTTCGTCTTTGCCCGTTTTCATCCGTTTTTGTCCATTGTTCTTACGTTTTGTCCGTGTTTCGTACGTTTTTATCGGTTTTCATCCGTTTTGTCCCTTTTTTACATTTTGTCCGTTTTATTTCGTTTTGTACTATTTCAACATATTGAAACTTTTTCAAAAAAAAAAAAATTGGAAAAAAATTCCAAAAAAATTGGAAAAAATATTTCGAAAAAATTGAAAAAAATAAAAATTTTCAAATTTCAAAAAAAATTTCAAAAAATTCAAATTTTTATTCCAATTTTTTTGAAATTTGATTTTTTTTTTTTTTCTATTTTTTTCGAAATATATTTTTTCTAATTTTTTTTGAAATTTTTTTTACAATATGTCCAAATTCGAAAAATATTGAAAAAAGTTTTGAAACAAAAAATATTTCGACATATTGAAAATTTTGAAAAAAATTTTCAATTTTTTAAAAAAAATATATTTAAAAAATATATTTGAAAAATATTTTTTATTCAATTTTTTGAATTTTGAATTTTTTTTTTCAAATTTTTTATTCGGAAATATTTTTTTCCATATTTTTTTTTTTTTAAATTTGTTTCCATTTTTTTTTCTTTTTGGAAAAATTTTCAATATGTTGAAATAGTACAAAAACGAAAGAAAAAACGGACAAAAACGGATGAAAACCGATAAAAAACGTACGAAAAATGAACAAAACGTAAGAACAACGGACAAAAACGGGCCAAAACGAATAAAAACAAACAAAACGAAGAAAAACGGATAAAATTTAAGAAAATGTTAGAAAACGGACAAAACGGATGAAACCGATAAAAACGTAAGAAAACGGACAAAAACTATAAAAACGAAAGAAAACGGACAAAAACGAAAAACAGGGGAAGCGGATAAAAACGAACGAAAACGACAAAACGTAAAAATCAAGCGATAACTATTATTAACGGAGGGACTAATCATGAAAACTATATTTTAAAAATAAGGACTAACGATGCAAAATTTATTAACGAAGAACTAACGGCGAAAATACTTAACGGATCGCACTAACGCCATCCAAAATGGGGACTAAAAGAGTGCAACGCTTCAAAAATAGTATCTATGAAGAATTAAAATGACACAGTGACCAAACTGAATATCTGAAAGAAACCATGCGACCAACCTGTAATTTTGTCTAGTTATTGAAATATTTGTTTGTAATACAATCCACATGTCATTTACGTTTCTTCTGGTTTAACTTTTAATCACAAACTTTGCACACATAGGTTCGACACTGATGTATTAGTGGGATAATATTAAAGTTTTATTGTATACTTAAATCCTAAAAAAAGTATTGGTACAAGTAATATTGGTAATGATTGTAAATTTTAAAAAGATATACATGAGAAAGTGGACAATGTAAATATATGTTAATGAAAGTACCGGTGTGTATGCATCCACTCGAAGAAGCTCAAACAAGAAATACAACCTGTTAATAATATAACAGGTTTCAAAATCCGATATGGTGCAAATATATTTTAAATGAAATTTCGTATTTAGTTATTAAAGTGTGTAAATGTGTGTTTTTATATTTTATAAATTGTAAAAAATAATTTCACGCCGTCTCTTACTTACATTTGTTTAAGCCACTGTCACTTTGACTTTCTACCACCATAGTACTCACGTCGTCTCTTACTTTTAGGGGTGAGCGAAAAAACCGAAAAGACCGAATAAACCGAAAACCGAAAATAACCGAACCGAACTAATAACCTAACCGAATTTGCTAAAACCGAACCGAACCGAACTACTAATTCGGTTCTCGGGTTGGATATGGGTTTGACAGTTTGAACCGAACCGAATTCATATAAATATATATATTTTATATATATTTATATATTTTATGTATATTTATATATAAATAAATACTATTAAAATATTATCATAATATAATAAAAAACTTTTTATGCTTGAAATATATTTTTTTGCTAAATATCTATGTAATTATTAATATTTTTTTCTAAATAGTGAAATTCAGATTATTCGGGTCAACCAAAAAACCGAACCGAATTAGAATTCAACCGAACCGAACCGAAAACAAAATTTGAATTTGGTTCGGTTCGGTTCTCGGGTTGACCTAAAAAAAAATTTAACCGAATTAACCGAACCGAACTAAACGAACAACCCGATGACCGAACCGATCAACACTACTTTTATATGAAATGGATTGATATTTCATAAAGTTACTTCGGTCTAAAATTCTCATCATTTCTAATGTTATAATCACGAAAAACGTATAAAACAAAAAAATCGCTCGCCGAAACTAATAGTTACAGGGTACTCGTCGCCGCAACGCGCGGGTACCCTTCTAGTAATTTCATAAATAGTACATGGGTTGTTCAACACTTAAATGTCGATCATATCAAGGACATTCATGTTAGGTCATCAACAGCTACTCCCTCATAATACTTTTGTAACATCGTCATATAATAATCATAAAGATGATATAATTATGATATATTGTTGCAATTTCAAACATTTTAGTTTCATAATACATAACTAAAAAACTGAAAATATATTTTCATTCTCTTTTGTACCAAACACAGGAATGGATTCTTTAATCATTCTGACACTCAATTCTCTACTTTTGCCAAACAGTATAATCTATTCTCTTGTATCAGATTCATTCTCTTTTTGTGTCATTCCATTCTGCACTGCATTCCCATTCTTTGTGATTCAGACGTACCAAACGTCCCCCCAAGGTACAATTATTTAATTACCCACTCATATTAAACTTAAACCAAACATAAACCATTTTAGTATCTAATGTAGTATGTATTGGTTATGAGACATAAACCATTTTAGTATCTAATGTAGTATGTATTGGTTATGAT
This sequence comes from Chrysanthemum lavandulifolium, assembly GCA_022545495.1. Taxonomy (NCBI): domain Eukaryota; kingdom Viridiplantae; phylum Streptophyta; class Magnoliopsida; order Asterales; family Asteraceae; genus Chrysanthemum; species Chrysanthemum lavandulifolium. Next base: position 67,348,844 of record CM040241.1, read on the forward strand.
GATCTGATAATCTGATCTTTTAGGAATGTGTTTCATAATTCAAACATTCTTTAGAGATCTCTCCTAAACAATTTTTTGAGTATTGATGTATCATATGGATATTTGGCTTATATGTATACTAATTTAGAAATATTTATTATTAATATGGTACATTGTATCAAATTTTATGGTACATCGTACCAAAGCGAACCGTAGCGTTCCGAAATGAGCTTACCCCCTTCGTACCAAATGTTAGGGACCTAGCGAACCGCGTTCCCGTTTCGCGTTCCCATACCGAAGCGAACCGCGTTCCGTGTGACTTTGCTCTTTCACATGATGCGGACGAAAAATCCTTTCACGCACAAGAAATGGTACTGAATTGCAAGTGTGTCTATCAGCATTGAGTAAATCGTTTTCTTAGTTCGGATTTTATATCAGCATTGTGTGGTTTTCTAGTTACTGCATACATGCAAATCTTAACTTAACTTATAAGTGTCTTTACAATATCAGTATCACCGTTTTCATGAAATATTCATTACCACCACATAGATACTAAAAATACGAGTGGATTTTGATGTTCGATATGAACATAAAACTAATCATCTCAACAAATGGCAGTTCAAATACAAAAAAGATAACAAGTCAAAAAGAACGCTACAAAGAAAGAATTGTCTTAGCAAGGGCAAAGGTTACAAAAAAGACAAGTGAGGATCGAGTAGATATGATAGTACATTATAATCATCTACAAAACTGGTGCATAAAATAACCACCAAAAAATAGAAACAATAAACTGCAATTTAGGCAACGCTTTATTATAAATAAATGGAGACCTAACTGAGAAGGTTTCAATCGTCACATTCATGTACAAGGAACAAACACAATAATTCTGGATTTAAAGAAAATCTTATACTGTAATAACTATTTGTTAGAAACACCAACCTCACTTGACAGTTGACACATTCACCATTTCGTTGACCTGCATTTTGCTGCTGCTTTTCCACCATCATCTAAGTGAGGTTTGAACGCTTTTATAACCTCTTCATAAGTCGGCCTTTTGTAGTCCACCGCCTATTGGTATTAGATCCATGTGTCATATACTGCATCTCCAAGCAAGTTTTGGAAAAAATTGAATAAATGGAAGATATATTAAAAGAAGGCTGACCTGTTCGATGACGTCTTGAGGGTTTGCCCATTTCCACTCTGAAAATTCTGGATCAACTTCACCACTTGCTAAATTGATTTCACTTTCATCTTTTGTCAGTTTCATGAGGAACCTAGTAATATTGTATAAAGCCATTATGCTAAATTGATTTCGGGACTCGTAATTCAGGGTTGTTACAACTCGAAGATATTACAATGTGCTAGAAGAATATGATAATAGGGATTTGATACTCTTACCATTTTTGTGCTTGCCCGTGCCATTCACCTCCTCCCCATAATCGATTCACTTTAGCTTTAACGGCAGGTGGGAAGTCATAAGTCAGCCATTTTGGGACCTATACATACAAAACAAAATTAGCTGATTAATGAAGCCCTGTAATTGGGAGTGATTCAACAAGATGGTACTTTCTACAATTATGAACGAATTAATAAGTTTGAGGCTTTGAGCCAACAGATCTCCTATAAATAAGTGTCCGTCTCTCTTCCTACAAGATTGGATACTTCCTAGGTTCCTTTGTACCAAAAGATGAACTCTTTAGTCAAATGTGCAAGTTTTTAGGTCCAACTTTGTTTTAAGAGTATATGGATATTTAGAAGAAAAAGAAAGGACCAAAGGAAACTTTTTGCAGAGTATTGAAAATTAGAAAATCTTGCGAATAAAGTTGAAAAAAATATACATCGATTAAGCATTTGCTAGTAATCTGAAACTTATGCAAGAAACAGAAGCATCATAGATGAATTGCTATTCGGAACTGACCTCTGCAATTATTTCAGCAGAAACCACTCCCGTTTCTTCTCGAAGTTCCCTAACTGCAGCAGAAATTGGCTCTTCTCCCTCTTCAATCCCCCCCTAACAACAACATTGAGATACTAACACATAAGCTTCATCCGAAGATTGAATATTGATGCAAAATGAATAAAATACTGACAAATGAAAGGCTATTATGAGGATTTGGTCATGACAGACTAAGGCAAAGAGTTTTGACTTCGGAAATCAGAAACATTATAGCCTCACCTGTGGCATTTGCCATGCTCCTGGTACATTTAATCTTGAAGCCACGAACACCTGCAAGTAACAAAATCTGGTTACAACGACCCTTCCATCTATGAAGTTAGCTATGGAAACTAAAAACTTCATATTCAAAAATAAAATTTAACTAAACGAGTGAGCTAATTAAAGGGTAACAAAGAGTGGCACGATCTAAAGTAGAATATGGCTCGAGGAACTTACTTAAATACTGTACTAAGATTTTCTATACAAATTATCTTTTTAACAGCAGAACTACACTAAATACAGAGGCGTGTGATATGTCATAAATCATAATTGACTAGCTGACAGATAAGGATTTGCTAACTTCCGCAAGTCTTCAACTGCATAGTTGATAAGTCTAAAGGTCAGCCAAAATTTTCTTTCTTAAGTTTTAGCCAAAAAAAATAATATAAACCCCATTAAGTATATTTTGTGTAAAGTAATAAAAGTCCTGTTTTGAAAAGTTCTTGGCTCCACGGCTCCACTCATTATCAAGACTAACGATCGATCTCCAAATCATGATTAACTTAAGCATAAAGTCAATTCTACTTGTTTTAAAACAAGTGGGTTGGATGACTTTATCTGGCTCGAATCCAACTAAAGTTGAATAAATAAAAAGTCAGAGCATATTAAATATTCAATCCATGAAAAGCAGATCAATTTTCATAGTAAATAACGATTTTCTCCAGATCCGATACAAAACCACAAAGGCCATCACATGCACTCGATTAAAATACTATAGAAGAAGTTGAATGAATATATAGATTAATCGATAAGATTAGTAAACCTTTTAAATGCAACTTGAATCAGAAGCCTCATCTCATCAATCATGATTCGCTTTTTTTAAGAATAAATCTCAGCCAACATTGTTTAAATAAGTTATCAACGCATCAAATACCTAATAAACGTATTAAACTATTTCCTATCCGATTCCAACTATCAAATTTTATAAGTTTCTCCTACCTTTAAGTTAGAACCTGTTAATTCAAACCGAAACAAACTATATCTATTACATATCGTAGTAAAGAAAAAGTTCAAACAAATCAATCAGAAAGATATATCTAATTTCAAATCAAGGCCAAACGGATACATGAGTCCACGAGTAAGAACAGTAGAACACAGTTTAACTAATGACGGTAATTTTAACGAGAAATAGATAAAATCAGTGATCCTGTATCCGGATTCAGCATCAACAGCCCATATACATAGAATTCGGCTTGAAAAAAATAAAATCACTAATTATGTACCCGAATACAGTATCAACAACGGTTTTACTAGCAACTTGCCATAAAGTCAAATATTAACACACAAAATTCAACAAAAATGTAAGTAAAAACGTATCTTAGATATAACAATAAATTCAATTATAACTAAATAAAAACACTAATCCTGAATCCTATTTCAGCGTCTACAACATATAAATCAACAAGAATGCATATATAACAACGTAAGATATGTTCAAATACAACACAGAAAAACCACCACTCAGGGTTGCGTAGCGGCAAAAGACTTGTGACTATTATCACTAAAATGTGAGATGTTGCAAATAACTTTAATGTGGCCACGCCAACCTTTGTGCCAGTGTGGACCGAACCAGGGTGGGTCCCATGATATTTTGTGACGTAGCGTTAATTTTTGGTAAAACTCTCGTGAATGAGCATGGTCCATACAAATTTTGTTTCTAGTTTTGTACTTTATATTTTATAATTTATTAATTTTTCATATGTAAATGCATATGATGAATCTGTATCCTGGTTCCGTCCCTGCAAACCCGTGAATTAATCGGCAAAAAAGAAATATAACACAGCAAAGTCAACTAGAGCTATATATAATCAGTGGCGGAACAAGGAAATGAGGATGTGGGGGGCAAAAAAATTTTTTTTGACAACAACGACAGAATGCATAAAAAAAAAAAAAACGAGGATCGTAATGATAAATCGAGTATTTTTACTTTAAATGATGGATTTTAAAGCTTTAAAGTGTTGAATTTGGGTTTTTATGTTGGGGCATAATTTGAGTTTGAGTGGGGCTTACTTTGAAAAAAGGTCAAAATTTTAAAAATTACACGGACTTTTTTATATAAGTTGCCCATTATTACAATATAGATCCGTCCCTGTAATATATTCACTGAATCTAAATCTCTACAACACATATATATATGACAAATATTTTTAGGGGGTGTTTTTTTTTTGGCTTATATAGCCGGCTTTGGATTATTTGATTTTGGGCTTATGTTTCATAAGCTCATTTTTTTGACTTATTTTGAAACTTTTCGGCTTATACAAGCTTATTACGACATGATAAACTTATATAAGCCAAAAAGTTTCAAAATAAAACATCCCCTTAATCTCTACTACACATATATGAACAAAAGTGCAGTTGAAAAATATTTTTTATATAGAAAGAAAAAGATAATAATTCAGTTTCTAAACATATAAACATAGTTCAAAGAGAATAAGTAACACGAGTTATGTACTAAGTTTATATAAAAACGAAAAAAAGTACTAGTAATATCATTTTACCAGATTATCATGGTTGATGAGACAAACACCGACGTTAGGCCGGTAACCAGGTGGAAGACCATCCATTCAGAAAAATACTTTTAGAGAGAGAAACAATTTAATGTTAAGAAAGTCAATGTATTATTATTGTGAAGAGTGTGAAAGTGTTTATTATGTGTGTATGTGTTTGTTTGGTTTTATATAGTAGGTTGAAATGAAACAAGGTGACACTGAGATGACATAAGAAGGATGCATGTGAGTTAAAAGTCTCTTATCGTGCGCACTCTTTGACATTTCATAACAGAGATTAGTAATGACTTAATTCAATTACTATGATTTTGATATGCAATTTCTTTTTAGCGCGTTTACTGTAGGGCTGACTATCACAGACCCTGACCGTATCGACATAAATCCAACCGAATGATCAGCGGTCTGGTTTTGGTTCTAACTTTTTTTTTATTTCGGTCTTGGGTCAGTTGAGTCTGGTCCGGTGTTACTTACAAACCGATCATTATGCTTTCTTGAATCGGACCAACCGAAGAACCGGACCATACAAGACCAACCCGTACCTCTGGGGTTTTGGGCTAAATTGATCTAACTTGGACCGGTCCGGTCTTAGCCCGATGCTCACCCCTAGTTTCTGTTATCATTGTTAACTTAGCGTCATCTTATAGTACATTTTTTATATTTTTAAATATTTTTCTCTCGTAATGTTTACGTTTTATTATTAACCAATTTTTTTAGAAAAAAAAAAAAAAAGGTTTGTCCGTCTGACCACACAACCATGAGCATCGTCACCACGAGCCCACCACTTTCTCAATGCATGCACCACCATGAGTGACCAAGAGCCTGCTGCGGGTGGTCTCAAAGTATATATTGGGCATTATAATTATTAAGTTTTCTAGTAAATATTGTTTGTGAATAAAACTAAGTACGTATGTGAAAATAAACGTTATTTTTGAATTTTTATTTTCTTTGTTTGAATAAAGAAAAGAGTCATGTTTGATGCTTTACTCTTTTATCATAAACTTTCATGTTGCGGATTAATTTGAGTTTGGATTAATTGTATGTGAATAACCTTATCAATATATATAGGAGGATCGTGGGTAGGGATCCAGGTGAAAGAAATTAAAATAAGAAGTGGTGAAAGTGACCAAAACCACGATTTGAGATCTAACGACTCGCGTTAGATCGATTTTATTCGTATAGACGCAACATCTTGAGTTTCGAAAGTTAATATGATATATAGATGGTGTAAATTGATTTTCGTGATTTTGGCGACGCAGAGGAACAAAAACAAGACAAATCGTGAACGCGCCTAATATAATGATATGATCGATTAAAAGCAAGAAACACACTATGGTGCGTTATAACGATCTAAGATTATAGGGACGATCTAATTTGGGTCGACGATCCTTGATTTGCGATTATAGTTCTTCTTATTCCTTCTTATTTTAAGAATCTTCTTATTTGATCCTAACTCGAGGATCATGAATGCTCTTTAATTCATGTCTTTGTGTGATTTGTTTAATGATAGTGAAAAGATGTTGTTTTTGAACACTTTGTCGCCTAAAATAATCACTAATGTTTTAGCCATGTAATAAAATGATTAAGTCATTCAAGTTTCATTATTAGTTTTTGTTATGTATGAAATCAACCCGAAAACAAGCAAACTACACCATACTTAAAAGGTTTTTAGTTTGCGTCTTGTATATCCTTTTCTTCAAATGTACTGTACCTGATACTACTTAGCTCATCACCAAGGTGGCTAAGTAATCATGTACTGAATGTCATTATAATAGGTGTCAAATTCAAATCTTATTAGAAATACTTTTTTGCGATTGTCAAAGAAATGGTCAAAAACGGTATATTTACGATAGGGTACAAATATATGAACCAAAGACTCATTTATTGAATGATCTAAACATAAAAAGAAAAAAACCCCATTCATTTAGCCGTTTATTACTTACCTTTTTAATTAACAATTGATAATTAAAAACATAAAAAATAACAAAAATAACCGATTTTACAAACATATTTCACAAAATATCCAATTTTATTCAAAAACCAAACTACCTATGAAACTAGCAAGATTTTGCTACATTTTACCGATTTAAAAAAAAAAAATAATAAATAAAAAATCACAAGGTTCTTCCCAAATATTGCGAATTTTTAAAAATAAATCGCAAGATTGACCTTGCTAGTTTTCAACCTTATCATTTTTTTGAAAAAACTAGCAAAACATTGCTAGTTTCGTAAGTAGTTAACTTTTTAGATAAAAATTAAATATTTGATGAAGTATATTTGTAAAATTAGTTATTTTTGTCATTTAACAAGATCATCTATGACTATAATATACACAGGGACGGAACCAGGGGTTCCCAAGAGTTGTCGGGAACCTCATACATTTTTTTAATATAGTGTTAATTTTTTAAAGAAAAAAAAAATTATTTTTCTTAAATGCATTTTAAATGCAATTGGTCCATTAAAATGTATTTGATCCATCGATTTTAACTAGGGCTGTAAACGAACCGGACGAACACGAACGGAGCCTTGTTCATGTTCGTTCATTTAATTTTAACCGGACAAATAAACGAACACGAACGCTTAAACGGACGAAATTTCTTGTTCATGTTTGTTTATTAAGAATGAGTTGTTCGTTTCGTTTATGTTCGCTCATTAAGACACTAAATGAACGCTAAACCAATACGAACGATCGAACATAAACGAACATGACAAACAATCATAAACTTTATTAAATTATGCATCTAATATCGTTTTACAAGTGTCGTTTTGTTTAAACAAACCAATTTAAAAATTATACAATTAAAAGATTTGATATCTGAACATAAATAAATAAATGAATATAAACGAACGTTAACGAACACATAATCGGACGTTCACGAACATAAATAAACGGACGTGACTTTTGTTCATGTTCGTTCATTTAACTAAACGATCGTAAAATATTGTTCATGTTCGTTCATTTAATAAATAAACGAACATAAACGAACTTTTTACCGAACTGATTCGTGAAATGTTCATCGAACGTTCGCCTGCTTTAATTTTAATTTTAACTATTATATTACGATTGAAAACTTTTTATGCATCCACACATATTTAATCATGGTTCCTCTCTTAATATACTAATATACAATATAAAGTAATTCCATAAATGAGATTATCTCATATAACCAAATTGTTTGTTAATTTATTTTATTAAGTCATTTTAATTAAGAGAAGACTTAACGCAGATCTTTCTCGCTTTATCATTAATATTTTCACCATCTTTCTATTAAGTCATAAACAAACATGTTTAATATGACTTAATAAATTCAGTTTTTTTCATATTAAGTCAATTAAGTCACTAAACAACACCACCCAAATGATGTTATTATAATGGAGGTCCATGATAAGTAGGATAAGGCAGACAACAGGAAATAAAGTTGGTGGCGTACGATAGCATGATGCATAATAAGGTCAAATCCGTTTGATGAAAAAGTGGGAAAAAAAGACAAAGAGTAGTGGGGCTTAAGAAATAGCGTTGACTTTCAGTCATTTAGTGGAAGTATCTGTTTTTTAATTTATTATTTTTGTTTTCTTTCTTTTTCTATCTTTAACTTATTTTGAAAATTATATATTGTGGTTGGTATCATACCACTTTTATGTTTTAAGTTTTAACCATCATCACCCATTTAAAGTTAAATAATTAGAAAAATAGATAGGTGTAATGTTATGATGTTGATGATTTATAAAATGAAATTTAAAAACGGATATTGAAGATGACACTTATTTTCATTTTACTTAACATTGTGACATATCGCTAAAACTAAAATTTTGAATCACTTTTTGCCGAGTTTTTCTTTTTTACGAAACTTTTGGTTTGTGATTATCGGGTTTTAAAGTCTTTTTTGTTAAAGTTTCATTTGTTCTTAGGCTAACGACTACAATATACATCAAAGTTAACTACATGTGTGATTTTAAAATTAATAGATGAGTACCGGTACCAGTGCATAGCAACATAATTTTATAACAGCACATAATCATAGTGATAATTTTTTTAAACCGTGTATGTATATTTGTTTCCGGTTCTTATTTTTCATTTTTTTTGAAAGGTTGTTAAACCATGTTTTTGACAAGTTTTTATTTATTAGTTTCCATTTTAAATTTTTATTCAAAATTTAATAATAAGGATATACCTTTTATAGATTTCATAAAAAAGTGTAGATTGGCGGGAACAACCTGACTTGGTGTCTTTTAGCACCAACCATTTATCACCTCACGAGGAATAGCCCCAGAACTCTCCCGGCCAGTGGGCCACCAATGAAGTGAGACGAGACAAGACTAGGACCCGAGCTCTTATTCCACAAAGCTCTCCAGGTGTCTTTCATGGGTTTTGCGAAGATGGGATCTATATGAAACAAATGCCAAAGATGGAACTTGAATATGGGTCTATTGACTCAAGACAAAATCTTCTAACCATTCGACTAATGATCCATTGATATAGATAAAGATTACCTGCATGTCCAAAGAGATGGTTTTGCAATTTACTCTTGAAAGACCAAGATAGCGGCTTGCTGCTTAAGCCATTACCTTCGCGCCACCCTATGGCGCGAGACACCACACCGAGACCTGGGTGGTGGGTCTTGGCGCCTGGCCACCACCAACTTTTTTTTTTTTTTTTTTTCTTTTTGTTTCTTTTGTGATGTGTTTGTGTTTGTGATGTGTTTGTGTGATATGTTGATATGCTTTCTTTTTTTTTGGTGTGTTTTGCGGTGGTGAATACTGAAGCAAGAAGCAGTTAAAAATTGGAAGAAGATGACCTAATGATGATAAGATTTGTGTTTGACTATATTTGTTTGGGCTTATCCTCATAAAAGTTTTATGGTTCTTTTTCGTTACAAGACGATGGGCCTTATATATTTGTAATTATCAAAATTTTGTTGATGTGTTTAATATTTGTTGATTCTTGATTGTGTGTTTAAGATTTGTTTTATATCAGGACGATGGTTCTTTGTATCAAGATAAGATTTGTTGATTGTGTGTTTAAGATTTGTTTTATTAAAAGTAAATAAATAAATAAATAATTATGCGCCATGGCACCGAAATTTGGTGTTATGCTAGGAGGCCGGTTTGGTGCTGTATAACAAATTGGTCTTGCCATGGAAAAAAAGTCTTGAGGTGGCTACGCTTTTCGTAAGACCACTAATCAGCACCAAACGATACCTAACGCTCTTAGAAAGAATCAAAGTAGGTAATCAAATTTCATCATTAGGTAACGTTTATGTTTTCTTAACAAATCTTTATCTACTAGGTAATCAAATTTCATCATTAGGTAACATTTATGTTTTCTCAACAAATCTTTATCTACATATACGTAGTACTATTCATTGATGTGTAATTAAAAACATTGTTTATGTGTTTTAGTTATGTTTGTGAGGGCATGTTTTTCATTAAAATGTCAAATTCATCAAAGACTAACCTTTGGACTTACTTGACTATATCGTCTCATATCATGCGACGGATCAAAATCTTCTCAAATTCAATTTGAATATGATAGATCATGTTAGTATCAAATTTTGAATTGAAATAATATTAAGATTCCACTTTAGAAGAGTCACTTTTTCTTCCCTCCCAAAAAAAACATCAACTTATCTTTATATCGAACTTGAGAGAATCTATATCCAAATAGCAAATGACCGCGTCTTAAGACGTAAATCGATAAATTCAATATATAGAAAACTTCTACAAATTAATAATCGATAAAATTAATAATTTGTCCGGTCCCAATTTGGGATCAATACAAATTTGAACCCAAACGATAAAATAATAAGATAATAATTATTTTGAAACCTCCAATGTATATATATTGATCCCAACGAAACTATAAATAATAATTACTAAAAAATTTAACAATTTCTTCAATGTCTTGAACCTCGTAACATTCATTAATTCCTTCAATGACTTGAATTCATTAAATGTTAATTCAATCCAACATTATTAATTTACAGATGTTTTATTGTACGTGTATTTTACATTTTCAAGTATGTGAAAGCTATGGTTAGATGAGTTGAGATTCATATAGAACTCAAATTTGTAATACAACCAATTAACCAATCACATCTATCCATTTTTTTATCTAAATTAATAAAAAATTATTTTCCACATTTTTTTTAAAACAACATATCTTTCGCAAACCAGTAAATCTTGCCTCAAAAAAAATACATTATCGTGACGAATTAAATTATCTTTCATAGATATCGTTGTTATATCTTTTGACTTTTTTTTTTAAAGTCGTCTCAAAAAATCAGCGTGTGATTTGTAAAAATCAAATCGCATGATTTTTTAAAATCATATGTGATACGTGATTTTTCCTGACGAAATTTAAAAAAAAAAAAGTTCGAAAATATCAACAACGCATATCATAAAGATAATTTAATTCTCGTCGAATAATATGATTTTTTTGGCGTAACGATTAACGGTTTGTGAGATATTTAATTTTAAAAAAAATTGTGAAAGTTTATTCCTTATATTTTAATTATAAAAATGAGTGGCTATTATTGATTCATTGGTTTTATGACAAATATTAGTTATATATTGAACGGTCAGATAACTTTTCCTTGTGCCTTTTCATATATGTTGTGTTGTTGTTTACATAGCTACCACCCTCGACTTTGTCATTTTTCGAATATAAGCTTCAATGTATGCTTACTCCGTAGAATGCCAACTTTTATCCAATCAAAACGTTTATGTGTTCTGACTACATGGTCTCTAAAATTAATTATAAAAGATAATTTTGAGAATGAGGATTATATTTCATGTATATTAACACGGGTAAACGGATAAACGGATGAGATTTTTCATGTTCGTGTTACTTAAGGAGGGCGAGTCTTTTTTACTCAGATGTATGCGGCCTCATAGGTTAATATTGCGACCGTTTCCAACTCTTCCATGGCCACCCTCAAATATATACACCTAGTGATGTTTGTATGACAAACTTGATTTGTATTGCTTGTATTACTTGATTCGTATCATACGAATTTGCAAAATGTCAAAATATACATAGATGATTCTATTAAGTGGGCTAAGCCCTTGTAAGATCAACATGGGCTACTAATGGACCTAATACATTGCCTAATAATAAGTTGTTATGGAACATACCAAATATATCTTAACATACAAATAACAAATGTTTTGACTCATGCACGAACCAAAACATATAAAAGGAGATTTGCCTTGAGAAATGGCTTATTATTTACACTCCCGTATAGCATAAAGTAATACACTATTTAGTATTCTCGTATAGTGTTTAAATGGAATATAGCTTTACAAGTGTTTTGCTATTAATTAGTAGAGTTTAGAATGCTCTTTTCTCATTTCAAGGTAAGAATAAAGTTATAACTTATAGGCGATAGTTTAGAATTTAATCATTTATAGTACTGAATAGATATCAACAAGTTTAGAATAATTTGGAAAGTAATGTTTGTTGAAATTTTACCTCTTGATACAATCTAAGCAAGTATGTTATATGCTCATTATTGACTAGGTAGGGTTGTTTATTTCGTTGGTGAGCACAATCATTCTCATGAAAGGATGATTGACGGGTACGGGAAAAAATTAGTGTGCCTCCCGGTTTGAAGTGGGAAGTGTGGCGAGAATGTGAAAGTAGAATAGTTTTATTGAATCTGGGTCAATCCGAATAACAATTACACAAAAAAAATACCCCGAATTTAAGTAAAATGAAAAAATTTCTTAAAAACAAAGCAAGCTACGAGAATAAACATTTAAAAAGTCCACTATTTGAACTATTCGTTTAACCCGAAACTTGAATAAAGATAACACTCTTACCCAAATACACGACTCTGATAATATTTCAGGTTGATCAGAAAAACCAACCTCGAATGTGGAGTCAAGTAGTGGGAGTTTGAGATTCTAAAGCGGAGGTCCAAGTTAAAACCCCACGTGGGCAACTTCGGGGTCAACATTTACGTGTGTATTCTCACAAATGTCTTTTATGGGCCAGGAAAAAAAGGAGGGATTGTGAAGAAATATGTCATGGGTTCGATTTCAACTTTCTTTTGTTCGCATAAAACAACTGAACATTAAGGAAAGATCAATTAACACTTACAGATGTACGAATTTTGGGTTTCTCAGTTGATTTCAACTTTTTGATAAGGTTGACATGAATAACCCGAATACCACTTTGAATCGCATTTATCTAATTAAAATTAGTTTATTTGGGTTATTATCAAATTAGTCGAGTTCTAGCATTTCATTATGTCTAACGAATCAAGTTTATTCCTTAAAAACAATTTATAAATACATACTCTAAGTTATACTTTTTCCGTGTTAAAATTATAGTCCACAATTTTTTTTTAGAACGTCTTAAAATAATTGTCCACTTTTATTAAACTTTATAATTTCTCTTTCATGATAATAATTTTAAGACGAGAGAGTATCTTTTTTTTGCTAAAACAATCAACTATTAATAATTAATAAATAATATTATTTGGTATTATTGCTAATGGTATTGCTAACTGATAAACATACATGCATTGATTTAATACAACTAATTCTATCTTCGGAGTTATCAACACTTAACAATTTACATCTTTATAATTAGTTACTTAATTTGTAACGTAAAGTAAAATAAACAATCATGCTAACCAATCTCTTTTATTGGTGGCATTCAAATGTTTGACATCATTTATCTTATCTACTTATCAGCTTATTTACTTACTCCTTTGTCACAATATTATTCTTCTATATTTTCTTTTTGACGTGTTTCAAAAATAATTGTTTATTACTTAAAAAAAATGATGTAAATTATCATTATTATTTTTAGAGAAAAATACCAAAATGAGATAAAATCTTTTTTGAAGTTCTCATCATGATATTTTTAAGCCAATTCCCAAAATGATTATACTAAACTACTCAACTTTGCAATTACTCAACTCCGCAACTTCACTCAATACTCGACAAGCGTCCAACTCCGCAACTCCATTCAATACTCGACAAGTGTCCAACTCCACTCAAAATTTGACACGTGCCTGACACGTGTCGAGCAATGGGTGGAGTTGTGGAGTTGAGTAGTCGAGTATGACCATTTTAGGAATTGACTTAAAAAATGACTATAATGAGGACTTCAAAAAAGATTTTGTCCCCTTTGGTTACTTTTCTCTTATTTTTACTTAATATTATTAATACAAATTAAGTAAAAACAATAATCAATAGGGATGAGCACGGTACTAGAATGGTACCAAACCCGTACTGAATTGGTAGTTTGATTTTTTCCCGAGCATGAAAGTGGGTACCAGTACTGTACAAGACATAATTTGGGTATCGAATCAGGTACCGGTACTCGGTACCGGGAAATCGTTACATATACGGTTCTTCCCTTTTTTGTTAACCCAAAAAGGATTTCAAGAAAATGCAACAAAAAATAGGAAAAACGTGCATTTTCAAGTGATTTCAAACCACGACGTCTCACAGAACGCAACCAACACTTAAATAAATATTTCACCAAGATATTTGTAACATACAAACGTTCCAAAACTTATAAAATAGGTTCAAGTTTTAATTTTTGTGAGCGGTTATGAAAGATTTATAGTTGCCACAATAAGTTTTTCGAACGTTTAATTTCTTTTCATATGTTTTACATGTCTATTGTTTGACATGGAACGGGCCAAATGGGTGTTTGGAAAAAGTTATTTAATTCGAAAATATGACTACTCAATTTTCGCTTTGGTACCGGTACCGTATTAGTGGTACCGCATTTTTTAGCGCAATTCATGATACGGTACCGTACTATGTATTGAGCGTCGATACTGATTACAGTTTCGGTTCAATACCGGGATTCGGGTCTAAATGCTCATCCCTGCGACTAATTAATTATTGAAATGTAAAAATATCGTTTTGTAAAAAAAAATAAGAGAGAAAAAGATTATGTTTCTAAAATATGTGTAAAGATAATTATTTTGGGTACTTTACTTCAAAAAATTAGCAACAAAAAAAAATGATATAAAACACTTTTTCTCTTTAAACTGAAAGCAGTTAACAAACAAAACATCATCAAAGTATCTTCAACAAACACAACAACATAGTTCATGCGTATACACTAAACCAAACCCTTTTATTCATCATCATCATCATATTCCCACAAAACTTGATTTTTTATAAATTGAATTGAAAATAATAAAAAGGATGGATGATGAAGTTGTCCAGCGAGTATTACAAGAAGGTGGTCGTGATTACTACCAACAAACACCTTCTACTTCTTCATCGTCTTCTCCGTCTATTCTTCAATCTCTTCCTCTTCATGCGGTATGTTTTTGGGCCTTTTTTTGACTATGCTTGCCAAGTGTTTGATGAAATGCTTCAATGAAAATTTTGGGTTTTTTGGAATTTTGATCATGACCCATTTCATTGTTTGTGATTTTGATTATGACCCACTTTATTATTTGTTGATTAGTTCTAGAATTTGATATTTATAATTTGATAATTTGGTGTTTAAATTGTGCTTGCCAAGGGTTTGATGAAATGCTTCAGTGAAAATTTTGGGTTTTTTGTAATTTTGATCATGACCCATTTGTGAAATAGTTTTGTACTGGATGCCAATTGTTGGACGAAATGCCTCAATGAAAATTTGGGTTTTTTGTAATTTTGATCATGATCCACTTCGTTATTTGCTGTTTTGATCATTACCCATATCGTTGTTTGTTGATTAGTTTGAGAATTTTGGTTCTTTTAGTGTTGATTAGTTTGATAATTTGGTATTTAAATTGTGCTTGCCAAGTGTTCGATGAAATGCCTCAGTGAAGATTTTGGGTTTTTTGGAAATTTGATCATGACACATCGTTATTTGTGAAATAGTTAGGTTTAATGAAGTTGGATAGTTTTGTTTTGAGGAAGTATTTAAGTTTGATTTGAAGGATCAAGTTTTGTGCTAGATGCCAATTGTTCGACGAAATGCCTCAATGGAAATTTTGGGTTTTTTGTTTTTTTGATCATGACTCATTTCGTTATTTGTGATTCTGATCATTACCAATATAGCTGTTTGTTGATTAGTTTGAGAATTTTGGTTCTTTTAGTGTTTTAGTCATGACCCATATCAGTATTGTTTGATGATTTTAGTCATGACCCATATCAGTATTGTTTGATGATTTGGTATTTAAATTGTGCATGTTAACTGTTCAATGAAATGCCCCTATGAAATTTTTGGTTTTTATGTTTTGATCATGATCCTCATCGTTATTTGCTGATTAAGTTGGTTTAAGTAAGTTGTTTAGTTTGATTTTGTGGGAAAAATTTGATTTTGATTTAAGGGGGTTTATAATTTGGGTTCTGAATTGTGATTTTATTAAAGTTTGATGGTTTTGTGTTGGTTATGATCTTTATGTAAATGGGTAAGTTTTGTTTCTCTTGAAATGGGTTTGTATAGTTGTTGTACTTGATGAGCTAAAAGGTGCTGAATTGCTTCTAATAAGTAGTTAATATGACAGTTTTGTTAATTTGTAAGGAGTGATACTTGCATTGCAAATGGTCAATTTTTTATATGATAAAACGGGTTTAACTTCTTGTTGTATGTAATGACAAATAAGTGTGGCTTGCGACTATCATCACCAAAGTGTGGGAGGTCACAAGTTTAAACCCTGCAAACAAACCTGAAGTTGCCACGCCATCCCCAAAAGGGACGGCTTTATCTGGTAGTGGGCTTAAATCCCTTGGATTAGTCGGCCAAAAGTTGCTTTAGTTGCTATTCTTCTTGGTGCCATAGCGCATATGAACTATATTAGGTCATTAAGATGAGACTATCTTTATGGATATCTTTTATTTATAACGGCATATAGTTTTCATCCTATATGAGTTGTAGTTGTGATAATGGGAAGAGGCTATATTGAACTATGGATATTGATTACATACTTAAATTAAATGAAGTAATCAAGAATGTAATACAAATTGATGGTTCGTCATGAAAATCGATACGCAAGTCATTTACATGACTTAGAAGTTAGAATATTGTTGATGGTTTTGTGGGCATTTGCAGTTTTTGGTGAATGTTATGATGTTGGCATGACTACATGAGTCTTTATATTGAAATGGAAGTGCTTACATTTGCTAATAGCTAACTGATAAAATGTAAACTCAATAACTTTTGTGGTAATTACTTTGTGTTTGGACGTTTGCAGTCTTTTGATCGTGGGTATTACTTGTTGGTAAAATCAATACAAGAGCTTCGATCGAAAAAAGAGGGTATTGTAGCTGTTGGCATTGGTGGTCCCAGTGGATCTGGTAAATCGAGGTAATTGTGCTATAGCTATAGTTGCAATGTACCCACTTTTTGTTTCGTATCCAAATTCGTTTTCTACATATTTGGAATGGACATAAAGACGTACATTGAATGATGTCTACAGCTTAGCTGAGAAGGTGGCGTCGGTCATTGGTTGTAGTGTCATATCAATGGAAAATTATCGCACTGGAGCTGATGAGGGAAATGAGTTAAATTCTATAGACTTTGATCTTCTCTTCCAGAATCTTCAGGTATAACGGTCGTTCTTAAAAGCTTTTAGAACATTCTGTAATTAAGTTATTTGACATATAGTAACTGAAAACTCTTTGGTTGACATAGGATTTGTTAAAGGGCAAAGATATATTGACACCATTGTTTGATTTCCAACAAAAAAGACGCATCGGAACTAAAGAAATCAAGAGTACCTCTTTTGGGGTGGTAAGTACTCACAAAATTGCCATGTTCGTTCTTACAAAATTGTACGATCAATTGCTCTTATATTATACACGTTGGTTCAGGTGATCGTTGATGGTACATATGCTCTTCATGCACGACTACGCTCGCTGCTAGATATTCGTGTTGCAGTGGTAATTATTTTTTGTTTCATTAGTTCTGTCAAAGTTTGCAGCTAATGAGTATAAAACTAATACACCTGTAAAATACCAGGTTGGTGGGGTTCATTTTAGTCTGCTTTCTAAAGTGCAATATGATATTGGAGATTCTTGTTCATTGGACAATCTAATTGATAGCATTTTCCCGTTGTTTAGAAAGCATATTGAGCCAGATCTTCACCATGCACAGGTAGGACATTTAAGGTTCCAACCTCATGTTATATCTTCTTATTTTCCTGATAAAATTTTGCTTTTTGCAGATCAGAATTAACAACAGTTTTGGTGCATCATTTAGAGATTCAATATACAAACTCAAATGTAAAAGCGAGGTCCGCCTTCTTCTGTAACCTCTATTTCGTTTATTTTATTGCTTGACCCACTAATAAGCCAAACTCATGTATCAGTCAGAAAGCGAACAATCAGTCTACTCTTTTCCAATGAATGAAGCACAGATCGATAAGTGAGTCATCATATCTATACACTTTCTTTCTCATGAAGTCATGATAGACTCTTTGCTAATAACTGTGCTTAAATAACCATTTCAGTTTCATCGAGATGTATTTAAGGCCTCCATCCGCAAGTGAAGAAGCACGCGTTAACGACTGGATTAAGGTGCGCCAGAGTGGCATCAGATACTATCTTTCTCTTGGTGACCAAAGAATTGTTGACAAACATTTCATTATTCGGCCAAATGCTGAGTTTGAGGTGCGTGTACATCTTAATTTGAGTTTGATATTTTTAATTATGATATTTTTCTTTTTCATTCATTTTCTTTTAAAAAACGTAACAGGTTGGAAGAATGACACTTGGTGGGTTACTGGCTTTGGGGTACAACGTTGTTGTCAGTTATAAACGAGCATCTAAGTCAATTATATATGGAAATCTTTCAGTATCTTTCGAGACTATCGATACCCTTTCAGAAACATACATAGTCCTCAGAGGCAGAGATCGAAAAGTATGTTCTTGACCCTTCTGCTGTCTCCTATTCTAAATTTAGTCCTTTCACACATCATACATGTACTTTTGCGCAGATGGTCGAAGCAGAGGCATCAAGGCTGGGCATTACTGGGCCATGGATCACTAAGTCGTATCTTGAATTGATTCTTGATAGCCAAGGTGGCCTTTTTATATATCTTCTTGGTTTATGTTCCTCATTTGAAAATATATTCAAGACTTACTATAATCTATTCTGATGCATTTTAATTGATTTTTGTAAATTACAGGTGTTCCACGTCTTAATACGCCTCCTCCGTTGGCCTCCAGATCTTCGGGCACAAATAAAGAACCACTGCTTGTTGCTCCAAAGCCACTTCGTATACGTTCAGACCTTGTGAACCGGGACGATGATATATCTCAACCGTGGACTCGATCACCAACCAAATCCAAGATGGACCCTGTCTTAGCCCCATGGCGATTCATTTCATCAGATGGTTTGGTTGTGGACGGGTCATCCATTGGTATGTATCTTTTACCAAAAATGTGAATGACATAGTTTGTCACTTTGACATTTAATATGTCAACATATGTATCGGTTCCTCTCATCATGCATATACAGATCCTTCTTCTTTCAGGGATACAGTGCAACTTGCTCCAATGCCTGATTCTTTTGATCTTGACAGGGGACTACTTCTTGCTGTTCAAGCTATCCAAGTAAGCATTATGATATAAGCTGTGTTTATTTCTCAAACAACTCAAAAAAAAAAAAAACTTTTAGCTAAAAAGGGAACGTGCCAATTGGGTCGAACAGATTGAAACTTAGTCGTTCGAGTCTCTCTTTAATGAATACAACCTCTAAAGTCTATCTTTTTTTCTCCATAGGTTTACTTTGTTGTTATTATTATACTGGTTTGTACTTAACTACTTATAAATTATAATCAGTAGTTAACACATTAATTGTATATAAACATAAGGACATGAAGTGTTTGATGATCTGTTAGACACTGATTGTTTCGACTTGTACTAAATATGACCTGTATCAACCTAGATCCGTTTTGAGTATATCAAAATAATATATGAAAAACTGATAAGAAAAAATTGATAAATAACATTTGAAAACCGAGAAGACTTAAACAGTCAAACCTCCTGAATACCCCCTTCCCAATCTTGCTACTCATAGTCCCTAGTCCTCCATAGCTGATGAACGATCTGCTGAAAGTTATGATGATAATTGTTTGATTAGATTTAGGAAATTTTAGTAGTTATCTTTACTTACTGAGGAGTGACGACAAAGAATGTATCTAAATTTTCAGGCTTTGTTGGAGCACAAGGGCCTGCCAGTTATAGTCGGAATTGGTATATCTTTTTCTCTCTATATCATTTGTGTGTGTGTATTTTTTGTTTACGTGGTTAGCCTATAAGAGATTTTAATGGAATTTAACCTAGTATGGTATTGTTATAGGAGGACCAAGCGGGTCAGGGAAAACTAGTTTGGCTCGCAAAATGGCAAATATTGTTGGTTGTGAAGTCATTTCCCTTGAAAGCTATTATAAGTCTGAGCAATTAAAAGATTACAAGTATGATGATTTCAGATCGCTTGATCTACCTTTACTCACAAAGGTACTGAAAGTTTGATTTTGTATGCATTAGAAACTTCACTTATCAGTTGTATTAAATAAAAATAAATGAAAATTTTCAGGTATTAACAGGTTTTTTTTTTTTTTTTTTTTTTTTTTAAATTTAGAATATTAGTGATATCAGAAGAGGTCGGAAAGCTAAAGTACCTGTATTCGATATGGAGAGTGGTACTCGTAGCGGAATTAAAGAACTACAAGTTTCTGAGGATTGCGGAGTGGTAAATCTTTATTTAATTAATAACTTATTATTTGTCATTATTACATTTCTATGCATATATAATAATACCAATCATTTACTAATACAGGTGATAATTGAAGGGGTCTATGCTTTGCACCCTGATATCAGAAAGTCACTCGACCTCTGGGTTGCTGTTGTAAGTTTAGCTTTGACTATATTGACTAAAACAAACTTGTGGCTATTATTAATCTAAGACACCATGATTAATTAAAACGCAGGTTGGAGGCGTGCATTCACATCTTATTTCACGAGTTCAAAGAGACAAAAGTAAAGCTGGGTGCTTTATGACTCAAAACGAGATCATGACCACTGTTTTTCCCATGTTTCAGCTACACATCGAACCACACCTTGTTCATGCACATGTGAGTTTTTATTCAAGGATTTTAAGCTAGTATAAATAATTTTTAGCTACTTCCATACATATACTTATGACCGATTAAATTGCAGCTCAAAATACGTAATGATTTTGATCCCGTGCTTTCCCCTGAAAGCTCATTGTTTGTGCTGAAAAGCAATAAGCAAGTAAGCTCTTTGTAATATCATATAAATTTTATATAGATTATTTATTATCAACGTGATTTCTCTTAACATGCTAGCTATAATACTAATACAGGTGGCATATCAAGATATCTTAAAGTTACTTGATCCTACAAAGATCTGCAGCTCGGCTCAGAATTTTATTGATATCTATTTTAGGCTTTCTGGAATTCCGTCTAATGGACAGCTAACGGAGGGTGACTGTATGAGGGTGAGAATATGTGAGGGGAGGTTCGCCTTGTTGATAAGGGAGGTCTGTGGTAACAATATCATATCATTCCTTTTTTTTTTTTTTTTAATACTTTTTATTATTTTCATATATTATTTCTCGTGCTTGTTTTGAGTGTTATCTTTTTCATCTTTATTAGCCTATAAGAGAAGGGGATTTCATAATTCAACCGAAGGTGGACTTTGACATTAGCATCAGTACAGTATCTGGTCTTCTTAATCTCGGGTATATCACATAGCTTTTTGCTGGCAATTGCTGTATATACGTTTAGTGCGTAAGCTTACTGAATTTCTGCGAGGGAAGATTTTTTTTTTATTGTTTATATTATAAATCTTAACTTTTTGGATGAAAATATTGTAATTTCAGGTATCAAGCTGTAGCTTATATTGAAGGGTCTGCATATATCTACCAAGATGGAAAGGTAGCTTTTATATTTCAGATTATATATTTTGTTTCTTTGGGGGATGGGTTTCTATTATATGGTCAAGCACTCAAGTTCCCAAGGCCGTTAATTCAAGTATAAGGGTTACTGTTGTTCTAACCAAAAACTCTCACCATTTTGGTGGTTTCACTTTGACCCCTAAAAACTGATCTTCACAATGGTTCGTTCAGTCGTTCCCTTAAAAATTCATATGTTAAATCCCTTGACATCATTTTGTAGTAGTGTAATACATGAACTTACTTTATTCTCGTAGGAATTTCAATCAAAAGTAACCCGTTAAAAGTTAGGGGTTAAGTTTTATATCGCAGAAAGTTGAAAATCTAGTGGTTTTACAAATCTTAACCCTTGTTATATCATTATATATGTATAATCATCAAATTCATCATAAAATATTGGTCAATTTTAGACCCTTAGGTAGAAGGCCATATTTGATGTTTTACATTAACTTCTATTTGAAATTTTATTCTTTTGTAGCTTCTTATAGAGGTTGATCATCTACAAGATGTCCCAACACCCTATATACAAATCAAAGGGGCAAACAAAGAGGTTGTGGTAGCTGCTGGTTCTACACTTGAGCTAAATGGTTCATATACCACAAAGGTTTTGCCTTTATAATCAAACCTTACACCATAACTTGAATACCAACTTTATGATTATGTTTCAAGTCTCTACGATTTTCTAATTTTTATTTATTACTTTTTTGTTTGGTAAATTAGAGTTACCTTGAAATAGTGCTGGAAAAGTTACCTGCATCCGGTAGAAGTTCAAGCGGGATTTATGCTCAACAAGCTGCACGGTTGCAAGAGCTCGTTGACAACATACAATCACAGGTTCTCTCTCTCACACTGTCTCATACACTTGTACTAAAGTATGTGTCCAATCGTCTAATGTAGAACTACTTTTATTTGCCTCTTGGCGTAACTATAAAGATAATATCAGTTTAGCTATTAAGACAGTTGGTCAACAGTCGAAACATTTTTATTAAACTGTATATCCAGTCAAGCCTTGCAATTTGGTAAAAACCTTGTTCTTGTTGATAATATAAATTTTTGTTGGGTTAGCAGGGTAGCAGTACATCTTCTGAGTCATCACCATGTAGGGAAGTTGTTTCACCTGTTGAAGGCGTGATTGAAGATATGCAGTCAAGAATCAAGAGACTCGAGCGGTGGCAGGCAATCAATACTGTAAGTTTTTCTCATAACTTGTATTTGTTTCACTCATTTAATATTCGTGTTTTTTGGTCTGTTATGTGAGACAAAATTAATAGTCTTCGTTGTTTGCACTTAAATGTGTACAAGAGATGTGGTGCGAGTCCTTTTTTACTTGATGCCAGTAGAAAATAGAGATTGGAGACTTAAGGAAAATATTATTAACTTCATCACTTATAAATACTAGAGTGGCAAGGTGTACTATTTATTTATGAAAGGGCCGACTCAGGTTATGTTTAGTCTTGTGGGTCTACCAGAGACAAAAATACAATTAATAAAAAGGTAATTTGTCAAATGGGTCGAGAGTTGGTCGAAGCTCTAATCCTTTTTTATAAAATGAGATAATAAGTGTTCAGGGTCAATTTGAGTATTTGACCTGCCCACTCGAAAATTATATGTTTTCGCCTGCCATTGGTTGATAGCCACAGTCACATCTCCTTTTATGTGTTTCACTTGAGTTTGAAATTTCTTAAAAATCGTTTGCAGGTGCTATGGACGTTCTTGATGTCTGCTTTTGTTGGATATTCACTCTATCAGAGGAAGCACCCGTAATTACAAGTTTTCTGGCAATTTATAATTTCAACATTGATTCTTCTCAAACATATGAAGTTTAGAAACAGATCAAAGCTAACCCCAAGAAACATCGACTAACTAACCACAAAGCAGCAACTTTATCGATGCATCCTATAACAAACTGGTACATAAAATTTCCCTTTGTTGTAAAACCTTTCCTTGATATAAAAAGTTTATCAAATCCGAAGGCAATAATGTTGGCAGAACTTGTAACCCGTGTGTCGTAAGTTGTATATTGCTTTGGGAGAAACATAAATTTTCGTCTAATTTGACCATCTGCGTTGAAATAAACTACATATAACAGTACAATTATATTATGGCTGTAATTATCTCTATTTGTTAAACTTCTCTTTTGCGAGACTTATTACAATCCGCTTTTGATGCGTGTCATATATGTTTGATAGTATATCGAAGATATAAAAGCACTGAAATGTCGGTTTCTTAGAATGGAATGAAAGTGTTTTAACAAAGATAAATAGTTACTTAGAATGCGAAAGCAATTGAAACATTAATCATCAAAAGTTCAAAACATTACATGGGTGTCTAAAAAAATATACTGCAAGGGGTTGTCCCATTCCCTTTTAAGGAACCTAAACAATATTTGGTTCCTAAGCAAAACCAGTATATGAGTTTTTATGTTTTAAATACACATTAAGTCATTTTTAACAGGCCAGTTTGAGTTGTTTGAGCTCCCTAGTATTGCATATACTAGTGGTGGCACAAAACTTGAATCTACATCAGTCAACACCACCAACAACAACAAAATGTATAAGTATTTGTAATCATTTGGAAAACCATAGTCAACATGTATTTTTAATGAGTTTTTGCACATTTTTTGTGGTTAAACTACTTGTGACATGCATTTTGGATGTTTGCTATGTTTTTCACTAGGTCTTAAAGTGATTGATTATATTAATTATTGGATAGTTCATGAAAAAAATTGTTATAGTGCAAAGATTCTTTTTGCACTTATTTCATATTTAGAAATTATATGTTCATGTAAAGTATAGTGTCTTCTTGGAATTTTCACAAAACATGTTAGTTCAAAGTCTTACAATATCTTAATTATCAGAAGTAATAAGTAAATTCTTAAAGCCAACCACTATAGAAGTGGATTTCATAGTTACTAGCAGCTGCATCCCAGTTTCACTTCAAAACCTGAAAATCTGCAGTAGCGTATATGAGGCTAAGTTAGAAACGACAGCTTCAAAAGATGATATGAATTAACATTGAGCACCTTACTATAACAGAAACTTGTAGATCTAATATGTATATACCTGGCTTCCTAATCAAAAGTTTGATAGAACAAGTAAACTAAATATATAAACTCACTAAATTCCGATCAAGACTTTTGCTATTCCTGTAGATTAATGCACTATATAAATATTTCCTTGTACCACAATTATGCTATACGAAACAGATGCATTAGCTATAATCCTTACATAAACAATCAAGCTATCATAAACAACATCTTCTTGAAATGGTCAAGATACAAAACCATAGGAACAAAGCTACTATAAAGTAGCAGCACAAGCTACCATGATCTAGCTAATCTTATGATTGATAGACAAGGCAGAGGCCAATCCCAAACACGACTATATGATTTAATGACATGATTTAACCATGTGCATACCCATTCTATTAGCAAAGAGCAGAGTTTGTTAGGCCAACCATTATTTTGTGATCTCAGGTTGCAAAAAGTAGTTCTAAAACGCACAGATAAACTTCTCATCCTGCAAACATGCAAATTTACCTAAACATAAATTTCACGTAATGATTATAAGTTTATAACATTACCATAAGAGAAAAGGCTACGAAGCTATTCCCAAATACTTAAACGCACTAAAACCCAATCAACTTTGATATATGAATCACGAGAAAAGCAAGGTGAAATTCATATGCGCTAGTGTTGTAGACAATGCAGATGATGAGCTACTTGGTAGCTCTCCCATTAAAAAGACAAATCCAGGAATCAAAGGAGCAAATTAAGTCTGTTGAAGGTCAATAGGTAAACTCGTTAACAGAAAGACAATTTACTGACGTTGTAATCAATATGCCAAACTAGGATACTAACTCGATGGTTATGGGGCAGAGAACTGATTCCTAACATTCAAATAGAGCATAACGCCTATCTGTTACTATCTTTCCTATCCAAATTATGCAGATTCATTCACATCATAAAGCGATGTTAAAGTCAGTTAAAAGCATGAAGAAACAATAAGCTACATGACAGGAAAAGAGAAGCTTTAGAGATCATCATACCATGCCTAAATCCATACACTTGATAAATCAATCATACATGAGGTTTAATTGATCAAATCGGCGATTTGGTGGTATATAATTTCATGTGCAACTATTTGGTTTTAATGTTCTATTCAGATATTGAATAGTTTTGTACTGCAGTGCGTCTATTTAAAAGAGTCTGGTGGATGATAAGTTTATGTTAAGGGTCAACGCCTATATATGTGGCTATGTGCAGATGTGTTATGCAAAAAAATACAGAGTGCTCTGTTTATCAAAGCATGATGTAGCTCATATGACTTTTACAGGTCTTAAATTTGTGATCAATATGCAAAATCAGGACTCTTGCAGCACGTGCAGAACTGCTTCTATAGCGGATGAATGAACAAAGTATGCCAATAGAAAGACACTAATGTGATGGTTATGGGGCAGAAACCAAATCCTAACATTCAAATAGAGCAACGCCTAGGTGTTACTATCTTTTTCCTATCCAAATAACGTATATTTATTCACGCCATGAAATAATTCAGTTAATAACACGATGAAACCACTTGTACATGTTGAAAAGAAAGAGAGAAGGTTATACCATTCGTAACTCCATCCACTTTTGTCAGCATGAATCTGAACATAGCTATTAATGTGAAGGTTATAGAGAGATGATGTGGGATCTCAAATAGATTTTTCGGAAAAATCGAATCCGGCAAATCAATCACATAGTCTCTTGGACCAAAAGGGTTAATCGCCAAAAAAGTATTAACGGTGACCCAGTCGAAAAAGAGAAAAGTTACATGAAACGGTGACCGGTATGTTAAAGACTCATTCAAATTAACCCTAGGTCGGATCCTAACACTCGAATTAACTCTTCTACCTATGGATCACTTTTAGAAATGATATCCTTTCTATAATAATCTACGGTAACTTTGACGTACCAGAAATGAAGAAAATTCTTACCAGAGTCGATAGGCGTTTTCATAGTCTCCCTACAACTGGTGGTAAATCACGTAAGTTGTAGCTACAAATGAATTCAAGATTCTCAGTAATCAGCGTACGAAAATGCCTTTCGACACTGGCAAGAATTTTCTTAATTTTCAGTACGTCAAAGTTACCGTAGATTATAGAAAGGATATCATTTCTAAAGTGATCCATAGGTAGAAGATTTAATTTGAGTGTTAGGATTCAACCTAGGGTTAATTTGAATGAATCTTTAACATCAATCTGACCGGTCGATGTTTCAGGTAACTTTTCTCTTTTTCGACTTGGTCCCGTTAATACTTTTTTTTTTGCAATTAACCCTTTTGGTCCAAGAGATTATGTGATTGATTTGCCGGATTCCATTTTTCCAAAAAATCTATTTGAGATCCCACATCATCTCTCTATAACCAGCAGATAATTTTTGAGTTTTGTGTATTGGGTTTGCTGATAATGTCCCTCAGTTTCATTTCTAAAATGAACCAGAGGCAGAAGTTTTACCGGAGGAGGATGAGAGTCCGGTTTCACTTTTATTTTGTTTGGATCTCTCTCGCCCATTCTTTTTGGTGTTTGGGATTTTTTGTTACAGAGGTTTAACAATGCCTTTTTGGAGGTGAATACAATGCAATATGCATGTGTTGTATTTTCTCTCTCAAATTTTATCCCCTTTCTAAATACATTATTAGAGTCTACATTATTATTACTTCTTCTCCCCTTATTCGGTCATTAATGCGGCGTTTGATTGTAGAAAAAATTTATTCTTTTTATGTTTCTAGATTTTTTTTATAAGGAAATGATTTTTATTATCTAGAAAACTCTTAAAAATTTTAAGGATTTTGCTAACAATTGCCCACTAGGCAGAGGTTAATGTGTAGTTAATGAACACAAACTTTCTTAATTAACTAAAATATGCATTAATACACATTAAATGAACTTGTAAATTACTATATTTGAACATGATTTTCACTTGAATGAATTAAAACCTTCCTTTTATAAACAGATTAATCTCTACCCAGTGAGCAGAGGTTAGCAAAACCCAAATCTTAAAACCCGTTTATATAGAATTGTATGTTTTATTTTCTTTTTGTTAGAGAGAAAAGAATGAAAAAAAATTAGATTGTGATTTTCATTTTTCTAGTTAAATTTTGTAAAGTGATTTTTTTTTATATATAAAAATTGCTAGAAAACCCGTTTAGATTAAGATATATTTTTACTTTTTTAAGAGAAAAAAATTGGAAATGAGTAGATTGGGGTTTTCATATTTCTAGTTAAATTTTGGAAAGTGAGAATTTCTAGATAAGCTTTGTCGCCTTAGGGATAAGGAGTCACGTGTGGTTTTGTCGCTTTGCTTAAGTATTGTTATTGGTGAAGATTACATTATAAGAATTACTCATTCATTAAGCCTTTCACATTTTAACCCATTTGCTTTTTAAATTGATTATTGTTCTCAGACTCTAGTGGTGGAGATATGTATCATTATCAAGCTTATGATGAATACGCACCACGACTATGCAATTGAGCGATTCACTAAATGTTACCACATAGATAAGTTGAGTGATTTGAGTGTTTACATTTCTTGTTTCGTGAGGTGCTTGGTTGTGCGTACTTATTGATTGAGTAATATATTTAAATTTATTTTCTTTAATTATTGTTTAGGAGATGCATTTATATGCTAAAATAAAGAGTCTACTTGCGGACAAGGAGAAGTTAAGTGCAGGGATATTTGATAACATCAAATAAGTACGATATTTTATTTATCATTTATCACATGTATATTGCTCATTTATGATGTTTTTATATCAATATTTATGGAGCAGTTGATACTTAATTGCTTAACTCTATGATTTTCAGTTAGCAAATCGTTTGTATTTATTTTCGTGTTTGCCACTGAGATTATGGGCTAACACCCCTCAGGTGTTAGCCATGTTATGATTACTACATTGATTTTATTCCATTTATGAAGACTTAATGCATTTGTTTGAGATAATTTGTATGTTTATCGTTCAAATAGTATGTTCGTTATTTTTTATTATTGTAAATCTATTGTCTAGATTATCATAGTGTAGCTCTTTATCTATATAGGTAATCTGTATCTTAATGGTTGGTGTTTGTAACCTGCCTTCATGAATGGTGCCATTGGGACTAGTGGCGAACTTGCCCTAGGTTAGACCTAAAATACTAAAAAAAATAATTTAACATAAGTGCTCTTCAATAACGTGACCATGTGAGAAGAGTAGGTATTGCCATGACCTTAGGATATTGCAGATAAATCGTATAGATTAGTTTATATTGCTCTATGCATGATTGTAACTAAGTGGACCGATAATTTGCTTTAGGGACATAGGTTGCTTTCACAAAACTAGAACTGTGACCATCTTTCCTAGTTTACTATCGATAGGAAAATGTTTTCTACATATTCCAGACGTCACTAATATGAATTATTAAGTCATTGCAATAATAAACGGACAAATAAAAATGTAGTAGGATTAATATGGTTAGCACGCTCTCTTTAATTTGATCACAATGTGGAAAACTAGAAGGGGGGTTGAATAGTTTTACCGATTTTAAGTTAGTTTCAAAAACTTTAGATTCGATGTTATGTGAAATCGTATGGATGAAGAGAAAGTATAGATCCAAGAGTAATGCAAGTAAAGAAAGCAAGTAAAGTAAAGGATAGAAATGACACAACCGATTTATAGTGGTTCGGCTACAAGGACACCTTCCTTGCCCTACTCCACTCCCCGAGTCACCTACTCGAGAGTTCAAGCACTATGTCAACAAACTCCTTCAACTTCGTGGAGAAGCCTTCACAACGTTGCTTACACTTTTTCCGGTACAAAGCTAAATACCGAGTCCGTAACACGGAGGACCAAACCAACACTATTATAGCACAACAAATATGTGAAATATGAAATACAAGATATTCGCTACAAAAATCTTGTGATGGAACAAATCAATCAAGGACCCCTTGCTTGGATGACTTGTAGAATGCTCGTGATCTCGCCTTAGAGAAGTACCTATATGAGAATCACAATAAATGAAAAAAGAACTACTCTCTAGATCAAGTGATCTTTTGTTAGAAGAGTGTAAGAATATATGAGAGAGTTTGTAAGAAGAGGGGAAAGTAAAAATGAAGAAATGGCTCTCTATTTATAGGCAAATTCTTGCCACTGTTGCACGGATCCCACAGATCCCTTGCTTGAGGAATCCGTCTAGTGTAACTCCAGGGATCCGTGAGACGCTCCTGTTTGCCCATGGGTTTTTGGGTTATGGGTCATGGGTCCTAGATTATGAATCATGGGTATTCTAAATAGACACAATGTATCTAATAGATGCAATGCATCTAGACAATGGGTATGGGTTAACTCCATGGGTTATGGATATACTCCATGGGTATGGGTCATGGGTTGTGGTTTTTACCCATCCTAATAAACTATTACAACAAATGAATTATTACAACAATTTGTATTTAAATGACTATATGTAGATTCTTTATAAAAATAACATGTATCCTTATAATTTTAATTATGATAACATTATATTTGTTATCAACAAAACACAAAGAGATCGCTAAATATTAATAAACGTTTTTACGGTTTATTTGTATTAACAATCTCCCCCTTTTTGTTAATGACAAAACATAATGTTATGATGAGTAAAACTTAAGATTAGATGTATGTTTTGAAAGCATAAGTTTTGCTTCTTCTCCCCCTTTTTGTCGAAACAAAAAGTGACCCTAATGAAGAAATAAAGTGTGGAAAAATAGTCCACGTATCTCTAACTCCCCTGAAGGTAGCTCCCCAGAATGGGGTCAAGTGAGAAAATATAAAAACCTACAAAGAACAGGTTAGTAGTAACATGCATAAATAATCTTGTGATTGACGGGAAACAAGATTGGGATCCAAGGTATGTAAACAAAGACTTGTAATAAAATAACAAAGCGTAGTGGTATTTATGCCACATACAAGCATGTAAAACTAAGAACAAGACTTGTTCTAAAAATGACTCAAAAGAAAATACTAGAGAAAATAGTAAAATGATTCCTTCCATGCTTGCATAAGGTTATGGATGGAAGTTTTGGTGAGTGATGATGTTGATGCGATCAAGGATGAGGTTAAGTATGAGTCGCATTTCTTCCCTAATTTCTATTGCAAGATCCCTAGTGGATTGGCAATGTTCACAATGTAAATGATGTGGGTAATGTATGCGGAATTTTTCCGGGTTAGTTTGATTTGTGAGATGCGGAAGTTGTGGTGGAAAAGTTGGAAAATAAGGATCAAAGTCCGGAATGTTTGGAAGTGGTGGTGGAAAAGAACCTAGATGTTCTTGTAAGACAATGGGAGCTAAAGGTGGTGAATTTTCAAGGTCTTTAAAAATTGTGTTTGGAGATGTGAGAGGTGTTAAAAAGACTAGTTCTTTTAGGTTGGTTTGTTGGGATCTTGTTGGAGTCTTAAGGAGTTCCAATAGAGTGACTTTAGGTGGACACTTGATGGGTGATGATGTTGGTGTGCTTGTTGGAGATGAGGGAGGTGCTACTATCGAAGCATTTTGTAGTGAATGAGTAGTTGGTGATGAACTATTTGATAATGATTTGGCTAAACAACAAGGCCGGATGCTAATCCGTGCGGTTTTTCTCATTTTGGGTGGTGGTACTAATGAAGGTGGTAGGACAAAATTTTGGATTTCTTGAAAAGGATTGTTTGCACTAAGTAATTCATCTATTGATAACGCTACACGCGTCGTTCGGGGTCAAAGGAACTTCCTTTTCGTCGAGCAAGTTTTTCAACACCCTAGGCAGTGAACCTAATCGTTGTAGTGTAGTATTAGGGTAAGCCACGGGTATTGATATCGTTCTCTAGGGAAATAGGAATGCTAGTGAGAAGTTACTACGCTAAGGTTAAGGTTGAGGAAGATTATTTTTTTATCTTTTTTATGTTTTTTAGAAAATGGAAAGGTACGAATCTCGGGGTATTAGATTTGGGGGGTTGGTATTGCTACCGATTACTTCTACTATTATCTAATCTAATTAACTAAGCTAAGGTGATGATAGTCTATGTCTATTGTTGTGTGCTCGTATGATAGTTAAAGATGTGTTTACCTAGATGCTACTACTCCCTAGTTATCTCCTATTGAAGGTTGAATTGTCACGTCCTTATTCTTAACGTTGTGTTTTCTAAGGTCGTAAGGTGTGCATTCCTAACTCTTTGAAGTCACCTTTAATTGTAGTAAACAAAATCCACTAGGTCATTCATAAACTAACTTTGAGGTTATCTTTGGGTTTAGTAAACGAAATCCATTAAGTCATTCATAAACTATCAAAGATTTATCAAGTATTAAACACAACGATAGCCTAGTCGCACTCCTAAGCCAATTACAATTAAGATAAGAGACAACCTAACAATAATTAACAACTAGGTTTCATATATCTAAGCAAACACACAAGTAATTTAGCGGGACATGGTAAACATGCAAGCATACACACAATCAATCAAACATAGGATAGACATAATGATAAATTGAATATATGGATTAAGATATAATCAACAAACTATTACAAGATGTTTTGGATTGATTGAAACCTTCAAAGTTCTTTGGAAAAACACCTATCTAATCCTCGGAATCGAAGTTAGGGTTTAGAGCCTACAAAAGTGAAGTTATAATGTTCTATTTATAGGCGATTTTACGTCGGCAAGGGTGACGGCGTCACACCTAAAGAGTGACGGCGTCGCGATGAATTTTTTCACCGATGTAGATTTTCTCATTCGGTCGCGTGGCTTTTGAATCACCTAAACCGAGTTCGATGCAAAAGTTATGGCCAAAACAAGACGCCTACTTGCCGCGCATGTTGTGACTTGATCAGCTTGTGACGGCCACCTTATGGTTGTGACACTGTCCCCTTCAGTTTATGACGTCGTCTGGATCAAATCTAGGGCGTCTGAGTAGCGACGGCCTACTCTTTTAAAGCCCGACGTCGTCACTTGAAAATAGGGTTTTTGGCTTCTGTATCGTCACAAAAATCCTCCGACGGCGTCGCAGATAAGCAGTGACGCCGTCCCCTTGTAATTTAGCAGCATGAGTGTCTCGATTCTTGACTTTGGCCATTTTCTTCATATATCCGCGCCTTTTCATCCAAATAAGTGCCATTACAGCAGTTTGCCTTCAAAAGACCTAAAAAGTGAAAAGGAACGATATTAAGCAATAACGAATACAAAAGTGATCAAATAAGGGCTTAAACGACCCCTCAAAAAGGTACGTTTTAAAACCTTATCAAATATCCATACACTTGGT